>VONZ01001045.1:0-239724 GCA_012976165.1 Labeo catla | reverse complement strand
GATTAAAAGGTCTTGTATTGCCATAATGACATTGCTTTCTCTAGGATGAGGGCTTTGCAGGAACAAATCACTTCTATACAATGGTTAGAAACAGAAATGAGGAGAAATGTAGTTTCAGAAAGACAAATGGATGTGAAATGGATGATTTTGTTGTATCAGCATTCAGGATTAGTCAGTTTCTCCATTGTTTTCCACAAAACAAGGCAGAACAGCTGTGAAAAGGTAACAGTTGTATGCCATGACCTCATCCTCGGAGTAAATTGGTAACACATGATGACCTCTTGACTTAGCATTGGGTGAATTGGGTTTTGGGAGTGGTGGGAGTGCTGCACATTTTGTTTTTGTTATTCTGCATTGTCAACAGGGTTTACTAGGATGAGGAGTGTAATCACAGCTCCATCTAGTGGCACTAGTTTGCTAGTGCTTTTAACACTTTTTTTTATATTATTTTAAAACAGTGGTTTTAACATGGAAAAAAGCCTAATGAACTTATTGTGATGCATATTTGTCAGTTGTTCTTTTTGCATCAATTTGATTTTATTTAATGAGACAGAAAAACTGCATTTTGTATATACATACACTACCAGTCAAAAGTTTTTGAACAGTAGGATTTGTAATGTTTTTTAAAGAAGTCTCATCTCCTCACTAAGCCTGCATTTATTTGATTCAAAGTACAGCAAAAAGAGTACAATTTTGAAATATTTTTACTATTTAAAATAACTGTTTTCTATCTGAATATATGTAATAGTGTAATTTTTTACTGTGATCAAAGTTAAATTTTCAGCATCATTACTCCAGTGCCACATCATCCTTCAGAAATCATTCTAATATGCTGATTTTCTTCTCAATAATTTTTTTCATTATTATTATTATCAATATTTCCAAAGAACAGCATTTATATGAAATAAAAAGCTTTTGTAACATTATACATTGTACTATTCAAAAGCTTTGAGTCAGTATTTTTTTTTTGGGTAAGACATTAATACTTCTATTTAGCAAGGATGCCTTAAATTGATGAAAAGTGATTACAAAGACATGTATAATGTTACAAAAGATTTCTATTTCAGATAAATGTTCTTCTGAACTTTCTATTCAAGAAACCTGAAAATTTTCTTCTCAGCTGTTTTCAACATAATAAAAATAAATATTTTCGAGCAGCAAATTAGATAATTATATTGATTTCTGAAGGATCATGTGACTAATAAAGATGCTAAATATAAAAACTATATAAATTATATTATAATATTTCAAAATTTTTAGATCAAATCTTTAGATCAAATAAATGCAGGCTTAGTGAGCAGAAGAGACTTATTTTAAAAAAAAAATAAAAAACATAAAAAATCCTATTTTTCAAAAACGTTTAACTGGTAGTATATATATATATATATATATATATACAGCAGTCCTTGTCCTTGAATCTGATTGGCTGAGAGGAGTGTGATATTCTAACGATATCAGAACTCCAACCATTTCAGTGTTTGTATCACTCTGCTCCGTCAGTATCATTGTGGACGCCCAAATCCACTGTAATTTTATGAATAATACTGTTTTTGTGTCACATAATGTAGTTTTAAGGTTTTTTAAGGTGAGAATGTACTTGTTTAGACTTCAAATATGCAGGGTTTTTCTTAATGTCTTTTTGAAGATATGCTTTGATGTTTTTGGAGAAGGTGTCATTCAGAACTCATGAACCCGCCGAGAGCAGCCTTACCTCAACCAGATCAACTGAAAATTGCTATTGGATAATAGTTTAAATATGTGTGACAAACGATGAAACCTTGTTCCCATCTCTAGGACCACGACAAGCCCAGTCCCCCACAGAAACCACTTCCTGCAGACCCCTTAATCAGAGGCCATGGGGTGGGTCGAAGCTCATCCGCCGTGGGAGTGCGGACACCTGGACCTCTAGCCATCCCGATTCCAACAGTACCACGACCGCCCCCTGCCATACCACTGCCAAACAGGTCAGTCCCATTGTGATACTGCTGGCAAAATCACATATTTATGGCTGAAAACTAACTGTATTTTTTTATACATTGCAGACCTCTTCCCAGATTACCACAGCCCTTTTATGACCATTGACATATAAACACCACAGCACTGGGTGAATTTCACCAGCATCTGAACACACTTGTTTGCACTATGAAAACTCTGTCGGACCAAGTGACCACCCCCTGCAGAAACTCCACGGAGGGTCTTACAGAGAAGAGGGCTGACCGGACACCTTGGTGCTGCGCCTCCTCAAAAAAGGTGTTTGTTTGTCCTCGCTCAGGTACTGCAGAACTATTTAAGATGTATATTTATTGTGAGGAGGAAACTATGTGCTGTGCTTGACACTTTTTTTTTTTTTTTACTGTGTGACCATTAGTTTGTTTTTGAAAAAAATGTTGAAAAAATGCTGACTGAAAGTAAGGCCACAAATCATGTTTTCATTTTTCCAAGTGTTTTTCTTCAATCTATCTTATGGTAAGACTCACGTCAGTGTTGTGAGGATCAAAAAAAGACCTGCTTTAAAATAACGCGGCATGTCTGGGATACTGGAGTACAAGCAACATGAAATCTGACTAAATGCAGCACTGGAATCAGCGCCACTAAGTGCAAAAACACCTTAACAATTACTTGAATGAGGCATAATGACGAATGATGTCATGATATGAGCCATTATTGTTCATTCATCTGTGGCAGTCATACTTACAGGCTTTGACAACCCAACTTTTCATGAACTATAGTACCTTAAAATCATGTGCTTGAGATATCATTGTGCCAAAACAAGAATCACTGTTGCTACTGCTACAACTTTAGCCCTAAGCATTCAGTTTTGTTTGTGTTACAATCATGAATGATACCTCAAATTATGTGACAATTAAACAGGCAAAACTTGAGTTATATCAACTAGGGGCTGAGCCGTACCTAGAGAGCAGAATAGCAGCTTCCATAGCAGTGACATGTCAAGTTCATCTACAGAAAATCCAGTCAGTATTTATAGTCCAAACACTTGAAAGGTCGTGATGTTTCTTTTTCAAAAATGTTTTAAAACATTCAGAGAAATATCAGTGGAAACACAAAATATGTAGTGACACCACAGACCTTAAAATATCACGGCATTGAAGATCAGCTTTTCCACTAAGCCATCAGGATCCAACAGCTGTCATGTCTGTGTCATTATGGCCTTGTTGTGCTGTATACACACGTTCTGTGAAATATCTTCCAATACTTGAGGTTATAGATGTTGAATTTTCTCTACTGTATTTCTTTTTGACAGTATACACTACCAATCAAAAGTTTAGCGTCAGGTTTGTTTGGGTTTTTTTTTAAAGAAATTAATGCTTTTATTCAACAAGGATGCATGAAATTGATCAAAAGTGACAGTAAAGATATTTATTTCTTATCAGCAAAGATTTCGATTTCAAATAAATGCTGTTCTTTTGACCGTTTTCTTCATCAAAAAATTCTGAAATACCAGTCAAAAGTTTTTGAACAGTAAGGTTTCTAATCTTTTTTTTTTTTAAAGAAGTCTTTTCTGCTCACCCGCCTGCATTAATTTGATCCAAATTTCGAGCGAAAACAGTAAAATTTTGACATTTTTACTATTTAAAGTAGCTGTTTTCGATGTGAATCTATTTTAAAATCTAATTTATTCCTGTGATCAAAGCTGAATTTTTAGCATCATTTCTCCAGTCTTCAGTGTCACATGATATTTCAGAAATCATTCAAATATGCTGATTTGCTGTTCAGATTTTTTCTTTTAGGGGAGAAATTATAAAAATTAATACTTTTATTTAGCAAGGATGCTTTAAATGGATTAAAAGTGATGATAAAGACATTTATAATGTTACAAAAGATTTCTATTTCAGATAACTGCTGTTCTTCTGAACTTTCTGTTCTTCAAAGAAACCTGAAAAAATTCTACACTGCTTTTTTCAACATAATAATAAATATTTTTTGAGCAGCAAATCAGAATATCAGAATATTATTGAAAATCAGCCAATCAGAATACTGAAAGATCATGTGACTGGAGTAACGATGCTAAAAATTCAGCTTTAAAATCACAGGAATAAAGTACATTTTAAAATATATTCAAATAGAAAACTTTTTTTTAAATAGTAAAAATATTTCACAATTTACTGTTTTTGTTGTACTTTGGATAAAATAAAAAGCTTTATAAGAGGGGGAAAAATCCGGCTTGGTGAGCAGAAGAGACTTACAAAAAAAAAATGTCATCTTCAGTTCTTCATTTTCCGTTTTTTTGAACATTTTACTGTTCAAAAACATAGATATGTAGACTAGAGTAATGATGCTAAAAATTCAGTTTTACTTTCACAGGAATAAAATACATTTTATAATTCATTCAAATAGAAAACATTTCCTTTAAATTGTAATAATATTCCACAATATCACTATTTTTACTGTATTTTTGATCAAATAAATACAGCTTTATAAGAGAAACAAAAAAAATCTTACCGACCCCAAACTTTTGAATGATTAAAGTAGTCTCTGTAGCCAAATAGCCATTTTTCATTACCTTCTAGCAAAAGTGTTCAGCATCAAGATGATGTAAATTACACAGGATGTAGTAAATATCACCGCTGGCGTGTTTTGTCACAACTATGGCATTTTTACACAACAAGTGGTTCCTTCTTGCCCATAACACAGCTCTCTTTATGCACAGCTGGACTCACTGTTATTCATAAACTTATTAGATTGTTGTTCTGCCTGGTACTTCACCCTGAGGGGGAAATTACACTTCAGTATTTCCACATTATATTCCAGCGTTGTTGCTTTGGGAGTATAACAAACCCAGCTGTCACAGTATTTCAGTCAAGCCAAGCCTGAGTCTGTGTTTTTATGTTCTTGTTTACCTATTCACAGCAATGTATGTACATTTCACCTTTTTATATGCACTCATGTGGATGTATTAAATGCTCACTTTTTTTTTTGACAGATAATTTGTCAATCTGTGGTCAAAGATGATTGCTCAGTTTTTGCGCTGGGTGTTGAATTCATTGTGTTACAATTTTATATAAAGTCAATTTTTATTTCTATGAATTAGGATATTAAAAGGGAAATGTGAATGCCTTCAAAAAAAATTAAACTGGATGCTGGTAATGTAAGGACTTGAATGACAACAATAAATGAGGGTATTACTATTGTGAATTCAATTTCATTTTATTTTACACTACGGAAACATGAAAGTTGTTTTTTAATAAAAGATCATTTCTTGTCTCCATAACAGAACTGTCCTGCTGATGTCAGTCGATTTGAATCTTCCAAGCTTATGTTATCCAGCAAGTTTATGATGCTCTAAAAACAGAAATTGTCTTTTTTATTTCCAAGCTACAAAATAATATTAATGTCTTCATGTATAGATTGTCAGGTTACCTGTCTCCCAAATGCTTTCGCCATATCCGCTGCACCTGCTCCATACTGCATTAGGGTGTGTAAATATAATTTTATGAGGGGTGTTATCAAGTTTTCCTGTGGCAAAATGTTTTATTGCACTACTTTATTGTTTAATCATTTATGCATTATGAATATCGTAATAATCGTAATCTTTTACCTCGTTCTTCATGTGGTGATCTGCTCCATTGTCAAGTAGAAGTTTCACCAGCTCCACATGGTTATTCAGGACAGCGACCTAAAAGTTATAACCAAACAAAAACCTCCAATAATGCCATCCATCTCATCCTTGACAATTTTAGTGGCTGTTTTGATGATGAATACCATTAGTGGTGTTTTGCCAGCTTTGTCACAGACGTTTACATCAGCTCCAGACCGGAGGAGGATGGAGGCCACCGCAGCGTTTCCACTGATGGCTGACACACGCATGAGAGGAGTCCAGAGAGACACTTTATCCATCACATCCACCTGTCAAAAGTACAAAAACACATGCTTTAAACTGACAATACAGGGTCAAGCTCAGCATTTGACAAGTGGGCCATCTAAAAAAGAAAATTCGGTGAAATAGCGACAATGAAGTCCCATAACTTCAGATGCCTGATCATATGAAAGGGATAGTTCACCCAAAAATGAAAATTCTGTCATTAATTACTCACCCACGTCATACCAAACCCGTAAGACCTTCGTTAATCTTCAGAACACAAATTAAGATATTTTTGATTAAATCTGAAAGCTTTCAGACCCTGCATAGACAGCAACACAACTTCCACATTCAAGGCTGAGAAAGGTAGTGAGGACAATGTTGAAATAGTCCATGTGACATCAGTGGTTCAACCGTAATTTTATTAACCTACAAGAATACTTTTTGTGTGCAAAGAAAAGAAAAATAATGATTTTATTCAACAATTTCTGCTCTTCCATGTCAGTTTTCAACGCTGTTCACGAGAGCACCTTCATTCTTGTAGCTTTATGACATTACGGTTGAACCATGGAGTATTTTATCAATGTCCTTACTACATTTCTGGGCCTTGAATGTAGTAGTTGCATTGCTGTCTATGCAGGGTCATAGAGCTTTTAGAATTCATCAAAGACATCTTTAAAAATACCTATACATTTTTGTTTCGAAGGTCTTACAGGTTTGGAACAACATGAGGGTGAGTAACTAATGACAGAATTTTCATTTTTGGGTGAACTATCCCTTTAAAATTAAATTAAATGGTTGAAAAATTAACCTCTGACCTCACAACCATCCTGGATCATGTATGTAATGACAGCCAGGTGTCCTCCATCCACAGCCCAGTGGAGCTGCGTGTCGCCGTCCGTGTCTTGAGACTGCCATGTGGAGCCGCAGTTACGCAGATACTTCACTGTGTCAAGGTGACCAGCATAACAGGCATGCATTAGACTGAAAAAACACATGGATAGATGAACATATTAGAAGACGTTAATTATTATAAAATTCAGCTGCACTGAAAAAGCACATGCAGGCTTACCTGTCTTTTCCAGTGCTGTCTCTCTTGTTAATATCAGCTCCATGCTTTACCAAAATGTCCATTAAACTACAAACCAAATAGATGCTGATCATTATTAGATATATACGACTATATTTGGACTCTTTTCTCTCATTAAACCACATAGCAATAACTAAACAAAGACTGATGGAAGACTATGAGTAATAACATAAGCGCATTTACCTTGTGAAACCCTTCTGTGCTGCCACCATGAGAGGGGTGAAACCCATTTTGTCATAAACATCCACGTCGACCGTTCTAAAAGAGGAATTACATGAGAGGGGTTGTAATGTGTGAACTGGCATTTAAGGGGATATTTCACTTTAAGATTAAAATTTGGCATCGTTAATCATCCTGTCCCACACAAGATAGTAAGTCATGCAGATTTAGAATGGCATGAGGGTGAGTAAAGATGACAAATTTTTCATTTGCGGGTGAAATATTTCTTGAATTAGTACAATGTTAATATTAACATGAAGAAGCTTGAAGTGATTTTTTAAGTGTGAATGTGCTATTACCCTGACTGCAGAACTGTGGTCAGTTCTTCCGCATCATCCCTGTTCACAGCCAGGTGGAGGTTCTTCCCACTGAAAGGCTCTCCTGTGGCCAAACCATCAAAACATTATAAAACATTAAAGGCAGCCCTGGGTATTAAGACTTGCGTGGCTTAATATAACATAAATGATGTCTCTTACTGACATATATAGTAGAAAACCCATTAAAAATTTACATTTTAAAAATCCACTTTGTTACATACATATTCTGGACTATGGGTGGCGCCATTATTTTGATAATGTCAAATTGTTGCACTTGGTGAGCTACTGGCGCTACCTGTTGCTATTTTTTACCGCAACACAACTCGGAAAATAAAACACTGATATGATGCCACATTGTGCGCCTTTTGGTTGTAGGGCTGTTCGAAATTTTGGAATCGAGTCCGATTCCAGGTTCTGGAATCGATGAGATTCGATTCCAAGAATCGATTCATCACTGTTGTTTTCGATTCTTGTTTTTTTTTTTAATATATAGTGGAGATTTTTTAGTGGAGGAACCTAATTTCGCCAAGACTGAAAGTAGCCTAATCATAATATGAAGCTTTATTTAAAAAAAAAAAAAAACAATATGATACATTTCTGTATTTAAATTGTAATTTTGTCTGCATCGCACATGAAATTAGTCATAGTCCACAGTGGACATGCATTTATTGTATGAATGGAACAAGGCACAGTTCAGCTGAATGATGTGTACATCAACGGCATGCTTTGCGCAAAAATAACAAACTGTACACTGAAACAAAATAACCAGAACAACAACACTGATATAAGAGCTCGTGGTTTATCTGTCAAATCAGAAGCGCTCTCGGCCACTGATCTGTGCTCTGGCGTTTTCTTTCAGAATTATCATTAGCTGATAGAAAGGTTAAAAATAGCATTTTATTTAAGATGGAAATAGAATCAACACCCTCGATCACGTCATGATCTATTCTGTAGTGCAGCACTTAAAGCTGTGGACAATATAAAGCCGTTTCACCGTAATTTTGAACCGATTAATTAAAATCATCTATCCGAAAGAACGTTGTGGAAACGAATCAGACTTCTAATCACTATTAGCGCGCAAGGCTGCATCCTCAAACTCAGACGTGCTCAGTACCGACTCTCTTCATTCAGTTTATTTTCGTGAATCGATGTTCAGCGACGTTTGATGTCAACACCTGAGATGTGCAGCCTTCGTATGATGCAGCCTTTCGTTTGAGATGCGCCCATAGATAAGCTTTGTTGAACTGAAAACGGCTATGAGTGGAGAGTCGATTCCGATTCCCAACGCCTCGGAATCGAGGAATCGATTCTTTTGGAATCGACTCCAAGCCCTAATTTTCAGTCGAAGGGCAACAAGAGAAACAATGGAAGTCTTCACTGCTTTCCTAGCGATAAATAAAAAGAAGAGAAAAGAATGGGATGATGCCTGTGTGGATGACTTTCTAAAGACCTGCCTTTTTGTTCTCTCCACTTTAGCCCTGATGCCTTCGAGGCTTTTAGTAGACCACAGCTACTGAAAGAGCTTACAAACGGCAGACAAGAAACGCTAGATGCCATCCTGGCAGGACGTAAACATGCCGTAAACAGCAGTTTACGCCGCAGCTGCTTAAGGAGTTTCTCAGCGCGGATTTCACCCGATATACGGGGGCATTTACATTCCTTGTGGGGAAAATTGATGGTATGGCATTTGGTTTAAGCCTACGCTTATATCAGTTGCCACCTGCAAGCTCTTTCAGTAGCTGTGGTCAGCGTATCAGTATTTTGTTTTCCAAGTTGTGTGGTAAAAATAGCAACAGGTAGAGCCAGTAGCTCACGGAGTGCAACCATTTTACATAATCAAAATTATGTCGCCCTCCATAGTCCAAAACGATGTGGATTTTTTGAATAACGTAAGTCTTTTTATGGGTTTTCTACTACATATGTCAGAAAGAGACCTAGTTTAAAGTTTGTGTTTCTATCATTAACAGCAGAGAGGAGCATGACATTTACTAGGTTTAAAATAAGAAAATAATAGACCAAGGCTTTGCTTGGAGGTGAAATATCTCACGGGTGGTGAAGATAGAGATCACAGGGCTGAGGCTGCACTCCCCTGAGGCTCTGGTGACCCTCAGTCTAAAACTATAGGAGGTGCTGGACTCCAAGTCCTTTACAACATGATGAGTGCTGTACCCTCTGTGATAAAACACCAACATATTGTTCTTACAAGTGTTGCTAAAAAGGTTTTGAATATGTTGTTATAACTTTAATATTCAGAGAAATAAGTTTCACAGTCAAACAGAGAAAACTGACATGTATACAGTGCTGTATGTGTGTGTTTCGGGGTCCATCTGCTCCACGGAGAAGCGGGTCCAGCATTCAGGAGGGCCATTTCCAGGTTTATTCTCATCATTCATCCAGCTCAGCTCGATACTGTGGTGACTGACCTTCCCAATCACAAGAGTAAGCTCTGGAGAAGTTAAGAAAATAAATGGCAAATTCTTAATAGCATGCAGATTGTTTATATTAACGTTGTAGGATTAATGCAAATTTTAGACATATTTAGCTTTGCAGTAACATCTAACATCTAATATTACTGTTTTGATAAGGGTTGAAACCCAAACCAACCTATGGTTAATATGCAGTTATCTGATACTACAGCATGCATGAAATGATCATCTTGTTATTCAGGTGTGACATATTTGTAAACTGCAGCCTATTGGTTTCATCTTAATAAAGGTCATGAATATCACATAACAATGCACCAAGAATAACTAACCACAAAAGATTGTTCCTGGATTAGTGATAAGTTAAAAGATCATCCATTACTTTTTAATCACTGTTGCTAAAGAAAACCTCAGCCCTTATTCTCCTAAACAGATCTGGCAATGTTGCATAGTTTGCGAAAATGAATAAATTAATTTGTTAATTAATAACATTCAGGTCTTTGTAAAGTTATAAAATCAGTAGTGAGATTTTAATATTTTTTATAAACTATACAGGTAACACTTTAGGAACCAAGTCTCTACTAACTAGTTGCTTATTATAATATAGCATGAATCTTATATGCTATATTATATGATTGTTATATTATTATGCTATAATATGAATATTACTGGCTGTTTATTAGTACTAATACAACACATATTAATGACTTATTCTGCATGACTTAACATCTACCTTACTATCTATTAATGTGCAACAAATTAGGAGTTTACTGAGGCAAAAATCATAATTATTAGTTAATAGGGGGAATTGGACCCCAAACTAAAGTGTGACCGAAATATAAACACTGCATTATTAAAACTATATTGTAGCGGTGTTGTTTTGAATAAAGTTTTTCTGATTTGTGACCCTGGACCACAAAACTAGTCTTAAGTAGCATGGGTATATTTGTAGCAATAGCCAAAAATACCATTGTGTGGGTCAAAATTATCGATTTTTATTTCATGCCAAAAATTTATATATTACATAAAGATCATGTTCCATGAAGATATTTTGTAAATTTTCTACCATAAATATATTAAAACTTATTTTTTTGATTAGTAGTATGCATTGCTAAGAACTTCATTTGAATAACTTTAAAAGTGATTTTCTTAATATATTGATTTTTTTACACCCTCAGATTCCAGATTTTCTCTCGAGCAAATATTGTCCTATCCTAACAAATCTTAACAAACTATCAATGGAAAGCTTATTTTCTCAATTTCAAAAAACTTGACCATTATGACTGGTTTTGTGTTCCAGGGTCACATTTTTAAAAACTTTTCTATCAAACATTAAACAAGCTGCCTGAAGTTTTCAGCTCTTGTTTGATCTTTGTTGCGCTCTACTATATTTAGCAAACGTAGGCAAGTTTTGGGTTTAGTTTTTTATGATAACAAATGTCCTGACTATTGTATAAACTACTAGCCACAAAACACGAATCAAATGTCTACCTGGGTTCATCGCTGTCTCAGTCAGTGTCCTTGTAGTGTAGTGTAGAGAAATCCCCACGCAGAGGATGATAGTTTGTATAGTAGGAGTCTGCTGTGTGTTTGCCTCACTCTCTCTCCCGCACATCTGACTGTGCGAGCATTACCGTTGTCATGGTGACATCATTGGTGCAGCAGTGCGCGCAATCTTTGGACCATTTAATTGTTTCTTTGCACAAAACTCGGGTTTCCAAAAGATGTTCAAATTATAGCTTGTGATGCTTGTTTTAATATGAGCGATGTATGCTTATTGAGAGTGAAGCCTTGTTTCACCCTGTAGTCACTTTTTGTAGGTTCTATTGTGATGGGATTAAATGACCACATGACCGCTCCAAATCTGCGTCTGAGCGGTGATTCAGCGCGCTAATGACGGGACGTTCGAATCGGTTCTTTCGAACAAATCACCGGTCAAAAACGATTCAATGATTCTTTTACGTCATCACCGGCATATTAACATATTAATTTGAAGTTAAAGAGCTACATTAAAAATTTTTGCTTAATAGAACAGAATAACTACAGTAATTGCCCATTGCCCCCTGGGGGCGTTTATTCCACCTGGCTGGGGGGCGTTTTACCCCATGGGGACATTTTCCCCCACTCTACATATAGTAAATGTATTTATTTTATTGGCAAAATATCATACAATAAGTAAATATATCCATAAATTAAAATTTTTCTTAACATTACCCAAATATAATAATTTTCTTTGTGACTTTAACTACCTAATTACAACACTAAAAATGTTAACAGTAAAAACGTCAAATTTGTGAAACTGTGTAATGATCTGTTGAATGTTAGGCCTAAATTGATTTTTTTTTATTATGTCCTTTATTGTCTTCCTTTATTTATGCTGTCATCCAATCTTTTATTTAAATGTTGAAGTTAATCTTGTTTATACTTGCAATAAAAAAAACACGCTTTAAAGGATTTAAAATAAATGTTTTGCTTGAAATTTTTTCAAAATATTTTGGAACCTGTATAACCAGAAAAAAATACTTTTTCTGGTCTAGAAATAAAACATTTAAAATTAATCACAAATTCAATTATTTTAAGTCATCTTGTCGCCCAGGTGGGCATTTGCTCTTGACCCCTAGTTGGCCCCAGCCCCTGAGATGAGAACCATTGATTGCAGAAGTTTTATTAATAAAGGTGTTTTGTGTAATTTTATGTTTCCACATGATTCGGCTGACTAAACATGAATCTGAAGAACTTAAACATGTTGGCATTAGCCTATAACAAGAATTCAAACAGTTATTGTACATTGTCTTTTACATTGTCTGAAAACATATGGCATATTTTAATAGTTTATTAAAATCAACTCAAGTTCAAATCAAGTTTCATGTCTTGTTAAAACTGTCATTAAGTAAATTCTAATGAAATCTCTACATTTCAATCGCTCTTACCAGCATTTGCTTAGTCGAGAGCAATCCGATTCAGTGCACTTTGCGAACGACCGATTCTCGGTTCATTAAAAAGATCCGATTCAAAACAACGATTCGCTCACGAATCGGACATCACTAGTGCTTGAGCGGGACAACTGATGACACAAAGGGTCTGTATCTCCTAAGCGCGGCTTCCTGAAACTCATCCGGAGGAGGTATCCTATTTACAGCCATAAATATGTCACATAACTAATAGAGAGTGATTCAGTCGATTTGTTCAGTTTGATTTATTTGTGCAATTGAAGAGAGAAACGCTTAGGGGCAACGATGGAGATGGAGCTATCAACAGATGTGGAGAAACTATCTGAAACCAGCGAAACTCAAGACACTGATACAGATGATCTGCTGGAGTTAAATCAGTTCGACGGGCTCCCTTTTTCTTCAAGATATTACAAACTATTAAGAGAAAGAAAAGGTCTGCCGGTGTGGGGAGCGAAATGCGAGTTTGTGGACAGTTTGATGAGCAGCCAGATTGTGATAGTTACTGGCACAGCTAAAACAGGACAAAGCACTCAGGTGAGTTTATATGTTGTATAATGAGGATATTAATTTCATAGCCGTTTAAATGAGTATCTTAATATTTTATTTGGTATTTTCAACCTGTTCATGATAAATTAGGGCTGAATCTTGAACTGAACTTAAGTTACTTTTAGACTGAATTTAATGTAAACGTTATACTGCATTACATTACTTCATCTTTTATGCAAAAGATCATATGGGGTAGATGCAAATTATTCACTGCTACTAGTTTATTTATCACTGAAAGTAGCAAAAGTATCTTATTTGTGAGTGTTTATTTTTGAATAACCTTACAGCATATGGTTTTCTGTGTTAATCTTCATTTAGATCCCTCAGTGGTGTGCAGAGTTTTGCCTGTCTGCGCAGTATCAGAATGGCATGGTAGTGTGCACTCAAATTCACCAACAGAGCACGGTGGAATTGGCCCTCCGTGTAGCCGACGAGATGGATGTCAACATCGGCAATGAGGTCGGATACAGCATCCCACTTCAGACCTGCTGCTCCCATGACACTGTACTGAGGTGTGTATATGATCCCCAGGATCCTATATTATTTGGTCATTTTCCCTGGACTTTTTCTTCCATTCAGTTTTGCAATCTGCCCCTCCCCCCTTCATTGGCAGCACACGTGCATCTCCTTTTCAGGGGCGCCTGTCCTTCGAAACAATATAAAAGCTAACAAAAGGCCGAGGGGACTCGGTCTAAGGGTCTCCACGGCAGCTGCCGTGTTTCCGTACTGCCCATATGCTTCATCAGAGCTTTCAGAGCAGCCATAAGTCAGCCTGGTGAACAAAGAGCCAGAACAGTGATTAGAACAGCTGAGAGGGTCTGACTTAATTAAAAACACTGACCTTAAGGAAAACACTGACAATTCCCAGAGTGAATTATCCTCCAATCACATCTGCTTGTCTTCGCTCGGCTCATTATTTTTGTTTGTCTTAGATTTTGTATTAAGTGCCGATTTGCACTCTTGAAGAGGCCTGCAATGACATCTGTTGCTTTGCAGATACTGCACAGATGATGTGTTGCTCCGGGAAATGATGTCGGACCCCCTCTTGGAGCAGTGTGGCGTGGTGGTCATTGATCAGGCCCAGGAACGCACCGTCAGCACAGACCTGCTCCTCGGGCTGCTTAAAGACGTGCTCCTCACACGTCCAGAGCTGAGGCTGGTCATCCTCACCGCACCCCACTCTGCTGAGAAACTGCTACATCACTATGGAAGCATTTCTCAGATCCGGCTGGATGGGCCGCAGCCGTGCGAGGTGGTGTATGGTAGTGGGAGAGGAGGTGTGAAGGATTACCTCTGCTCTGCTCTTCGACTGGCTCTGGAGATACATCAGAACCAAAAGCATGGAGACATTGTGACATTTCTGGCAACCGAGCAAGTAAGAGACATTTAACTATTAAAGGATTAGTTGACTTCCAGAACAAAAATGTACAGATAATGTGCTCACCCCTTGTCATCCAGGACGTTCATGTCTTTCTTTTTTCAGGCGTAAAGAAATTATGTTTTTTGTGGAAAACATTTCAGGAATTTTCTCCATATAGTGGACTGCCATGGTGCCCACAAGTTTGAACTTCCAAAATGCAGTTTAAATGCAGCTTCAAAGGACTCTAATCATCCTACATTGCTGTTTTACTTTTTTTTTTGTAAAGGGCGTTTGACCTTTCTTGCGCGTTCACTTTATAAACACTGGGTCGGTACTTCTGCAGCGATGTTTGTAAGTTGTGGGAGAAAACGAGATGGGAGTTTTTCAGCATGACCTAACTGTTTTGAACCAGAGTGCACAGAGTACACATGTACGTCACAGAGCTAGACAGGATGAGCATTTGAGGTTAAAAAGTATCTAAATTAATTTTTATCTAAAATAATTTTTTTTAGAAAATAACTGATTGTTTAGCTAGATAAGAGAAAAAAGTCAGAAGTGTGAGATAAAAAGTCAAACCTTCTTTTTCGACTGGGATTGTTTAGAGCCCTTTGAAGCTGCATTTTAACTGCATTTTGGAAGTTTAAACTCACAGGCACATAGAAGTCCATTATATGGAGAAAAATCCTTTTTGAAATGTTTTCCTCAAAAAACATAATTTCTTTACGACTGAAGAAAAAAGACAAACATTTTGGATGACAAGGGGGTGAGTACAAGTATCTGTAAATATTTGTTCTGGAAGTTAACTAGGAGTTAAGTTAACTCCTTTTAATAAGCAAAATATTGCTAAACTTTTGTAATTGTTTACATTTTGTTGACATTTTTTGAAGTATTTATTATTTACAAGTAATTTTATTAATGAACAAATAAATTACATTTTTAAATACATAATATAATATTTGTTTTTTACTGTATTTTTAGTTTTTATAATAAATAACTATTTATTTTTAATATTTCTGTTTATTACATTATTACATTATATAATTTTTTAAATACACAAAACAATATATAATAATTTATAAGTTGATATTTAATTATATTACATAATTGTTTTATGTATATAATTAATTATATATATAATTTCCTGTTTGAGTAAAATGGAAGCCCGTTTCCGCCACTGAATAAAAAAATTAAAAAAGGTAATTGCGACTTTTTATCTCACACTTCTGACTTTTTTTCTCGCAATTGCGAGTTTACATGTTTTAATTCTGACTTTTTTTTATCAGAAATGTGAGGTATAAATTCACAGCTGTGAGATATAAAGTCAGAATTTATAACCTGCAATTGCAAATGTAAAGGTGCTTCGGCTAAATACTGAGTTAAGGGTATGAATACTTATGCAGTGTACTTATTTCAGGTTTTTATTTTTAATACATATACATATATGTGGCAATTCTTTGCTAAATTTTTTGCTTTGTCATTATGGTGTATAGAGTGTAGACTGATGTGGAAAAAAACGTCATTTGAAGCAGTTTAACATAAGGCAGCAAAATAACAAAATGTGAAAAGAATTAAGGGGTAATGAATGCTTTTGCAAAGCACTGTATGTATATTTTAAAATGTATAATGATTTAATTTCTTTATTTATAAATTGATTAATTGTATTTATTAAATTCATTAATTCATAAATAAAATAGTATTTAATTATTTATAAGCTGATAATTTACTCTCAGCTTTACAGACTGAAGGACTCAGTCTCAGTTGTAGTTTTACAGTCTTAACTTTTTTTATTATCATCTCAGCCTCTGTGAGCCCAGGCAGTGGGCTGATCATTATTTTAATGAATCCTTAGTTTTATGTCACATAAATGTCATCCTGCTTTCCTTCAGGGAATCCAGCATATAACAGAAAATGGTCCCATTTTCATGGTAATAGAAACTTCTCTTTCTCTTCTCATTTTCAAGGAGATTGAATGTGCCCATGCTATTTTGCGGAGAGAGGGTGCCAATCTTGCATTGTCTCATGGCGAGCTGGTGCCTGTGTCTCTGTGCCCTGCGCAAAGAGACAGTCTCTCAGTGATCTCTGAGGAGAGCAAGAGTAGGAGAGTCTTCCTCACCTGCAGCCCCAGTGAAGACTTGTTCTGGGCCATTCACAGCATTCGCTTTGTGATTGATGCTGGGGTGCAAAAAAGATATGTATGTAGTATACCTTATTATAAGCTCTTTGTTACAAATTCTATAAATTTTGATTGGTGGGCATGAAACAGTGATGTTTTATTGTGCCAGGTGTACAATCCCAGAATCAGAGCCAATTCCATTGTTATTCGACCAATCAGCAAGAGCCAAGCTGAGAGCCGCAAACAACTTGCAGGCCCAACAGGTGAGCAGTTTTTGCTTTTTAGAATTTTAAAATAAAAACATAACTCATTTTAATACACAATTCTACACACATTACTGTTCAAAGGTTTGATTTTCTCTTTTTTTTTTTTCTAAGACACATTAAATTGGTCTAGAGTGACAGCAAAGACATTCATTCTACTAAAAGTTTTACCAAATAAATGCAGTCTTGGACGAAAGTATTTAAAAAGTCTTACCATCTACAAACTATTTAATGGTATATTTACTTAAAATTAAAGTGTTTCTTAAAATTTTTGGCATGTATCATATGCCTGAAATGTTTTATTTCTGCAGGCAAGTGTTTCTGTTTGTATCAAGAGGACACGTCACTTCCTGCTGAGAGCATCCCTCATATTCTTGAGTCTGACATCACTTCCACTGTGCTCTTCCTGAAGCGCATGGAAATTGCTGGCCTGAGCCACTGTGACTTCATTGACAGACCAGGTGAGATACAATTCTTATACGATTTATGAAATCTCTTTAAAGGGATAGTTCACCCAAAAATAAAAATTAAACCATTATTTTGTCACCCTCAAGCCACCCTAGGTGTATATGACTTTCATTTTTCAGATGATTACAATCAAAGTGATATTAAAAATGTCCTGGCTCTTCCACGCTTTATAATGACAGTGATTGGGTGTTGAGATTTTAAAGTAGAATAAAGTGCATCCATCCATCATAAAAAGTACTCCACATGGCTCCGAGGGGTTAATAAAGGCCTTCTGAAGTGAATCGATGCATTTGTGTATGAAAAATATCCATATTTTAAACATTATAAACTGTAATCGAGAGAAAGTGACGTTCCAGCAGATGATGCAGGACGTAAGCGTAAGTACTTTTTAGGATTGACGGATGCACTTTATTTGACTTCAAAATCTCAACAGCCATTCACTGCCATTATAAAGCTTGGAAGAGCCAGGACATTTTTAATGTAACTCCTATTGTATTTGTCTGAAATAAGAAAGTCATATACACTTAGGATGGCTTGAGGGTGAGTAAATCATGGTGTAATTTTCATTTTTGGGTGAACTATCCCTTTAAATTTTAATCAAGTATCTTTAAACATAGCACCATATTACGGCAGATATACAGTTGCTATGCGGTTACTTCCAGATCGAAAGAATTCACTTACAGGCTTGGGCCGGGGCCGGGGCCTGCCCTCAATGTAAATTTTGCATTACTATTAAACTATTAAAATATTGTGTAATCTGATTTTAAACAGTGAATGTATGTATGTTTTTTCACATCTGAAGACAAACACATTTAATTATTCATACACTTGTTTTGTAGAATCTCTCTCACGAATCTGAGCAGTCTATGTAAACACAAGTTGTTCACTATCCGCTGTTTTCAACAGCCAAGCAAAGCTGGGATCAGCCAGGTTCTCTTGGCTCACAGTAAGGGTGCAGATGGGCCTGTCCCGCTCACTGCTGGTATTAAGAGGTGGTGAGCCGTGCGTTAGCTGAGCCGACAGCACTCTGACTGGGTTCATTGTTCCAGAGATAACCTGCTTCCATAACACGCACCAGTCAGATGAGCAACATCATTAGTGGACCTACGACAACAGCGTTTCTGTGAACACAACATGGTGTGATGAACTAGATTGTTTATCTCATGATGCAAATATGTGAGGCGCTTTTGTTATGATGCTACAAATTAGTGAGAGTTTGTTGTCTATTTACTGTCTGCACTGTCAGAAATTTCTTTAGGAAAAATGCATAGCAGCTATCAGTAGATAACCTGTTGACTTGTTCCCACAATAATACTTACTCAGGTGGTTTTAACAATTATTTATTGTTTTAACGACTCATAATTATGTTTTGTTCATATTTTATTAAAATCAACTAGAATTTATTTGCTATTTTTTAAAATACCACACAATTATTTTTTAATAAGGCTGCCCCCTAATAGTCGACTAAACATAAGTCGATGACAAAAGGCTTGATCGGCCAAAATTTTATTAGTCGCTTAAAAGAAAAAATCCATAGGAAGTGGTGAAGTCACACAGTCTGTGACGTGTCGTTAACGGCTGGTCTATGTGGTCATACAGTCATTCATTGACCTCAAATATGGCTTTTCAATGAAAATGTGTAAGTAGTAGCAACTTTACATTAAAAAATGAGACATTGCACATTCTCATAAAATACTCATTTTTGGTCATACAGAGAAAAAGTAATACATGTTTTGAATCTGTAAAGACTCTACGTTTATTTGTGTGTGCTCAGAATAACAACGAAGTGTTGCGCTTTTGTAAAATAACGCAAACAGGATGCGCTTTCAAATGGAAAACAAATATTCTCAGATTATGTAATCCATATGAAACATGAAACACGCATACAGGCGATGACGAGTCAGTGTCGCTGACTTCATCTCTTACGCTGAAAACAAAGAAAGCACTAATTTATCAATAAATTGTTAAAACGTTATATTTATAATTATATTATCTGCCAATGTGGTGTGGCAAGCTTTTTTTGTGTGCGCTTGAGGGCAATTAAAGACTCACTATTATAATTTATATGGTTTAATAATAAACATGTGACTAATAGTCGACTAATGCTGAAAATGAACGACTACTATTTGACCATAAAAATCTTTAGTCGAGGGCAGCTCTAATTTTTAATGAAGTTAATTAACTTTATTTATTACTATAGTATTTATTAAGATTTTGAATAAATGTGTATTTTTGTAGTTCCGGGTTTCATTTTAACCTTTGCTTAAGTTTTAGCAATTTTGGTATGTGCTTTTGTAGTTTAATTTTTTTTTTTTTTAAGTTTATGTTTATGATCTAATGATCTAATATTTATACTTTATTTTAGCTTTATTTCAGTTATTTCAATGCAATTTTATAAGGTTAGTTTTAGTTAATGACAAAACTGGGTCAGTTTTTTTAATTAGTAAAAAAAAAGTAATGTATTCTAGAAAAATATATATATATATATATATATATATATATATATATATATATATATATATATATATATACACTGCATATATAATATTATTTTTCTAGAAGAGATTTATAGCAAACTTGGAAACCTGTTTTCATATTTTGAAATACATAAAAAAAATTTCACTTTACCATAGATCCAGAGGGCCTCATGCAAGCTTTAGAGGAACTTGACTATCTTGCTGCTTTGGATGACGATGGAAATCTGTCCGAGATTGGAATTATTATGTCAGAGTTTCCTCTGGAGCCACAGATGGCTAAGACTTTGCTTGCGTCTTGCGAATTTGACTGTGTGAGCGAAGTGCTGACCATCGCTGCCATGCTAACAGGTAATCTTGTACAATCCACTCAACAGGTGTATCACCATGTGTCTGCACTCCAATATGTCTGTGCTCCATTCAGTTATATTTGTTATAGTTATAACTCATGTCAGATCACTGTTGTTGTACCTTCATTACATATAACATAAAACACTAAATATGTATTATTATTATTAATAAAACTCTTTCTCTTTGTAATTTAGCTCCGAGCAGTTTCCTTACACCCCCAGTGGAACTGAGACAGAAGGCCTTACTGTGTCATCAGAGGTTCCAGCATGCAGAGGGAGACCACTTCACCCTTATTAACATCTTTGATGCCTACATATATGCTAAGGAAGGGCCATGTGAGTGAATTTTGTGCATTAAAACAATTAATTAAAGTCTATAATTCACATGCATATCCATTAACAGCCATTATTGTGAATTAAACAGGACAGTAAACAGTAGCTGGCTACTAAAATCTGTTATTGTAATATATAAAGTTTTGATTTCACATTCAAATTCGTATTTTAGACTCTAACGTGGAACGATGGTGTGAAGACCATTTCCTCAGTCTGTCTGCTCTTCAGACAGCAGATGCGATACGCTCTGAGCTAAAAGAAATCCTGAAACGGCTAGAGCTGCCAGTGTCCTTACCTGCCTTTGGCTCTAAAAGCAACACCTTGAACATCAAACGTGCCCTACTATCTGGCTTCTTCATGCAGGTATGGATATACAGAAATGTTAAACATACTGTAATAAAACACACAAAAATATTGTGCTTTGTACTAAAAAAACTCCCTAATGTTGAAAGGTCAGAGTGTCTCTAAAGCTGAACTAGAAAGAGGATTAGTCTGTTTTCAAAGTGCACTATGTTAATGCACAACAGTGGAAATCGGTGAACTAGTTCTTTTTCAAATTATTGAGAGAGAAACGTCTGTGATTAAAGCAGATTAGTAAGTGGCACAGTGGTTTACGTGTGTTTAGTGTGTCTAAAACACTGCCTTCGTGTTGTTCTAATGCATTTTCCATTGTTTAATCTCTATGTGGGTTTTCCAGGTGGCGAGGGATATTGACGGGTCAGGGAATTACTTCATGCTGACCCATAAACACGTGGCTCAGATCCACCCACTGTCTGGCTACGGAACGGGGATGCACAAGAAGAACCTGCCGGAATGGGTTCTGTACCATGAGCACACGCTGTCAGAGAACAACTGTATCAGAACCGTCTCGCAGATCTCAGCACATGAGTACGTACCGGATCATCTGCTTTGTCTTGAAAACACTAAACCACAGAATTAATACTCACAATGAAAACAACTCCAGCTGTATTTGTTTCAGAAAGTGACTTTTTCCACTGTGTTAATTTAGCTATAATTCCCAAAAACAAAAGCTCCATACTGACTGAACAGATGCAGTACTTGGCAGTAGTTTATCTGCTTGTGATAGAGCAAATGTATTTTATGTGAAAACATAACTGTTTTATGAGGTGCTGATTTCATATGAATTTAGACAATTTGATTTGTACGAAAGCATACAATTTTATGACCCCTAAACCTAATCATCACTGGGGAGTAACTAGTTACATGTAACAGAATTACGTCATTTAATTACAAAATAAATGTAACTGTAATCTGTTACAGTTACAAAAAAATGTGTAATTAAATTACAGTTATGAAAATGTTAAAGGAGAAGTCCACTTCCAGAACAACAATTCACAAATAATGTAATCACCCCCTTGTCATCCAAGATGTTCATGTCTTTCTGTCTTCAGTCGTAAAGAAATTATGTTTTTTGAGGAAAACATTTCAGGATTTTTGTCCATATAATGGACTTCATTGGTGCCCCGATTTTGAACTTCCAAAATTTAGTTTAAATGCGGCTGCAAAGGGCTCTAAACCATCTCAGCCGAGGAAGAAGGGTCATTTTTCGATTGGTCATTTTTTTCGGAAAATACAATTTTGTATACTTTTTAAGCACAAAAGCTTGTGTAGCACAGGCTCTGGGATGCGGGTTCACGTACTACTGAATCACAGCGAAAGGTCACGCGGAGTGTAGGCGGAACCAGAGACCCAGTGTTTACAAAGCGAACACACAAAGACTAAGAAAGTGCAAGTAAGTCAAACGCTGTTTACAAACAACAAGGTACAGCGATGTCGGACGATTCTGAAGTTGTAGGAGAAAATAACATGGAGTTTTTCGCCATACTCTACCTTCTTGAGCCGGAGCACACAGATGATGAACTTGTGGTGATTCAAAGACATGATTCGTAGTAGTGATGGGAAGTTCAGATCATTTTACCGACTCGGACCTTTGAGTCTCGTTCAGCAAAATGAACGAATCTTTTTTCGAGTCATTTCGTTAATTTTAGCAAAATCAGCATCACGTGACTGCCCCATAAGATGAACGAATGACTTGAAAACCCCGAAGACTCAAAAAAGGTGAACTATTTCCAGTACAGAACCTAATAGGATGTTGCACATGCTCGACTGAACGTATCACTCCCCGAGACGACTCGTTCTTCCCGAGTCACATTAAAGATTTGTTCAAAATGAACGAATCGTTCAAGAACGACCCGTGGATGCGCATCACAGAGCTTGTGCTACATGAGCTCTTGTGCTTAAAAAGTATACAAATTTTTATTTTTCAAAAACAATGACCGATCGTTTCATTAGATAAGACCCTTCTTCCTCAACTGGGATCATTTAGAGCCCTTTAAAGCTGCATTTACACTACATTTTGGGTAAACTACAAATTCTGGGCACCAATGAAGTCCATTATATGCAAAAAAAATCCTAAAAATGTTTTCCTCAAAAACCATAATTTTTTTTACGACTTTACAACTTCCCATTTGGGTTTATGTATATGCTTTTGTTTTTAAATTAACAGTTTTTTGCCAAGGCATTGCTAGATGCCAGTGTTTCCTGTCATAGCTATGCAAAGATTTGATTTCAAAAACACTATCATAGCTATTAAACTATATCTTGTTATGATTTTAAATCAGTATTTTACCTTAGAACAATTTCAAAGTAAAAAAAAAAAAGGTGCTGAAGTCTGATTTTGTGGTGGCTGTGCTTTAAAATTAATTATTCTAATCTTTCTAATGCCGTACCATGGGTGCAGAAGGCGCAATGATATTACGCAGTTCCTGAAAGTGACCGGCACTAAGTTTGTGTAGATGCAGAACTGCAGAGTTGATGACTGCGTAATATCATTGCGCCTGCTGCACCCGTGGTACGGTAGCAAAGTTCCTTGATTATTACACCGCAATGAGAGTATAGTTCCTAGCCATATCAGCCTAGAAAAACGCAACTTTTCATTTTCCGTCAGTCTTTGTACACGATGTAACTACAGAAGAGTCAAGTTTTAAATAGGAAAAATATTGAAACTCTTTGGTCATTTTTAAGCAAGATGCTAACGGTCTAATCTGATTCAGTGATCTATGCCAAGCTATGCTAAAAATGCTACCGCCAGACCTTGAGAGCGGCTGAATGGGTTCGAAAACGGTAAAACTCAACTGTTTAACTCTAGGGGAGTTGGGAAATTAGCCTATTTTCAAAAAAAGTGGAGTGTTTCTCTAATAAATTCTTTTTGTTTCATTTCAAATTTCCTACTGAAGCTTTAAACCTCCTTATAATTAGGGGTTGCAAGCCATTTACTCTTTTTCATTAACCATTGAAACGCTTTGTTCTTCTGTGCATGGTAATCATTTTTTGTTTGCTTGTGACAGGTACATTCAGATGGCGCCGCAGTACTTCTTCTACAACCTGCCACCTAGCGAGAGTAAAGACCTACTGCAGCACATTATAGATCACGGTTCAGCTGCCCCATCTAAAGGCAAAAGAAAATCCCAGACCCCCAGCAGCCCGGCCAGTGAGGAACAGAGCCATGAGCGCTGTACCATACAATGACTGGGGAAATAGTATGTCTTGCCACTTTGTTATCATGACAACAAGACAGGATGTCTATGCTGCTGGTCTGTTACCCAGTAACTATGGAATTTCTGAGGCACAACGAAGAATCCAAATTAGTTTGATTGATTAATCAATAATGATGAAAAGATGTAATCTGTTGCTTAAATTCAAAGGGCAAAGGGAAAAACATTTAGTGTGCTCCCTTTTTCAAGTCCCTGGGACAGTGCTTCAAAGTAATAGCAGTTTGTACAGTTTGCATTCTCTCTGCTGAATTAATAGCAATTTAAATAACCTACTGCTGTGCAGTAGTTAATGAATAAACTGTCGTTGACTTTATGGTGTCTAAAATGTGCTTTATAAACTGTAGCTACTAGTTAGCATTTTTTAATAATATATAAAAATAGAATGTGATTTAGCCATAGCATAATTGGACATTAATTTTATTTTGCATTGATTATGCTTTCCATTTGCTAGTGAATAGTGTTTTTTAAAATATTATTATTATTGCATATGTATTTATTTGCAAGGTATTTGTTCAGCTAATATAATATTTTGATTTGATATTAATCTTAAATAACTTCTTAGTTTACATAAAATAAGAAGCTGGAAGTGTTAGCTCTTTTTTTGCCAAGCATTTGCTTTTTTCAAACTACTTTAAGTCCAAAAATGTTCTGAAATTATCCAATACTTAATTCATTGTATCTATTAAAATATTCCATAGTGTATACTTGCCAAACATCACTGCAACTTTAAATACTATTAATATCCATTCATGTTTCACATCAAACTGAACACTGCATTGCAGACACCTAAATATCACAGTTGTCATTTAAAAACATAAGCAGAAAGTGACTGTTTTTATTTTTAGACGCTTCCTGTGGTGAATGCGTTAAGGTCACACATTAAAAAAGTTTTATGATGATGTAGAAAATTGCTGTATGATGTAAATTTTCATGATTCATTAAAAGCAACATTGTGTGAATTGTTTTTACATGTTTTAGTATGTTGTGAGAAATGATTCTTGTAGTGTTTTTTTTACTTAAATTATTATAAACATTTAAAAAAATCCGAACAAATTCAGGCAATAAGTCTGAATCTCCAGAGGTATAGAAATATAATGTTTTTATTGTGTTTTGTGTGTGTGTGTGTGTTAGTTAGCTTTATTTTTTAGTTATTTTTAATTTATATCAAAGTAATCCAACTGCAGTTTGATTGAGATTAACCCACTAAACATTGGACGTCGGATAGACGTGCAGATCATGTCTATATTGGGTCCGTCGGTCCATGACAAATTATGGACATCTATTCGACGTCCAAACTAAGTCCACTATTTGGACGTCTATCCATTACCCAACTTGGACGTCATTTGGACGTCTATGGCAGTTGCAGTAAATGTGTTTTACAAAATAGAGCCTATCAACATGATTATATATATGAATACAGATTATTTATAAACAAACAAGATTTATTATCTGTATTACTATTTATTTATTTGGTAGCCCATATGTTTTTACAAAACAACCCCATCAATGGACGGAAATTGGACGTCCAAAAATGACATGGAAAAGACGTCAGTACGACGTCACATTGCGCAGTGGGAATTGGAATGCACAATGAAAAAACACGATTTTTGAAGACTGTTAAAAACGGAGTTATCTGTTTTTGCAAATGAACTCTTCATATTTATATAATATTAAATAAAATAAGCGACGCCAGATACAGATTCATAATATTTTACAAAAGACACGCTTTTGACATTTTTCACAAGTTCGTTACTAAATGTTTTGTACAAGGGAGGAGATTTAGATATTCTACATTTGTAAAATAAGAATGTGCCAATTAGAATCATTTACAACATTCTCAATACATTTGTTTTCATTTTCATAATAACAAATAACAGCTTTCGGGCTCACAGCTGTTCTAACTACAGATACAGTTCACTCATATTATTATGACAGATAGCAGAGGTTGACGCGACGCTTGCTGTTTGTAAACAGAGTTTTTGATTGGTCAAATGAATACCGACGTCATCCTCAGAATGCGTCGCGTACTTGCAGCGCATACTTTCGCTGATTATAAGAGAGCGATGTGGTTTTTCTTTGCGTCGTTGCAACAAAAGCAGCACTAAATCTAATACGATAAAAAGAAGGCTTTCCAGTTGTAATATGTTTCTGCGAGTTCTTTTTCTCTAAATTGTGTTTTATCTTGTTATTTTATATTAACATCTACTCAGATAGTTTGTCAGCGCTGGTATGTGGAAATTGGTATATTTCAAAACAATGCCAGGAAAATGTTTAATCTGAGAGATGGGCACAGCAAAAAGCAGGATGAAAAAAGTCGCACCTGTGTCAGTGACAGAGAAAAACGTCTGTAGCAGCGGCATTCACCGGGATGAAAGTCAGTTGTTTGGTCCCTCAAATACCAAAACTTCAGATCGGCGTGTGTCAGTCAGGAGAGCCCAGGCAGACTGTAACAGTGAGGGGCAGGACTCTGAGTTTTCAGTCGACGATCTCGCAGTGGAAGTGGACAGAATCCTCGCTGTGTGTGACAACACTAATACATCACTGAACAGGACTTCTTATAAAATGCCAAAGTGTTTAGGGCTTCACTATGCCAAAGGACAAGACAGCGACAACGTAACGTTATACAGTGGTGGTACACGTGACAAAAATGAAATGAACACCTTCATTCATGAAAAGGTAGGACTGCTGCTCATTTTTAAGTCCTATTAAAATGCTAAGGGCTTATCTTTTTCCATTTGGTCAGTGGCATTGGCAACTAGAATCAACGATTAATTATTAATAGAAACTATTAAAGCCATTAAGTAAGGAATACCTATCTATTTCCAGCTTTCTGAACAGGTCAGGCCTCCACAGGACCTGTTGAGCTGTGCCAACAAACAGAGCACAGGAACAGCTTCGTAAGTGTATTCCATCAATTATTGATCTGAACTTAGTGACACACATCATTTCCACTGAAAGACCTTCGGTTGTGTCTAGTGCCATGCTTGCTTGAAAGTACTGGTCTGTAATGTTAATTAAAAAGAAAAATAAATATTGATTTATCTATATATTCCAAGATACATTTTAGGATTTGATGACTTCAGATATCTATAAATAAAACCCCCCATGAAATCCTTTATTTTTATTTTTAGAGGTTAATTAAAAAAATGTATTTTATCTATATATGTTGCAACACATTTTATAATTTGATGATTTTAGATGTCCATTGAAAATAAAAATCTGTACTAACTATGAAATCCTCATTTTTGGTTTTATAGATTAATTAAAAGAAAAATAAGAATTTATGTATTTTACCTATATGTGACCCTGGATTGCAAAACCAGTCATAAGGGTCAGTTTTTTAAAACTGAGATTTATACATAATCTGAAAGCTGAAGAAATAAGTTTTCCATAGATGTATGTTATGTTGTTGAGATAACAGATATGATATTTGGAGATACAACTATTTGAAAATCTGGAATCTGATGGTGTAAAAAAATCAAAATATTGAGAAAATCACCTTTAATGTTGTCCAAATGAAGTTAGCAATGCATATTACTAATCAAAAATTAAGTTTTTATATATTCATGGTAGAACATTTACAAAATACCTTCATGGAACATGATCTTTAATATCCTAATGATTTTTGGCATAAAAGAAAAAATTATCATTTTGACCCATACAATGCATTTTTGGCTATTGCTACAACTATAATAAATAATATTAATAACTATTTAAAAAAGTTAATAAGAAAAAAAATATTTTTCAAACAAATGATATGTACCTCTAGGTTTTATGAAAGATTTTGTGATTTTGATCATAATGAAAAAAAGAAGAAAAAAAACTGTATTAACTCTAAATCCTCTATTTTTATGTTTAGAGGTTAATTTAAAAAAAAAACAACAACTGTATTTTAGCTATATATTTTACAACACATTTTATCATTTGATGGCTTTAGCTGTCTATTGAAAATAAAAATAATAATAACTTTTTTTAATGATATTTACCCATGTGTTATGAAACATTTTGTGATTTTGATCATAATAAAAAAAAGAGACTGTATTAATAACTGTATTAACTCTAAATCCTCTCTTTTTATATTTCAAGATTTAGAAAATATTGATTCATTTTACCTGCATATTTTGCAGTACTTTTTGTAATTTGATGAATTTTGGTCTAACATCTAATAAAAAAGAAAACATCTGTATTAACCATAAAAATCCTCTTTTTTTATTATTTAGAAGTTCTGGAATTGGTGGTGTTTCATCTGTGGTCTTGCCTATCATGTATGATGCTTCAGAAGAGGACCTCATGAACACAATCGAGAGGGAGTTTGGTTAGCAAACAAGATGTATAAGAAAGATTATTGATAAATCACTACAAGGTATTATGGATCATTTTTATATCAATCGTGGATGTTTTGCCATTATTCTAATAAAAAAATAAAAAGGAATAAAAAAAGGCTACTTTGCTTTTGACATTTTTTAGAGAGTAATATTCTGTAAAGCAGCCTCTCTGAGAGAAAAACATATGGAGTGGATAATTTAGTTCCATTTCCTGACCACATTTCCAAAATCCTCCACCCATCTAAGACAGGAATGCACATCAGCAGTTTTTGTGGCTTCATGGAGGCCCCCTAACTGCCCTAAAGAACCCTGATGTATGTTCACCAGATTGAATAGCCTCAAAAGTGCTGAATACAATTTCATTTGAGGCACACAATGAAAATCATGCAGATACTGTTATGCGTTTTCCTTTGGAAAAAATCTCAATTTTAAAAAAAGTGGTTTTGTGGTCCATGGACACAATTCAGAAGGATGGAGACGAATCTGTATTAAGACATCCTGTAGTCTCCATTCATTTATTTAAGTGAATACTAGAATTTTCCCTATGTTTAAAAATATTCGATGTCGTTCTTGTATTGAGCGATGAGGAAATCACCCAAAAGGACAAAGGTAAACACTTACACAAAATGGAAAAGCAGTTCGGTTTTTTAGGCTGTTTTGTCCTGTCAGTATTTAAAAATATGTATATTAAACAACCTGGCCTATCATAGCAGAGATGAAATAGGAACATGACGCGTTCGGAATAAAGAAAAAACGCATTAAGCTATTAACCACAGGGTGTCGCGGTTGCTCCACTATTGGTCAGTCGATCGAAGGCTCATGTTTGAGAAAAGTCGGTCAGTAAGGCAGGAGGCGGGGCACTGTTCTGAAAGCTGATTGGTCGCGCCTCCCACAACCACAGTTTGTCTTGTAATCTGATTGGCCCTGAACGCAGTAGTCGAGTGCGCCACTGCATATTTTCCATTTAAAAACTCAAGAGTGGTCTGAGCAATAATAATAGACATCCGGTCTTAATCTCTGAGGGAACATTAATATTTTCTGGAAAGCACACGACTTATTTCCGGCCTGTGGTAAGCAAAAACGTACAAAACATTTTGTTTTGTTTTAGTAATTTCACAATGTCCTTTCCAAAACTAACAGGCCCACACTCCAGGTTGTTTTTCCACATCGTGACTACATGTGTTTGGCAAATAAATAGCTTTTCGTCAGGACACGTAAAATACGTAACTTACAAATATACATATTTATACATTGTGATCTTTTAAAACATGTCAAATGAAATTTCGGTAACACTTTACATAAGGTTCATTAGTTAACATTAGTTAACAACTTCAACTTGAACTAAGAATGAACAGTACTTCTACAACGTTATGTAAATGTCAGCATTTACTAATGCATTATTAAAATCTAAATTTGTGTTTGTCAACATTAGTTAAAGCACTGTGAATTAACATGAACAATGAACAACTGTATTTTCATTAACTAACTTTAACGAAGATTAATAAAAACTGTATTAAATATATTGTTCATTGTTTGTTCATGTTAGTTACTGTAAAGTGTTACCGAAATTTCTTGGTAACTTTATATGTCTTTGTAATAAAGGAGTGATCTGTTATTCATTCAAGGGAGATTCTTTTAAATCAATTTGAAAGTAATTTTGTACTTGTTTACTGACTTAAGGGTTGCTGGCAGCGAACAAAATGACTTGTGTTGACTTGCTGCTGAGATGTGGATTAGTGATGCATGAGACAAAAGATCTAGTACATGGACCTCACGAATCTGACAGGAAGTGGATGCATCATGGGTGTGTCAGCAATGTGTGAGTGGAAGTACAGTTACCGCCAAGAGCAGCGAGAAGCAGAACTGAAGTACAGCCAGAACACCCCATCCCGAAACCACATAGGAGTTGCTAAATTTTTCTTTTGCCACAGATTTTTGCTTTTTACATTTTCAAATTGAGCTCCTTAGTGCTTAAGAAAAAGACAAAAAACACACTTAATATTCATAGTTTAATAAAAAAGGTATTAAATAAAAGTATTATATGATAATCACAGTGTAGATAATTATCCACATGTACATTTTTACATATTTTTCCTTTTTCTAATTTTGTGTAGTTTAGCATACATTTCCACTAAATATGTACATATAAATGTATACAAAAAAAGAAGAAAAAGGAAGGAATTTTAAGACAAACATAGTACAAAGACTTTGGCAAAAGAGTGCATCAATCTTTTACACAATAGTAAACAAAATGTTCCATTGCAGAGTGCGAAATATGTGCAGCAAAGAAGACAGGAGTCCAGTGCATAATCACGTTTTTGCCCATGAGTTGCCCTCATAAAGTGAGTCCCTGCAAAACATCAGTGAGAGTTCAGAGTTCAGTCAGTTCGAGGCTGGCAGCAACATGCTGACTGGTAGTGCTGTGCCAGTGGGCAAGGCCTTGGCTGCGGTGATCTTGTTGAGGTTCCGCACCTCCGTTTGCCAGGATGGGATCTTCTTCGTGGTCATGTGTCGCCGTGCGTGCTTGGTGAGGTGGTCGCTGCGCATAAACCGCCGGTCGCACACCGGACAGACAAACTTCTTCTCGCCCGTGTGTGTTCGCCGATGCCGGGAGAGCTCGTCGGAGCGAGCGAATTTCTTATCGCATCCTTCCCAGTTGCAGCTAAAAGGTTTCTCTCCTGGAAGACAAAAGACTTGTTAGATGACCTACTCGACCTAGACATTACATAGACCTATATATACAGAACTTGATTTACCTGTGTGGGTTCTAAGATGCGCCTTCAGGTGAGAACTTTTGAAATATGTCTTCCGACAGCCTGGGAAATTGCAGACGTAGTTGCGCCTGCGGGAGAAGTCGACCTGCGTGGCGGTGCTTTGTCCCGAGGGCACGTACACGGGTGCGGGAGCCAGAGGCAGGAGCTTGGTGTTGCCTAGCGTCATAACAGTCTGTTGGCACTGTGGAGCCGAAGACACGGGTGACTGCGGCATCACGAACATCACCGTCCCCTGAGGCACAGGAGAACCCATCAGGAGCGGCTGTGGTAAGATAGACTTCACCCCAGGGCTGGGCTTCTGAATAAATGTGGCTGAGATGACTCCAGGTTGGGCCACTGGGAACATCTGGCATATGATTGGCGGACTTGAGGTTGGAGGTGGCGACTGAGGAGCTGATGATGTAATGGAGGGCTTATCTGCCTTACAAGGAAGCCTGAGGCTGCTGTTTTGGCACGTGCCTCCTGTAGGGGTGTCGGTCTCGGGTTGGCGGGACAAGGCGGGTGATGAAGCAACTTTCTCAGTCTTTTGTGAGTGGATTGCTTGTGGAATGTTCTGATATAAGGAGCTGTCAGCTGTGTGGCGTATTACGCTGGTTGCCATGGCTCTGCAAGGTGGGGGTGTGGTCTTTTCTGTGGGGTGTCCAGGAGAGGGCATCTGAGGGATGGAGGCCATGGTAGGGCATGCAGATCTTGGACTGGGGAGGCTAGGACAGGGCCGGGCCAACGGGGAGGGGGAGGCTGGCACTGATGTGGTGGTGGTGGTGTCGGTAAAACTGGGGCTGTGTGGTGGGGTCATGCACTGCAAGAAGAGTAGACAATCAAGAGTTAAGATGTGTGCAATATATTGGTACCATATCATTAACAGAATAGGTTAGAAGAGGATTTTTTTAAATATTTATCTGTATCAATATTGGATTTATATAGACCAATATTGCATTTAATTTAATTGTGCATGCAATTAATTAATTTTTAAATTATTTAAACATTTGTATATTTTGCCGCTATCTAACGCTCACGTAAAGTTATCATCTTTAAAAACACTAATAATTTAATATCACTGTTAAATGTAATCTTGGTTTTTAGGGATGCACCAATATTAAAGTAAATTAAAAATAAAACACTAAAAAGTATATTTAACTTAAAAGTTAAGCTTTAAAAAAAATAATACAGATGTAATCTTTAGCAAATCTCAAACTTAATATAAATTTTTAATACTGTACATTATAAAGTGATGTCTAAATTCAGTTAAATTTGGTTTGAGTATTTTATCTTTTATTTACTTTTTTTATTTTTAATGTATAGAAATTCAGCTATTTATTAGTTATCCTCCATAATATGAAAATAATTATCGGCTTATCGGTATAGGACAACCGATAAATAGCCGATATTACATTCGTAAAATTCTAAAATGCTAAAAAACTAAAATTACATTTACATGAATTATAAACAATGTACAGTAAAAAAATTTTTATCTTAATATATATATATATATATATCTTTGAGTATATTTAATTGTGCATGCTAATTTTCTGTTTATTTACATTACTGTGCTGTCATTTAATTTTGACTTAAAAGTTAAGCTTTAAAAACAATTGCGTAACACAAATGTAATATCAACTATTTATTGGTTATCTACTATAACATGAAAATAATCGGTTTAACGCTATAGTACATTTGAATGATGACGCATCCCTAAAAATCAAGCTCTTCTGCAAACAACTATATCTCCTTGTGGAATTTTTTTGTGGATGACTGGCTTCACTTTCCAGTAGTATCATAGCTGTACTATTTTGTCTGTTCATCTCTCAGCATAATTTCGGCACAGGTGATTTGTGTAATCACAGTGAAGGAGCCTGTGCTGAAGTTCAGTTTGCAGTTGTAGCTTATCTCAAGACTGCCACCTGTCCAGGCTGTCATAAAACCCTCCCAAAGTTTTCAGCAAACAAATCATTTTGTGATAAGAGCTTTGTGCTACACCATGCGGCGCCAAAGGACCGTGAGGTTCCCCCGAGTGAATGTTGACAAATTAAACAGAGCTGGAAGTGTACATATTTTACTTTCTAGCAACTAAAAAATAAAAAGACTCACCAGTGAAGAGAGCGACACAAAGTCCTTCGGGGTCTCTGGCGGTTCGGGGTGCAAGAGAGAATCGCAGGAATCTGATGCTGGCGTGAGAGGGCGAGGTTTGAAGGCATTGGGTTTTGGACTCATCTGACTCCAGAAGCTCATGTAGACCAGCGCTTCAGCAGCCTCGAGATCATTGTATTCCAGAACACTACATGACGAGTGCTCACTGTGCTTTTTCCCTTCCAGAAAATCCTCACAGACCTCCATCCGAGCTCCCTGAGAAGAACCAACAAAACTAATGTAACGTAATGCGTTACAGGCAAAGTCAGCCCTCTGGTTGTTTTGACGTATACAGCTCAGCTGCTGGTTGGATCTGAATGAGTCTTTCTCTGTCTTTATCTATTCATGGATCCAGAAGCAGTATGACAGTTTAACAGAGGAGCCCTTTTTAACACAGCCCATCTGGAGGGACCCTCTATCACTAGACACAAGTCACCTCCCACTGCCAAATAAAGCCAAAACAATGACGAACTCACAAGCTGGCCATGTGAAACGGCTGTGAGCAAAACTTGAAACCCCCTGACAGACACGGGAACTGCTCAACGGTGCCGGAGGCCAGAAAACTTTGACTGACAGCTAGCCCCTCCCATCCGCCGTTTTTTAGAAAAATAACGCCAATAGCCAGCAGCATCCATGTGTGTGTTTTTTTTGTTTTTACAACATGGTTAACAAGGTGCTGTACACTTGAATGACTTCAGTCTGCATATAGTGAGCATGAGATGTGGACATCTCAACCAGCCTCAGTGCTTTACATAATGCACTGATGGGATATCCAGTGAGATCCCAATGACAGCTTCTCATTTTTCTAATTTTAAATGAGAATCTCAGAGGTTTGGACGCCGCTGAATCACAAATGTTTAATTAATATTACACCAGAATTCCACTTGCTGATGTCATAAATTAACATAAAGCAGACTAAGCAGAAAACGCAATTAAAGTAAAAGATATACATTGACAGGTATACTCATGAAAATATAAAGGCTAGACAAAAAAAGTTACACAATGATTACTTGCTCGCTCGAGGGTTAAATGAGGATAACATGAATAACGGTGCCCACTGAAACTGAATGTTTGTATACTACAAAAGAGCCTTGTTGTTTATTATCACAGGGCAAGTCAACTCTAAGACGTAGGTGGTGATAAATGCATGTTTTCAGAACTTTCCAATGTTTAGATACATTGTAACATTTCGTGCTGCTGAGATAAATAATTGCAATGTAACATTCAGTGAGAGCTGACGTCATGCGTTTCAGTTCCATAATCAGTTAAGCACAATTAGAATAACCCGCCAGTGTCAGTGAATTATAAGCAACTCACTTAAAAATAATAAAATAACGTATATGACATAATACATATATTGTATAATTAAATATTCCGATCTTACCCCACATAATTCATCCATGTTTGAAAACTGACGTGTTGACATCTGCTCAAAACGTATGAAAAATAACTAAATGAAAAGTAGAGCAGAACAAAGACACGGAGCTGCTCCGCCCGTTCAGTGACGCGACTCGCACCGGAATTCAGTTCGCTTTTACCAGCAGCTGAGTAAAACAAGCCCCAGAAAAAAGAAAAACAAAATTCACAACAGTCTGGCGGGTGGCAACACGCCACCAATGAAAAACAAATGTGTGTGAGACCTTGACCAATGGTGTGAAGGCCGACGCGTGATCAGTGCGTGATAGACGAGCGATTGGAGGAGCAGGGGTGCGTGGCTGCCGGTGGGCGTGTGGAGGGAGTCAACAGTGTCAGTGTAAACTCGCTGAACTGAGAGTCCGGAACTGGGCGAAAGGTCGCAGCCTTTAGGAGCCGGAGAATAGTGAAACATGACTGTGTGTGTCTGGTCAGCTTAAACATGCAAGGATAACACACACAGTACGAGGAGCCGAGTTAGTATAGAAGCCATAACACGGACGCATTTTTGCAGACAACCAGTCAAACGTCTTAATGACGTTAAATTAATAGTTTGACGAATAAGGACGAGTGGATTAATGGTTTAACCATCAAGAAAGAAGATTTAAAATACTTTGAATACACTAAGTAATAATAATAATACTTTTTTCCAGACATATAACTTTAATGAGGATAGTATATTTCAAACCAATGCATTTTTAGGTTTCTCTGAAAAGCAAAATATGTGCTATTTTTAACTTGTTTACTTTTTGACACATACCACAGAGCCTAAAGGCTGGTCATCTTTTACGGCCTTCTGTTAGATGACAACAAAAATAGTTTCCTTTTAGTATTTTAATGTCCTTTACTATCTCCAGTTTGCTTTTTAATGTATTTTTGAGCCACTTAATCATTTTTAAACACATAATGTACTGTTATAAAATTGCACACAAGTGTGAAAGTGAATTTCCATGGATTTCCAGATGCTTATCATGACTGAACATAAACATAAATAAATAAAAACATATAATGTTTTTGTAGAGATTGTCTTTGCAAAAAAAAAAATTTTATTTGAAATGTAATAATTTAAAGTATTATTAATGCAATTTTATCAATTTCCAGGGTTGGAAATTATAGTTGATGCAGCATACATGTTTCTTGTTGCAATGTAATACACTACCAGTCAAAAGATTTTTAATATATATATATATATATATTTTTTAAAGAATTCTCTTCTGCTCACCAAGCCTGCATTTATTTGATCCAAAGTACAGCAAAACAGTCAAATTTTTATTTTTTTAATTAATTAGTTTTTTTTTTTTTTTTACTATTTAAAGTAACTTTTTTTATTTGAATACATTTTAAAATTTAATTTATTCCTGTGATCAAAGCTACATTTTCAGCATCATCACTTATTATTATCAATATTTAAAATGGCTGAGTACATTTTTTTCAGGATTCTACGATTAATAGAAAGATCTAAAGATTTATCTTAAAAAAAAAAGCTTTTATAACATTATATACCGTTCAAAAGCTTGGAATCAGTATATTTTTTCTTTTCTTTTTCTTTTTTTTTTTTCAACAAAATTATAGGAATATTAATTTGTAGTTGTATTAATTTATAGGAATATAAACTTGTGTTTATACAAGGATGCTTTAAATTGATCAAAAGTGATGATAAACAAAAGATAAATGCTGTTCTGAACTTTCTTTTCATCAAAGAAGCCTAAAAAAATTCTACTCAGCTGTTGTCATAATAATAATAATTGTTTTTTGAGCAGCAAATCAGAATATTAGAATGATTTTACTCCAGAACAGATTATGTGACTGGAGTAATGATGCTAAAAAAACAGCATTTAAATTACAGGAATACATGAAATTTTAAAATATATTCGCACAGTTATTTTAAATGATAAAAAAAAAAAATACTGTTTTGCTGTACTTCGAATCAAATAAATGCAAGCTTGGTGAGCAGAAGAGACTCCTTTAAAAAACATTAAAAATCTTACTGTTCAAAAACATTTGACTGGTAGTGTAGATTGTGTTCAAATCACAGCACTTTAGGCCCAGGATAGTTTGAATGTTTACAATCTATATAGTTTACTTAATATGCCATGAAACACATAAAAAAGCAACAACTCTTATGATACTGTGCTAGTACAATATAAACCATCTTACCTCAATCTCTGGTCTGAACTGAACCCAGTTAAGGGCTTTAAGATAATAGTTCTTGTAGTTGTGAGGTGAATGTAACCATCTCTGTTTATGAAAATGTGTTGAAAATCCTTCTGTCTTGCCTGAATTTAGAAGTATTTTAGTCACACCCTCTCTGTGAGGATGGGGTGACAGTAACTCATTCGTCTGCATTCAGAAGCAGTGACATTTAAGCAAGTCGATGTTAAACCGAATTGTCCTGGCAAATGTCAGGATATTCTGATCACAGCCCCTGCAGTGATAGACGATGCTGTAAAAGTGCTGTAGATGAGGTTGTTCTTTGAAAGGTAAAATCTGTTCAGGGAATGTCTTTTTCAGTCCCTGCTATGAATGCACACTGATACTGAGAGACTGAGCATGAACGCTGTCTGACTTCCAAGTATTTTATCTCAACCATTTATCGGTCATGTCAGTTGCAGGGGAATAATTTGAAAATGTACATTATGCATGAGTCTTTGAAGAGAATTTTCCTGAAATGGGAGATATGAATGGAAGCATATGTTATAATGATTTCTGCACCCCTAAATTGCATTATTAAAGTCAGGGAAATATTACTAAAGTTATGTATTCAAATACAGAACCAGCATGAAGGTGATTAGAGACTAATCTCAGAACATTTGAACTTTTATGAAGGAAGTTTAATGAATAAGTTGTTTATCACGGTAATATACAAGTTGACTCTAATAAAATAAATAATGTTACCATGTATAAAAAGGTAGTTTTCATTTAGATAAAAAAAGGAAACCAAAATGTATAACGTTTAATTTTATAATACAAATATAAAATATACACTGCCGTTCAAAATTTTGGGATCAGCAAGATTTTTAATGCTTTTTAAAGAAAACTTTTTTGCTTATCAGGGCTTTGTTTATTGGATTAAAAATACAGAAAAAAACAGTAATATTATTGAAATTTAAAATAGTGTTTTTTTTATTGGACTATACTTTAAAATAGAATTTATTCCTGTGATGCAAAACTGAATTTTCAGCATCATTACTCCAGTCTTCAGTATCACATGATCCTTCAGAAATCATTCTAATATACTGATTTATTATCAGCGTTGGAAACAGTTGTGCTACTTAATTATTAATTAAATTAAATTAAATTTAATTTAATTTCATTTGAACCTGTGATACTTTTTTCCGGATTCTTTGATGAAAAAAAAGACATATAAGCATTTATTTAAAATAGAAATAATAAAGAAATATATAAATATAGAAACAAATAAACAATATGTTGTTCAAATTTTTGGGTCAGGGAGGGTTTTTTTTTAAAGAAATTAATATTTTTATTCAGAAAGGATGTGTTATATTGATAAGTAGTGATAATAAACACTTATATTGTTGGAAAAGAGTTCTATTTTGAATAAGTGCTGTTCTTTTCAACTTTATTCATCAAAGAATCCTGAAAAAAAGTATCACAACAATTTCCAACAAATCAGCATATTAGAATGATTTCTGAAGGGTCATGTGACACTGAAGACTAGAGTAATGGCTGAAGAAAGTTCAGCTGTGCATCACAGAAATAAATTATAAAATATATTTTAAAATATATTAAAACATATTATATAATATATATTTCACAATATTACTTTTTTTCTGTATTTCTAAAATAATAAATGGAACTTTGAGCATGACTTCTTAAAAAAAAAAACATTAAAAATCTTACTGATTCCAAACTTTTGAATGGCAGTTCTGTATACTGTTCAGCATTATCATTAATTTATTGAAATGCTTATTACAATTATTTAAAAAAATCAATATAGTGTGTGAAATATAGAAGCCACAGCAGTTCAAGAAAAAATATTTATTGTTTATTTTAATCATTCCAATTTAGTTTATTTGGCTAAAACATGTGATGGGACAAAAACAGGTGTTATGGCAGGTAAAAAACAAATCTACTAAGTTTCTTTTCATTTATTTTAAACAGACTGTAGTACAAATTACAATTATTTCCACCTAGATGTGAAAATACTAAATATTCTATAAAATTATAATGTTATATATATATATATATATATATATATATATAAAATCTGCAGTACATATATACATACAAGGAATAAATACTTGAAATTTGCAATATATTTGATTTAGTCAACAGATATACAAGGGAAAAAACAGTGCGACACGTAACGTAGCCTATATATGCTGAGTTTCAGTTCATTTTTTTGACAGAAAGATAATTCAGATGGCGGAAATTGACATCCTATTTGTTTTCTTTATTTTACAAAAGACCATTTATAGTGATGCATTATTAACGAGACAATAAATGACAGTGTTTTAAGTTGATTCTGCTGCTATAAGGAAACAAATTAAGTAATTACGCCGCCGCACACAAAACACAAGTTCCAGGCTTCCAGCATTGCTAATTTGACAAAGAAGTTGGTAACATTATCAAAATAAAATAGAGTGAACCAAACATCAGCGCGCCCGCCTCATTCTGTCACCGTTGGAACGCGACTTTAGTACAAACCCCATAATTTACATAATAAATAACAGTTTAGCATTTAGATACATTGCAAATATGGCAATATTATAGAATATTTGGATTTGTGCCGAATGAGAGAGGTAGGATACAAGAGCACAAAACTCCATTTCGCAAACAGCTGAATGCGCAACTTTGGCGATATTATATAAGTAGGCACGTTTCCATTACCCTTCAAGATGCGCAAATTTAAATTGCGAATTGAAAATACACCTAATGGAAATGCATCAATTTTGCAAAAACTCCCATATATCGCAAAAAAGTTTTTACGCTCGCATGAAGTGGTTTTTGAGGCAATTTGAAAAAGGAATATTTCGCAAAACTGCAATAGAAACGGCTTATTCGCATTTACAGGTCACATGGCACATGTAAAAATCATATGATCATTCTTCAATGTGCTATAAACTCAAAGAAACACTTAATACGTAGCCGTTTTCAAGTATAAGGGGCTTTCCCTGATATTAATGCTTAGACTGTGTACGCTGCACGCTTCTGCGGCGTGTAACGGCTCCAACGCGTTCACCGGAGCTATGTTTATACCAGCAGCGCCGCACATGTTTCTGAAGCGGCTCTCCGTGCTGCTTCTGTAAAGATTAGTGATGGGTCGTTCTTGAACGATTCGTTCATTTTGAACGAATCTTTAATGTGACTCGGGACGAACGAGTCGCCTCGGGGAGTGATTCGTTCAGTCGCGCATGCGCAACATCCTATTAGGTTCTGTACTGGAATTAGTTCACCTGTTTTAGAGTCGTTCGTTCACCTTATGGGACTGTCACGTGATGAACGAGCGACTCGAACCCGAAGACTCGAGAGATGAACTAATCAATTCTCTTTCCGGCTCAGACTGCGTTGGTTGGCTAATTGGGCTGTCAGGTGATGAACGAACGACTCGAAACCGAAAACTTGTCAGATAAGAGGTGAGGTGAGCGAATCATAGACTAAAGACCCAGGTAAACAATGAATTAATATTTTCTGTTTCTTATAGCATTATAGTTTTGTTTTGTTTGAAGTGTGATCAACGTTTGTGTAAGCAGCAGATGTGTTAGGGAAGTAACAGGTAACACTTTAATTATATTTTGCTAAAATGAACAAAATAAACGAAATGACTCGAAAAAAGATTCGTTCATTTTGCTGAACGAGACTCAAAGGTCCGAGTCGGTAAAATGATCCGAACTTCCCATCACTAGTAAAGATACACGCATACGCCTCTTTCGATTAAATAAATTCCGTCCAAATCCCACCAAAATCCGTTGCCATAAATTATCGCGAGAGGAACAAATTACGTTTTAGTCGCATAACATCGGTTAATGGAAACGTTGTCATTTCGCAATTACATTTTTTTCAACATTTATAAAATATTGCCAAACTTTTGCGCTTATCTGTAATGGAAACGCACCTAATGTTGATAAAAAAGTATTGCAAAATGACAACGTTTCCATTATGCCTTACGCGACTAAAACGTAATTTGTTCCTCTCGCGATAAGTCATGACAACAGATTTTGGTGGGATTCACAGAAGCAGCGCGGAGAGCCGCTTCAGAAACGTGTGCGGCGCTGCTAAAGACTCACAGTCTAAAACCATTTTTGCGATATATGGGAGATTTGCGAAATTGACGTGTTTCCATTAGGCGTATTTTCAATTCGCAATTTAAATTTGCGCATCTTGGAGGGTAATGGAAACGCAGCTACTGTCTAGTGGGCTTTGTTTTCAAGTGCGCAACTCCTGGCATTCGCTGTTCTTCTGCTGGCGGTTATAAAACGGCGTTGCATTACTGAGGGCGCCCCTTTCTGGATTGAGGGTGAATTGCCTGTATTCGTTGTAAGGCCTCATGCACCGAACTGAGATGCCCGTACCGTGACGGTTTGGTACGAATACATGTGTCGTTACACCCCTGATAGATGGATAGATAGATAGATAGATAGATAGATATTGCATTACTGATTCTGTTAATTTCCTGTTTAATACTGTGAAGCTGCTTTGAAACACTTGATTTCATAAAGCGTTATGAAAGTAAGGGTAAAAAATCCTCCTTAACTGCCATCTAGCATGTAAGGCCACATGTCAGTTTGTCTGCTGGTTTTGTCTGCCCTTACGAAAGCAGCATTCTCAGTGGCAGCAGAACGGCCGAGTGCATCACGTAAGCTCAGGCGGTCTGTGCTGTAGCGATGCTCGTGTTCTGCCAACAGCAGTACGCGAGCAGCGTGTGGGAAGTGTAGGAGTTATGTTAGGAGCGAGAGGCATGTTTGTGATATAAGTGGGCCAGACTGAGAGAGGAAGGAACGAAACTAGAGGAAAGGTTATGCTATTCGCATCACCCCTTTCCCACTCCATCCCAAATCTCCCAGCACCCGACACCAGTTCTCACATAACGGCTTCAGTCCAGAGAAGAGCGTGGGTCAGTTATTTTAAGAGGTGTTAAAAATACTACTGTGCTTGTGGTGTTGTTGTATCATGTGCACAATTTGGTCTTATATTTGTGAAACTTTCAGTATGGAGTAATGCTTTTACTATATTTTTTCTATGCTACTTTCATTTTTCTCTTATTTAGATCTGAAGATAAGAAGAGGTTCCTAGACCGTATTAGCTGTCATTAAAAGGTATTGGCTGCATGTCCGTCTGTTTGTGTTGTGTGTCTGTGTGTTTATGTGTGTGTGTGTGTGTGTGTGTTTTGGCAGCACTTATAGGCAATTCAGATGCACGTAGATCTCAACAACAGGCTGATCAACAGAAACTCATTGCTTGCTTCACTACAGTGGGTGTGTATCTGGGTGAAAGGGCAACGTTTGGAACAGAACGTCAGTTTTGTTTTAAAACAGATCCTGTTCTGTGGTATGTGAGGTGCAGAGTGGCACATTTGTGAGTCATCTGGTCTACCGTGTGTAGAGACTTATATGTGACCTGTAGATAGTAACAATGACAAAGCAAGGTACATTTAGTGCTGTATAATGGAAAATATTTCAGTTGTGTAAGTAATGGTAGCATTACTGTTCTTTTTGTTAAGAATGAAGAAGTTTTTATTATATATTTTCCAAAATGGATGAATAATATTTAATGAAATAAGAAAAAATATTATATAAAAATATTATATAAAGTTTTGTACATTTTCCAAACCACATGTCTTATGTGGTTTTATTTTATTTTATTTTATTACAGGTGATTTTCTAGGTTTTCAGGGGAGGCATATGATTAAAACCCATTAGTGTATTTGTTTTTATTATATATTTTCCAAAATGAATTAATAATATTTAATAAAATAAGGAAAAAGTAAATACAAATATTATATTATATGAAAAATACTGTCCATTTTCCAAACCACTTATCTTATGTAGATGTGTTTTGTTTTGTTTTATTTTATTTTATTTTTAGTTTTATTTATTACAGCTGATTTCTTATTTTATTTTATTTTATTTTATACAGAAAAATATTTCTATTGTGTAAGCAATGGTAGTATTTCTGATCTTTTTGTTAAAAATAAAACAATTTTATTATATATTTTCCAAAATTGATGGATAATATTTAATAAAATAAGATTTTTTTAAAAAATATTATATTATATTAAAAATACTGTCAATATTCCAAACTACTTGTCTTACGTATTACGTATTATTTTATTTTATTACAGCTGATTTTTATTTTAATTTATTTTATTACAGCTGATTTTTAAAACAAGTACTGTCCATTTTCCAAACCACTGGTCTTATGTAGATGTTTCTTTTCTTTTCTTTTCTTTTCTTTTATTATAGCTGATTTAAAAAAAAAATACTGTCCATTTTTCAAACCACTGGTCTGATGTTTATTTTATTTTATTTTATTTTATTTTATAGGGAAATATTTCAGTTGTGTAAGTAATGGTAGCATTTCTGTTCTTTTTGTTGAGAATAAAATATTTTTATTATATATTTTCCAAAATCGATAAATAATATTTAATAAAATAAGAAAAAATGTCATATAAAAAATACTGTCCATTTTCCAAACTACTTATTTTATTTTAGTTTTTTTTTTTTATTACAGCTAATTTTCATAGGTTTTCATGTGAGGGGGCACGTGATTAAAACCCATGAGTGTCATTATTTTTATTATATATTTTTCAAAATGAATAGATAATATTTAATAAAATATGATTTTTTTTTATCATATTATATGAAAAATACTGTCCATTTTCCAAACCACTTATCTTATGTAGATGTGTTTTGTTTTGTTTTATTTTATTTTATTTTTAGTTTTATTTATTACAGCTGATTTCTTATTTTATTTTATTTTATTTTATACAGAAAAATATTTCTATTGTGTAAGCAATGGTAGTATTTCTGATCTTTTTGTTAAAAATAAAACAATTTTATTATATATTTTCCAAAATTGATGGATAATATTTAATAAAATAAGATTTTTTTAAAAAATATTATATTAAAAATACTGTCAATATTCCAAACTACTTGTCTTACGTATTACGTATTATTTTATTTTATTACAGCTGATTTTTATTTTATTTTATTTTATTACAGCTGATTTTTAAAACAAGTACTGTCCATTTTCCAAACCACTGGTCTTATGTAGATGTTTCTTTTCTTTTCTTTTCTTTTATTATAGCTGATTTAAAAAAAAATACTGTCCATTTTTCAAACCACTGGTCTGATGTTTATTTTATTTTATTTTATAGGGAAATATTTCAGTTGTGTAAGTAATGGTAGCATTTCTGTTCTTTTTGTTGAGAATAAAATATTTTTATTATATATTTTCCAAAATCGATAAATAATATTTAATAAAATAAGAAAAAATATAATATAAAAAATACTGTCCATTTTCCAAACTACTTATTTTATTTTAGTTTTTTTTTTTTTATTACAGCTAATTTTCATAGGTTTTCATGTGAGGGGGCACGTGATTAAAACCCATGAGTGTCATTATTATTATTATATATTTTTCAAAATGAATAGATAATATTTAATAAAATATGATTTTTTTTATCATATTGTATTAAAAATATCTGTCTATTCTCCATACCACTTGTCTTATGCTTTATTTTATTTTATTTTATTCTATTTTAATGCCCTCAAATTAAAGCTCAGGGTGTGCACATTAAGCCCATATTCATTATATAACTGTAACTTGAATATATATTAATATATAAAAAAATAAAAATGGTGCCTGTGTCCAAATATATATGGACCTGACTGTATGTACCCATGAGCACAATTCATTGGAGTCCTGATAAGCCAGACAAACCAGCCAGTGGCCAAATTAATTCTCATTCACAGCCATCCAGACTATACAGATCATCTGATGCATGGTTCATCACTGTACTTTCTGGTATTTCCATATGTCAGTTATGGAGAAATTGTTTAAATGAAAATTTAAAATGATTTTTATCTTCAGAAAGCCTAAACATTTGGTATTATTTGTGTTCTCAGTAGATTTCTCAGTGGTGGAGGTGTTTAAAAACACCATTGTCTTAAATGCATCACCGACCACTCATTACATGTGTTTATGATTTGTTATGTGAGCTCTAAATCATAAAGACCTGCAGTGTCATTGTGTGCGGAAGTTATAAAAATGACACTTAACGCTGTCATAAAAAGTCAATATAAACTATAAAGACATATGTAACCAAAAAAGATGGGCTAAGTCAGTCTAAATCAGTAAACAATCTTCTGCAGTTACACATTAAAATAACTTGTAGAATGTACCTTTAATCACATTCTTAGTACCAAATCATTTTTGTCTGTTTAGCTGAATCAGATTACGAAGAAAAATGTAGATATGCCTGAGCTTGTCACAGATGTTCCACAGACTTAGCTCACAAACAATTCACAATTTGCAAAGTGGTGTTCCTTTATACTACTATGTAAGTGTGACCAAATTTGCGTTTAGAAGTTTGTGATTTTGATTTTGAACACACAAAGCAAATGAAGTTACGAACATTAAGCATTTTGGGCTTTGAGTCAGGATTTAAATCTCTACACTTATGCATAAAAGTCTAAAAATATTTTTAGACTTTAGAATATACGTTTGAACCAAAAGGTGTACTATTACATAAAAATGTATAGTGTATAATGTATAGTTCCCTAAGTTTGTTTTTATGCTTTAAACAAGTACGATCAGTCTCAAGACCAATTTATGCGTATTTAAAAAAACAGTAGCAGACAGTAGCAAACAAACTCCACCTCCATTAAAAAAAAAAAAAACAACTTCACAAAACCATAAACAACAGGTGGAAAAGAATGACACCTGCAGGAAAAAGTTTTGTTTTAACTACACTGATTCATCGCTGTGACAGCTTGTGTCGTTTTAGATTAGGGTATAAATGGGTAAGTGTTACTCTTTTAATGCCACAAACAAAATTACTTTGTCACAAACGAGTGCAAATAACAATATTAAAGGATTAGTTGACTTCCAGAACAAAAATTTACAGATAATTTACACACCCTCTTATCATCCAAGATGTTCATGTCTTTCTTTCTTCAGTCGTAAAGAAATTATGTTTTTTGAAGAAAACAAAGGATTTCCCTCCATGTAATGGACTTCTATGGTGCCCTCAAATTTGAACTTCCAAAATACAGTTTAAATGTGGCTTCAAAGGGCTCTAAATGATCCCAGCCGAGGAAGAAGGGTCTTATCTAGTGAAACGATCTGTTATTTTCCAAAAAAAAACAATTTATATACTTTTTAACCTCAAATGCGCATCTAGTTTATCTATGAACTCTGTTTTTTTTCCGGCCATGACAGTTAGGGTACGTCTAAAAACTTGAATCTCATTTTCTCCTCCAACTTCAAAATCGTCCTACATTGCAGTTTTACCATTTTGTAAAGGGTGTTTGATCTTCGCATGTTCACTTAACTGGAAACACTGGGTCGGTACTTCTGCAGTGATGTAAGACGGTTTTAAAGTTAGATAGAAAAAAAATAGATGGGAGTTTTCAGACGTACCCTAACTGTCACGTACGCCTAAAAGAGCTCACAGAGAGCTAGTCAATTTTTCAGAATTGAGATTTACACATTATCTGAAAGCTTTCCACTGATGTGCAAAAAAATCAAAATATTGAAAATCGCCTTTAAAGTTGTCCAAATAAAGTTCTTAACAATGCATACTACTAATAGAAAATTAAGTTTTGATATATTTACAGTAGGAATTTTACAAAATATCTTCATGGAACGTGACCTTTACTTAATATCCTAATGATTTTTGGCGTAAAAGAAAAATCGATCATTTTGACCCATACAATGTATTTTTGGCTACTGCTACAAATATACCCCAGCGACTTAAGACTGGTTTTGTGGTCCAGGGTCTTATATAAAAGATGTATTTTCTTAATGATCACTAATATTAAGTGATCATAGTACGATGTAAATTAGCCAATTTTGTTTAAAAGAAGGATTGCAGAAATGAGTACACCCTAGATTTAATTCAGCAAATGTATAATATTCGAGTACTTAGTATGTCCTCCAGAACTTTTAAGTATACTGCTCTGACACTTCTTGGTAGGGCTGCACGATAAATCGCATCCGATTGTGAGGCGCGTTTAGTCAATAAAGCCGGTACTTTGATTAGTAGTAAATCTCCATCACGTGCGTTCAGCTGGAGCTGCAATTCATACACAGAGCCGTAAATCACTGACAAGCTACGCAAAATCACGCTCACAATCGCAGATGAATCGCATTCGATTATGAGCGCGATTTTGCGTAGTCACTCTTTTCATAGCTTTTTCCAGCTCTGAGACACTTGCATGGTGTTTCTCCTGCTCTTTTTCTAGCGAAAAGTCACTCATCACTAAATGAAAATTTAAAGTGAAGACCTGATTATTTCAGGAGCCTTGTCACAAGTCCATTGTTTTTGAATATAACTACTGCTGCTATATTTTCACACTTAAAACAATAATTTGGTATTCCTCTTGTACCATTGTCCTCTTTTATGCTAAGAAATAAGTCACCTGGCAGTTCTCTCCCAAGTGGTTCCATTGCTGCCAGCATTAAGTCTGAGTATGATTCAGTAGGCTATATAACACTTGTAATTGTCAGGAAATTACTTGTCTTTAGAAGTTTTGGTTCAATATATTTACCTGTTAATCAAAAATAGCCTTAAACCTTTACACACTGTTTTGTTTGTTTGTTTGTTTGTTTGTTTGTTTGTTTGTTTGTTTTGTTCAGTAACTTTCAGGAGGGTGTACTCATTTTTGCAACACAACATTTAATCACTTTGATAAGAAAATCTTATTTTGCTAAATAATTTTTACATTCTTCTTGCTCGAATTGCTCAAGCAGGCTTGTTGGAACATTACATCTCCAAAGAACCCTAACATGTCATCTAATTTAAGAGTAATTGCTGAATTTGTCACGTTTTAGAGGGGGGTGTATTCATTTATGCTGTGTACAGTATATAAATTGTAATTTAAAAAAACAAAAAACAAAAAACAGATTGTTTTGCTAGATAAGACCCCTCTAAGCCCTTTAAAGCTGCATTTAAAATGCATTTTGGAAGTTCAAATTTGGCACACGTACATCATGGAGACGTCTATATGACATTTCCATTTACATCTGCAAGAAGTATTTTTTAGAGTGTTTGCTCATCTGCAATACGTCTGTTGGACGTTTCCTATCAGATGTCAAATAGACGTCTATTAGATGTCTTTAAGATATTTATGATTTAGAATGTACAGAAAACGTACATCTTACAGACATCTGTCAGATGTTTATACACAGCAGATGCTTTCCAGATCAAGAGATCTTTAACAGGCATCTTGCAGACGTACGTGTGTTACATGAAGAGAAATCCTGAAATGTTTTCCTCAAAAAACATAATTACTTTACAACTGAAGAAAGAAAGACATGATAACCTTGGATGACAAGAGGGTAAGTACTTTATCTGTAAATTGTTGTTCTGGAGGTGGACTAATCATTTAAAGGGATAGTTCACCCAAAAATGAAAATTCTGTCATTAATTACTCACCCTCATGTTGTTCCAAACCTTTGGAACACAAATTAAGATCTTTTTGATGAAATCTGAGAGCTTTCTGACCCTGCAACTGACACGTTCAAGGCCCAGAAAGGTAATAAGGACATCAGTAAAATAATAATAATTTTATGAAGCCGCGAGAAAACATTCTTCTGAAATTAATTTCATATTTTGTTATGGGCCATATATAGTCAGGCCCAGTTGAGGCTTCTGTCAGTTAAGGGCAGGCTGACGGCCAAGGTGTGGAGACCAAATCTCCTGCGTGGCCTTTGAGCAGGACATACTTCAACCGTCGTAGTGAACTATAAATAACCTGACATTTATTTCCTATGCGTTTTAAGAATATAGGTCAGGATGAGCAATGGCAGTGTATGCTTATACAGTTTTACCAATAGGCGTAGTTCAGGTCTACAACAGTAGGAATTAAAGACTATTGTCCTGTCAGTCAATAGTCAGAGCAAGTGGGCGAGTGAAGGGTGTGTCTGTGCTGTGTATTGAGGTAATCCAGTACGAGTGTGCTAACTCAGAGCCACGGCACAGTCCTTGGGGCCTAAACACTCACAGCTGCAGATATGGCCAGGATGAGCCTATATTGTTTCTCCACACGCTGTCTTCGTGTTCTCTGGCCATTTTCAGACATTATAGCTCAAAGCAAGGTGTTTAGAGGTGGAATGTCTGGTTTCACCGAAAGAGTAACCACTGACAGGAAGGAAACCCAGTTATTAGGCAAAGGAATTAGATTCTCTGTGTCTGCAGGGATATTTTTTACGGGCCTTTCAGCATTTTACCTACTTGAGTACAAACAAGTGCTGTGAATGAGAGTGGATTAGGACAAGAATGTTAGCAAACAACATAATGGGAATTTTTGTGTGCGTGCAGACACACACAGGAAGAACAGGCTACTTCATATCCATCCTGACCTATATTTTAAGATTGTAAGTGTGTCAGACTTCCCACAGGTTGAAAACATAGTCATTACTTTTCTCTTAAAGCTACAGTACAGTTCGTCACACATATTTTTATGACAACAACAAGCGTGTAAAAGACTATCTTTATGGATTGATTTAGTTCTGCTAAACTCTCTAGAAAGACTTGTGCTTATATAAATGCTATAAAAAAGCACTTATCCTTCTTAAATTTACTGTGGCGTATGTGTAAGGATGAAGCCCAATCCACTACTTTATGAGAAGCTTTAGTGGAAGACGAAGAACATGCTGAGAATTCAACTAGGACGGTAGTGTAATCAATACTATAAGGTTGTATGAGGACACAAGTGTTTCGAGGAAAATGTGGAAGAAACACGGAGGTGTAAAACACAAAGCAGATGGCTCGCCGCATTGTTGTGACACTAAACTTCCCTGGGTAAAATCTAACCAGATCTTTCGTATTACAGTTTGAAGCCCACTCATTATGAGGCTCATGATGAAGATGAACTCATTTTTATCTCTAACTTACACCTCCAGAGCTTAGTGTGGAAACCTGTTTTTCTCAGAAGTGCGATATAAACTCGTGATTGCAAGTTATGAAAGTCAGAACTGCAAGATAAAAACTCGTAATTCTGATTTAATTTCTTGCAATTGCAAACGCAATTCTGAAGAAGGTCACAATTGTGAATTTATGTCTTGCAATTCAGATTTTTTAGGACTCACATTTGCGAGTTTATATATCAGTTCTGAGAAAAAAGTCAGAATTGCAAATTTATGTTTTCCAATTCTGATTTTATAACTCGCAATTGCGAGTTTATATCACACAATTCTGACTTTAGGACTCACATTTGCGAGTTTATATAGATATAAAATATATCAAATAAAGTCAGAGCTACGAGATAAAAACTTGGAATTATGACTTTTTTTCTCATAAATGTGAGTTTGTATCTCGTAATTCTGACTTAATTTCTCGCAATTGCAAGGTTATGTCACGCAATTCTGAGACAAAAATTGCCAGATATAAATTATCTGAAGAAATAAAGTCAAAATTGCATGATATAAATTGCAATTGCAAGTTATAGTCGCAGTTATATAAACCTCACAATGAAGTCAGAATTCCATGATATTAATTTGCAATTGCAAGTTATAAAGTTAGAATTGTGAGATATAAACTCAACATAAACTCGCAATTCTGACTTTTTCTCAGAACAGAGATATACTCGCAATTGCAAACTAGTCGTAACAATATAAACTCGCAATGAAGTCAGAACTGTGATATAAATTCGCAATTGTGAGTTGTAAAGTTAGAATTGCAAGATATAAACTCTCAGTTCTGATAAATAAAGTCAGAATTGCATGATATGAAGATATTACTTATTACTTATTGGACCTAAAAACAATACACAGAATCTTTTGACTTACAATTTACAACTAGATGGATGTACTGTTACTTCCACTACAGTCAAAAGCCTGGGTGTTATATTAGACAGCAACTTGTCTTTTGAAAATCATATTTCTCATGTTACAAAAACAGCATTCTTCCATCTTAGAAACATTGCCAAGCTGCGAAACATGTTACCTGTTTCTGATGCAGAAAAGCTAGTTCATGCATTCATGAGCTCTAGACTGGACTATTGTAATGCACTATTAGGTGGTTGTCCTGCATCTTCAATAAACAAGCTACAGATAGTCCAAAATGCAGCTGCTAGAGTCCTTACCAGGTCAAGAAAATATGATCATATTACCCCAATTTTAAAGTCTCTGCACTGGCTACCTATTAGGTTCCGCATCAGCAAAAATAGCACTTCTTACCTATAAGGCACTTAACGGTTTAGCTCCTGCGTACTTAACTAGTCTTCTACCACGCTACAATCCATCACGCTCCCTAAGGTCACAAAACTCTGGACTGTTGGTAGTACCTAGGATAGCAAAGTCCACTAAAGGAGGTAGAGCTTTTTCACATTTGGCACCCAAACTCTGGAACAGCCTTCCTGATAACGTTCGGGGTTCGGACACACTCTCTCTGTTTAAATCTAGATTAAAGACACATCTTTTTAGCCAAGCATTCAAATAATGCATCTCATAAACTTTTTCTGCAGCTATATCTGATCAAATGTTCATTATCAATCTTTAAGCTCTGGTTAACAAATCTTTCTTTTCTTAGTTTGAACAGCAGCTACGCTAATTATGTTCCTATTTGTTCTCTGTTCCTGCCATGGGATTGACATCCCATGGTAACTAGGAATTCACAAGCTCCAGTCTGGATCCAGAACATGTAAGAAAAGATGATGCCAACCCCTCAGAGGACTTCAGATGATGCCAACCCTGAAAACATACAGCACTACCGAATTCTGCTACTAATTTATAGTGTTCTTTGTCTGTTTGATTACATCATTACTTGATCTTTACCACACATCTCTACCATATGTACATCAAGCTACTACTACATATATTGTAAAAATGTCAATTTGGTGTAAAGCTGCTTTGCAACGATATGTATCGTGAAAAGCGCTATACAAATAAATTTGAATTGAATTGAATTGAATGATATAAATTTGCAATTGAGAATTATAGTCAAAATTGCGAGAAAAACTCGCAATTCAGAGTTAGTCGCAATTATATGAATTTGCAATGAAGTCAGAATTGCGTGAAATAAAGTTAGAACTGCGAGATATAAACTCACAATTGCAAGAAATGAAATCAGAATTCCATGATATAAATTTTAGTTATAAAGTTAAAATTATGAGTTATAAAGTTGCAATTGACGTTAGAATTGCATGATATAAACTCGCAATTTTGACTTTTTTTTCTCAAAATTAAGATATAAACTCGCAATTGCGAGTTAAAAAGATATAAACTCGGAATGAAGTCAGAATTGCATGATATAAATTTGCAGTTGCAAATTATAAAGTCGCAATTATGTGAACTCGGAATGAAGTCAGAACTGCAAGACATAAACTTGCAATTTTGACTTTTCTTTTCTCAGAATTGAGATAATCGGAATTGCAAGACAAAAATTCACAGTTGCAATTGCAATTTATATCATGCAGTTTTGACTTAATTTCTCAGAATTTATATATGGCAATGCTGACTTGCAGTTATGTCTTGCAATTCTGACTTTATAATTTGCAACTGTGAATTTATATCACACAATTCTGACTTCATTTCTTGGAATTTCGAGTTTATATAGTTCAATTCCGAGAAAAAAGTCAGCGAGTTTGTCTCGCAATTCTGACTTTCTGACTTGCATTTGCTTGTGACTGACTTTATGACTCACATAGTTTATATCTCACTTCTGAGAAAAAAGTCAGAATTGCGAGATATAAACACACTGCCTTTTATTTTTTATTCAGTGGATTCCATTGCTTAGCATGCACAGAAAGTTCACTTATCATTTTCTTGTGTGTGTGTGTGTGCGTACTAATTGTCAGCAAGAATTCTAAAATACATTTACAATCAGTCAACCAACAATTGGATAGAAATTCTGTGAATTCATAATTTTTTTTAAAAAATTACATTTAAATTTGTAAAAATATTGATATAAATAAATTAATTTTAAAAAATAGGGCGAGTATCCATATAAAATATAATGTATAAAAAAATATATAAAATAACAATCTCTGTGCTCTCTGGTGAAGGGTGATTTTTTTTTTTTTTTGTCTTCCAGGAAGGAACTTAAAAGAGGGGAACTGAGGCTGAGGGGGTATTTGAGGCCACTGCTGATTTGAGACACTCTCTATTTAGCCACCCACTTCCTGTCCACCAGACAGATGGGCTATTGGAGCACAGCCTGTTTCCATGACAACTCCTTTGGATACAGCTAGCAGAAAAACCACAGGACACACAGACAGCCAAATAAAATACAAGGGCCCAAGTGGCTTTTATTGGAGCTTAAGCTTAAGTATATCTGATACAAAAAGGAACGATGTCTGACTAACAGTTGAGAAGTAAAAGAAAATAATAACTTTGTGTATAAGAACACTTAAATATGCATATTAAAACCAAATCAGACATTAACAACAATCTAAAAAATAATCCCCTTTGCATAAATAGATCATTCAGAATGATTCCATTTAAAAAAATTAAAATAGTATAGAACATTTTATTATAGTTATAAAAAAGTCCCATCCCAGCGTATCAATAAATATATACAAAAGCAACGATACAAAGAGTGTATCAAAATGAATCAAAATCTGTACATTTCATCAGAAACAACATTTTTTAGAAAGGGGAATGCATAATCAGAAGTGAAATATGAATTACAGTTTCAGCATGTACACTGAGGTCAGTACAATCAAAAAACAGTAAATGGGGAATCATATAATGGTTACCGGGTAACCAACTAAACTAAATGTAACACTATTCATTTGATGGTCTTCAAAGATACTGTGTTTTTGGCCAAAACTATGATTTGTATTGGAACTTTGGTAATCGTGAATTACATTGATTGTACTGATAGCAAACTAAACAGATAATTTCCTAAAAATACAGAATAATCAGTTTATTATAAATCTGTTGTGAAAAAGGTTTATACTGATTCTCTGTGGATCACATTTTGAAAATCCCTCCTGAAGGATTCATCAGAGGGCCTGTTGTATGGACCTTTCTTGTTTATATTAGAAACAACAGACTTTTCTGAGGAAGTCTGAAAATTGATAAAAAAAATTACCATTTTCGTTGGGACAGAAAAGTTTGTTCCTCTAAATGTATACAGAACAGTGCTTGTGACACTGCATCTCATAGAGTTGCTGAGCAAATGGTAATATACTGTACTCACTAAATACTGCTCAGGGTTGTTAGTATCAATACAGCGAAGCAATGCGGATTCCCCAAACCCATTTCACTACATCCTATTCATTCATGCTTTTTGTAGAGATCAGCATCTCCAGTGCTATGACTTTAAAGAGGAAAGCTAATAGTAGACTGCTATTGTGACCTCTTTCAGAGTCACAAAACAATCGAGAAACAATAAAAAAAAAGCAAACTGTCTGCTTATACTCAGGTAAAATAGAAAATATGGCTCAAAACCTATAATGTATTTGGCAGAAACACTTGAGAGAGATCTTTTACGTTATTTCTCTCTCAATTCACAAATTACTTAAGGCTCATATACTGTACTAGGTCACCCAAAACTGTTCATTAGACTATACTACAAGATGACAGTGAGGGATCTAAGGTTTCCCAATAGAGCATGAAGACTTGCGTAAACCAGTCCATAGGATCCTCAGATCTCTGTCAGAGTGAGCTTAACCATTCCTCCCATTTCCTCCATCTGGATCTGGAAGGTGTCCTCGTTGGAGTAGTGCTTGATGATGTTGTCGTCCATGTTTACCAAGATCCTGAAACGAACCGGACAACATGGTTTAGTTTTACTCCTGATTGTTCAAAAGACGTGGTTAAATTAGGGCTGTCAATTTAAAGGAATAGTTCACCCAAAAATGAACATTCTGTCATTAATTACTCACCCTCATGTCATTCCAAACCCCTTTGTTCATCTTCGGAAACACATATTTTTGATGAAATCCAAGAGCTTTCTGACCCTGCATAGACAACAATGCAACTACCACGTTTATGGCCCAGAAAAGTAGAAAAGACTGTTGAAATAGTCAAAGAAATAAAAAATAACAACTTTATTCAACAATTTCTTGTTAATGCATGTCAAAGACTGAAATGAAAGAAAAGAAATTGTTGAATAAAGTCTTTATTTTTGTTTTCTTTGACTATTTTAACAACCTTTATGGACCTTGTCAGTTGCGTTGCTGTCTATGCAGGGTCAGAAAGCTCTTGGATTTCATCAAAAATATCTTAATTTGTGTTCTTAAGATGAATAAAGGCCTTACAGGTTTGGAACGACATGAGGGTGAGTAATCAATGACAGAATTTCCATTTTTGGGTGAACTGTCCCTTTAACGTGGTAATTTAGTAAAATTATTTATAAAATGCATTAAAAATAATAAACTAATAGTGATTTTATTGCAAGGACATATGCAATTATTTTTACATTATCAATCTTCCCCAACCAACAAAACGGACTGCCTTCAAAAAAAAAAAATCATTTGATATAATGATTAAAATAAATAAAAAATAATGTAAAATATAAATAACATAATATAGAAATTACAAATAAATTACAAATAGTACCTAAATTTAAAGTTTAGTTCCAGAACAAAATTTTTCAATCTGTAAACATATTTACAGATAATTTACGCACCCCCTTTTCATCCAAGATGTTCATTTCTTTCTTTTCTCAGCCGTAAAGAAAATATGTTTCTTGAGGAAAACATTCCAGTATTTCTCTCCATATAGTGGACTTCAATGATGCCCCCAAGTTTAAACTTCCAAAATGTAGTTTAAATGCAGCTTCAAATGGCTCTAAACAATCCCAGGGTCTTATCTATCAGGGCTCCACAATAAGGAGTGCCCGATGGCCCGGGGCCAGCGTGAAAGACGCTCGGGACATTTGATGAATCTGTCACTGCCGCGTCGTCACGAAAGTTTATCATTTGGACGCGTTTTTAAGCCTTGTTCATTTAAAATTTCAATCGCTCACAGAGATCCTACAAAAATATGTCAAAATACTCGTCTTATCGAGTAACTTTGTGGCTTTAACAATGATTAAGCTATGTTTAATTCATACAGTGAAGTACACATGCACCAACCGATCTCTGTTCCGGGCTGGCATACGAACTGCACGCAATAATTTTTCAAAGTTTCATGCGCGTGGAAATATTAAAAACTCTTTAAACATCCGTTAACGGAAGCCAGAGACGCTGAAGATGAACGCAAAGAGGAAAAAATACTGTAGCAGGCAGAGCAAGATCACGGCTCACAATGCGCATAAAATTGGAAATATTATCTAAATACTGAAACGGGGTTTATATGAATGTATCTCTGAGGATAAGAAATATTTACATGGCGTTTTCTTTTCATTTGCCTCCGTATAATGCATTTAAAGTTGTGTTCATAAGCACAGCGCTGCCTTGTTTACAGCGGTAACCAGGGAAACGCTGTATCATCAATCCATAAGCGCCACCTGCTGGCAGAGGCTGCGTCCGAAAGCTCTAAAATGCTGCCTTCGGAGGCAGGAAGGCATCAAGGCACGTCCGAATTCTAATTCTGCTTCACTTCCTGTCTCCGGAGGTACATTCTTCTGATGGAATTTTGAAGGCAGCATAGATGTATCCTTCGCTGCCTTCGATTTCCCACAATCCTGTGCGTGTGCGTCATATAGGCTATATAAATAAAGATATTCTGGTGAAATTACACTTGTTACTTTTTATAATAGATGAGATCTTGACCATGATATACTTTATGAATCGTAATAGTGTAAAAAGCATAATAAATAATATTGTTTGTAATAATAGTATTTAATAAAATGTTAAACGGCTTCAAATGAGTAGTGAATAAGAATAATATTTACAATATACTACCAATAATAACGAAACAGCCACTAATAACAATGACCTGTTCTGCAATATTACTTGCATCAGTGCTTTTATTCTTTTTAAGCAAAAAGTAACTGCCAGTCGTTTTCTCCGATGCACAGACCTTCGGTGGGTAATGACATTGAGGTCTTTATGTATTATTAAAGCATTTATATTTAACTGTATAAGATCGTTTTTCTACAAAATCTACAACTTAACCGTTACGTAACCTAGGAACGGCGTCACGTTCTGCTACCTCTGAAGTCCGTCCGAAACTGTTTCTAGAGCTGCCTTCGCAGCCTTCGAAGTCACTGCCCGATAAGGCAGCGAGGCAGCAAGTCAGCAAGTCAGCTGACTAGGCTTTCGGACGCAGCCAGAGACTGAATTTGTGTTCATTCAGGCTGTCTGCTGTTTTTCCCTAAGCATCTTTTCATTTGTAATAAAATAATTTTTGAACAAACAAATAATGTTTGAATTTTACATTTGTTAGGCTAGTAGTTTTTGCTGTGATATCAAAATTAGAATCGAGAATTGTACAATTTAATTGATACGTAAAATTTTGTTATAAGCTTATTTATTAAAATAAAAGACAACATGGGTCAAAAACAATGATAACAACAACTATTTGTTGTTGTTTTGCGGCAGGGCCAGTGAAAATGTGAAAAATTAGCGTTGAGCCCTGCTCTAGCGAAACAATCGGTCATTTTCGAAACAAATGGACAATTTCTATGCTTTTAACCTCAAAAGCTCGTCTTGTCTTGTCTCTGCGATGCGCATGCGTAGTCTGTGTAATCAGGGACAAGACAGTTTCTTGTTTTCTTCTTCAACATCCAAATCGTCCTACGTTGCTGTTTTACCTTTTTTTGTAAAGAGCGCTTGATGTTCTTTGCATGTTCACTTTGTAAACACTGATGATTTTGAAGTTGGGGAAGAAAACGAGATATGAGTTTTTCGTCATACCCTAACTGTATTGATCGTATTGACCCCGAGTTCACGCAGAGCTAGACGAGGTTAAAAAGTATATAAATTGTCAATTTGTTTTGAAAATAACCAATCATTTTGCTAGATAAGACCCTTCTTCTTCGGCTGGGATCATTTAGAGCACTTTTGAGCTGCATTTAAGCTGCATTTTGGAAGTTCAAACTTGGGGGCAACATTGAAGTCCACTATATGGAGAGAAATCCTGAAATGTTTTCCTCAAGAAGCATAATTTCTTATCGACTGAAGACAGAAAGACACAAACATCTTGGATGACAAGGGGGTGAGTAAATTATCTGTAAATTTTTGTTCTGGAAGTGACCTCCTTAAAAAAAAATAATGAATTTATTGCAAACTTATCGCAAATCCCCTATAAAGGTGACTGACTGACAGCCCTAGTTTAAAGAAACCTTTAAAGAAGAAGTCTTACCCTTTCTTGCATTTCTTGCAGACCTTCCCCATCTTCTCAAGAGGAACATCATATTTCTCTGAAATCTGGTGGAGAGAAAATTCATAGTAATTATAATTATAAATATGTATTACACTTATATAATTACACTTTTAAAACGGCCGAAAGAAACAGTGTTACTCAATACAACGTGGTCACAATTAAACAGTTCCATCTCGGAAAGCACAGACTGGTCTCTTCCTTAAAGGGACAGTTCAAAGAAGCTATTTTTTAAAAACAACTTTGGGACATTTATCAAAGTATCTTCTTGTTCCACAAACGGTGCATAAATGATCACAGAACTGAGTGGACTATCCATTTCAAATAGTAATTTAGTGAGTAAAGCAACACTATGTACTGATCAAATGGAACATTTGTAGACCTAAGTAAGTTTTCCATCCAACTAGTATCAAAGTTCATCTTATTTCAGGATACGAGTGCTTCAGCTCAATGTTTTCTCTCAGCCCCCTGACGTTATCCTAACATTCCCTCTACTCATTCTCATAGCTGTCTGAAGTGTCGCAATGCTTGGTTCGCACAGTGTTACATGCAAAACACATACGCGCATTCTTATACCTGTCACAGGAGCCTGTTTAGCCCTTGCCAGCTTTTGTGATGTTATATTGTTGTGTTTGCGAGCCAGTGTGATTCTCGCTGTGGCCACCTGCAAAGTTTTAATTCAGACGGCCTGTTGACAGTCGGTCTCCTGCTACGTAACTCAGTGTCCCCATTAAATCATCCAGATTCAGACTCCAATTTCAGGGACTTTTCTGCACTGACCACATGTTAATGCACTTCTCTGGCCCTGGTTTCTGCCTTTTCCTGAATTTCTCAGAGAGGTGCTGTGTTGCATTAGAAACGTAGCTGTGGGTTTGGATGGGATGTATAATTTTTGGGTGGGAGCTTTCTTGGAAAGAGTATTTCGTGTGTGTTATTGTCTGTTTGTGTGGTGCAAGCGATGCATTACTAAACAAAATTATACTGTTATAATGTTTAGATCATTAAATGGATGTTTTTCTCCAGTCTTTCTGTGACCGTGTCCTTAAGTAACCCTTCACAAAAGACAGTAAAACTGTATTAGTTCAATTAGATTTAAAGAAATGTGAGTAGTTCTAGCCTGAACAACACACGCTACCGTGTCATGGGAGGTCAGAAGGGCAGTTGTGCAAACTATGGAAGCTCATCGCAGTTTTGAGTTTATATTAAGCAATCCTGAGAAAAAAGTCAGAATTGCAAGAAAAAAAGTCAGAATTGTGAAATGTAAACTCGCAATTGCAAAAAAAGTTAGAATTGTGAGATAAAAACTCGCAATTGTGAGAAATAAAGTCAGAATTCTGACTTTTGTCTCACAAATGCGAGTTTGTATCTTGCAGTTTTTCTTTTATACCTTTTTTATTTTTTTATTCAGTGGCGGAAACAGGCTTCCATAAACAAAAATTTTAATAAAATATATATTTTTTATTATTTCAATAAATGTTGTAATAGTTTAGCATTTTAATTATTATAATTTTTATTTTTATTATAATTTTTTTTTAATTACAGTTTTTTTGCATCTCTCATCGCACAGAATAATGGGAATGTTTCATGGTGTGCAGCTGATTTCAATAAAGTTTGATGTCACCCATAAGCAAACAATGCAAATTAACCATAAAAATAAACCTGAATTATTATTATTTTAGCATTTTAATTTTATAATCATTATTATTGTTGTTGTTAAATAAAAATATATTTTTAGTTATGCTATTTTATGGGTAATTTAACTGGATTTACTTCAAGATTTATTTTTGGTGTTTTATGCCTTTATTTAGATAGGACAGTATAGTTGGACAGGAAACGAAGTGGTGGTCTGGGGTCGGGTAAGGTCTGCAAGCTGGGACTCGAACTTAGGACACCCGAAGCGCTGACCACGAGGCTATCGGCACCAACATTTGATTTTATTTTCACCAATTCTTAACCCTATATGTTCAAAAGGATGAGGAATTAATGTTGAGTGTGGACATTTGGGAAAAGAAAGTGAACTCACCGCTTCCACCAGGCCTTTTAGAGTGGGAGTTTTCAGCATGAGAGCATCAAAAACTTCCTCCGACTCCTTGCGCACATACAGCAAAACTGCAAAGGCAGAGAAATGTGGTCAGCTCTGGTCACTCATGCACAAACTGCAAGCCCAGTTTTCTTGAAACTGAGGTCAGACTTGCAAACCAACCCACACACGGCTGACCGTGACTGCCATTCAACAGACAAACAAGCAGAGGATGGCCACAGAGAGACAAGGCATCGTGTTGGGAGGGCCAGCAGCCTTCGATGACCTGCAAATTTCCGCTCTTTATTTACTGAATCCCACCGATGTTTGGTTCTGCATCCTTTGTTGAAGTGATCTAAACAGCAGTGATTGCCACTGAAATGTTCAGACATACTAGTCTATAATTAGGAGCTATCTGGGTACAAACAATAGCTACGTTCCAAAACCTAGTCAGCTGAATCACTGCCTACGACCCACATAGGCAACTGCCTTCTAGTGCAGCATCTAACGTCATGGAACATTTGGCAGAATGACTCCGAACATCACGTAAATGGTGTCCCACACATGCAAAAAAAAAAAAAAAAGTAAAAAATAAATAAAAATTGATATGAGAATAAGCATGTTGATAAGCTGATTAACATTACAATACACATAAAATTAATTATTTGCTGTAGCACACGCAAATACTGTGCAAAATAATTAAAATTAGGAACAAACAAATTATTATTTTTTAATTATTATAAATATGATTAATAATAATAATAATCTAAATTAAAAACAATATTTTTATATAAAAATCTGTATTATTAAATAAAATAAAGAATGTATTATTATTAAAATTATTTATTATTTTATTACATTTTTACAAATTATTAAAAAATATTTTTAATTATTTATTATATATTACTAATTAATTTATGGATACTCTTCAGTACTGCATGAAATGCAATTATAGTGCATTCACGCTATGTCAGAATTGAAATTCCAACTTGTAAAAAACATTCACATCTTCATAAAACTCATAATTAAAACTTGTAAATGCCAACTTGTGCAATTCATTTCAAAAGAGTTTGATAACAGCATGTTGCTAAGCTAATTAACACGCTGTTAAGCATGCAATAAATGACATGCCACACATAAATACTGGATAAAATAATACAAATTAAAAACAGTAAAACAATAATTTTATAATTATAATAATAATAATCTAAATTGAAAACAATTTATTATATATATATATATATATATGTTTTACAACTAATAAATATTATTATTTTACAATTATTAAATAATATTGATTATTATATGTTACAGCTAATAAATAATATTTATTATTATTATTATATTTGTACAACTATTAAATAATATTTATTATGAATAAAATTACAAAAGCAAGATTTTAATATTACTAATTAAAATAATAGTAATCTAAATAAAAAAACAATATTTAATTAATTAATTATTATTTATTTATTATATTTTTACAACTAATTAATATGTATTATTATTATTATGTTTGTACAACTATTAAATATTTATTAGAAATTAAAAACAAGATTTTAACATTACTAATTATAATAGTAATCTAAATTGAAAAATGTTTTATTTATTAATATTTTATTTTTACAAGTGTTAAATAATATTGTTTATTATTATATTTGTACAACTATTACATACTATTTATTATAAATCAAAAACAATATTTTATTATTGTTTATTATATTTGTACAACTATTAAATCATATTTACTACTACTATATTGTTATTATTATTACATTTTTACAACTAATTATTAATACGTATTATTATTATTATACTTTTACAATCATTCAATAATATTTATTATTATTATATTTGTATAACTATTAAATCATATTTATTATTATTATATTTATACAACAATTAAATTTTATTTATCATAAATTAAAAACAATATTTTATTTTTGCTTATTTATTATTATATTTGTACAACTATTAAATTATATATATATTTTTTTTTTAATAAAATTTATTATTAATATTATATTTTTACAATTACTGAAAATATCTTTAATTATGCTATTTTATGGATTCTTTTAGTAGTGTTTACATCAGAATTACTGTAATTACAAGTTACGCAATTCTTGTGTAACTTGTAATTACAACTTGTAAACTTGAATTTTCTGAGAGCTGTGACTGCTGTACCACCTGACTGCTGCAAATTCATTTTGGCATTGATAGTGTTGCCACAGAAACACATAATCCCCAGTTTGAGGACATGAACGTCTTCGAGTAGAGCGTCATGAGTTGTCATCTCGTAATTACGGTAATTACAGCATAGCTTGAACGCGGTCTATATTTAAAACCAACATTTCTCATAGAAAGTCTGCCATCTTGATTTTTTATTTTTACTAAGCATGCTGCAGTGCATTGTGAGATTGCCATTTCCATGTTGGATGCATGTAATATTGTCTTAGAGTTAGTCAAAAACAACATCTCAGGAGGCATCTTCCATATGCAGCTTACTAGGTTTTGAAACAGAGCAAATGTGTTTTGAATTAGGATGTTTTTGTGTGTGGTTACTCACATGCAAACAAATGGCACTGCACCAAAGCAGTGTCAGTGCTATAGTGCCAACACTGCTGAAATAAACACAAAAATACCCCCCAAAAAAATCTGTCTCATCCACCTCAGGAACAAAACAAATGACATACAACCCAGTTCCAGTTAAAACACACCTCTTTTGGGCTCATCCATCCTTGCCAGCTTATTAGGAGGTGATCCAAACTCCTCCTCGGAATAGGGTAATCTCTTCATAGCCGAGCTGAACGTGAGGGAAAGAAGGAAGAGAGACGAGACAAACAGAAAAATGCAGCAGATGAGTGTAGTTCTGAGAAAACCACCATCCCTATAGAAAAAGAAGGCGCTAACAAGTACATCATTACCCATGACACAAACAGCACCTGCGCATTTCCTGGAAACACTGTACAGGCGGCAGCACTTCAGGGCAAAGCTAAAGGCCGTTTTGCTCTAATAATACACATTTTAAACCCTCCCCTGTCTTGAACAAGCATTGCTGACATAAAAGAGCACAAAGAAGGCAAAAGACTGAAACTCACCCTTCCTCTGAATCCTCCTGAGAGAAAGGCTGTAAGGAGAAAAGACAAAATAATTAACAGAAGCTGAAGAACATTCATTAACAAATACCTTTAATATTTCAGAATAAGGATGCACTGTAAAACCAGGGTCTTTTTCAGGCCAAGGGCCCCATGCACTGTAAAAGATTTATAATGAGTTTTATGTTGATTGTTGCACTGAAAATGTCAATTTACTGATGAACTGAAATTACAGAAATGATAGAATTATAATACTCAATAATTAATACTTTTATGTAGCAAGAATGCTTTAAATTGATCAAAAGTGATGATGAAGTCAATTATAATGTTACAAAAGATTTCTATTTCAGATAAATGCTGTTTTTCTGAACTTTATATTCATTAAAGAAACCTGAAATAATTCTACTCAGCTGTTTTCAAAATAATAATAATAATAAATATTTTCGAGCAGCAAATCTGAATATTAGAATGATTTCTGATGGATCATGTGACTGGGGTAATGATGCCAAAAATTCAGCGAATAAATGACATTTTAAAATATATTCAAATAGAAAACAGATATTTTAAATAGCAAAAATATTTCTGATTTTTTGCTGTACTTTGGATCAAATAAATGCAGGCTTGGTGAGCAGAAGAGACTTCTTTAAAAAAAAATTTTTGACTGGTAGTGTATAGAAAAATATGACAACTAAAATATATTTTTTTAAATTGATATTTAAATAATTAAATATTAAATAATTTTAAAAAGTTTTAAATTGTAATGATGTTTAAATAATTTTTAATTAAATATTAAATAATTTTAAAAGTTTTAAATTGTAATAATATTTCACAGTATTACTTTTTTCTCTCTCCACATTTTGTTTTTTTAATTAAATAAATGCAGCCTTGGTGAGCATAAGAGACTTCTTTAAAAAACATCATGTTGAATACAGAATATTTCCATATTTCGTCATGAACCCCACATTGAAAAGTCGTTAAAAACTTTCAAATTTTAATTTTACTTGATGTATTTTAATGTAGGAGGAGAAGTAAACATTCTTAACACCCTTAACTGCTTCATTTTGTTTGCCACAAAAATCCGTTCGAGATGAAACAATAATTTACAGATCCCCTGCAGGACGACCGCAGACCCCCTGTTGAAGACCCCTGGGTTAAACCATTAACACATGCTAACACATTTAACCTACTTGGGATGATTAATGCTGCGCTTGTAAATTGAGAGCAACTTTTTTTTTTTGCTCTAGGTCCTGCATACCGCAATGTAAACTTACCACAAAAGACCCCCAGAGCATAAAGCTGACCATTCAGAACAATAGCAAGAACATTTAAATCAACACAGATGCATTGCATAAAACCACTTCTTCCCTCAGCTCTAAACGTGCTTGGTTTGACTGACACTAGAAAAGTATGGCAAAGTTCACGTTTCTTGTTCTTTTTGTGTGTGATTTTAGTGAAGAGTAAATAGCCAGAGGGTTTATTTTTGGTTCTAGATACACTCAGGGTTTCAATGTCACACAACTGATGATCAAAGGCCATGTTTAAGGACACTGTCTAACATTTGCTCTCCTGTGTGTCATGTGATTTTAGCCGTATGGGTCACCAGGTTTTTAAGTCAAAGGTGTACGGTGAAATTAAAGGTAGGGTTCTACCAAGAAACTAAAATAATGATTTAAAAATAACCTCCAGGTCTAAGAACCTTATGGGTACCAGTGATGTTTATGACCGGATTAGTACGCAGAACAAAGCTAGAGGGGTAAATTATGCATGTTTTGATTTCTTAAGAAACGCGTGGGGTTAAAATGTGATCCCCTGCCAAGAATCCTCTGATAACAACCAATCCCATGCCATAAACGGCAGATTTCATAACCGTGAGAAATGATTATATTCCTTTCACTGACTGTATCATTCTGGTCACCGTGACCCAACCACAATCTGCTGTTTCTGTGAAATGCTTCAGCAGTCTGCACTCACACATGCAATAAAGAGCACTAAAATGATGATGTCAATATGCTTTTACGTACATACTCAGACGATAAAATGGAACTGCACTCATCTGCTAGGAGGCTTCGTCGTAGTGGCATTGACATGTAGATAATTAATACTTTTAGGAGACCACAAATCATAATTTTATGATTTAATACTCCTAAGGGCATTATATACAGTTGAGGTCAAAAGTTTACATACACCTTGCAGAATCTGCAAAATGTTAATTATTTTATCAAAACAAGAGGGATCATACAAAATGCATGTTATTTTTTATTTAGTACTGACCTGAATAAGATATTTCACATAAAAGATGTTTACATATAGTCCACTATTTATAAAATAACCCTGTTCAAAAGTTTACATACGCTTGAGTCTTAATCCTGTGTTGTTACCTGAATGATCCCCAGCTGTGTTTTTTTGTTTAGTGATAGTTGTTCATGAGTCCCTTGTTTGTCCTGAACAGTTAAACTGCCTGCTGTTCTTCAGAAAAATCCTTTAGGTCTCACAAATTCTTTGGTTTTTCTGCATTTTTGTGTATTTGAACCCTTTCCAACGATTACTGTATGATTTTGAGATCCATCTTTTGACACTGAGGACAACTGAGAGACTCATATGCAACTATTACAGAAGGTTCAAACGCTCACTGATGCATCAGAAGGAAAAACGATGCATTAAGAGCTGGGGGGTGAAAACTTTTGAACAGAATGAAGATGTGTATATTTTCTTATTTTGCCTAAGAAACATATTTTTTTCACTTAGTACTGTCCTTCAAAAGCTACAGAATATACTTGCATGTTTCCCAAAAGACAAAATAAGTTCAATTTACCCTGATTTTCAATTTTCAAAAGTTTTCACCCCCAGCTCTTAATGCTTTGTGTTTCCTTCTGGAGCATCAGTGAGAGTTTGAACCTTCTGCAATAGTTGCAGTCCCTTAGTTTTCCTCAGTGTGAAAAATGGATCTTAATATAACATAGTCATTGTTGCAAGGCTTCAAATACACAAAAATGTTGAAAAAAGCTGTGGGAGCTGAAGGACTTTTCTGAAGAACAGCAGGCAGTTTAACTGTTCAGGACAAACAAGGGACTCATGAACAAATATCACTAAGCAAAAAAACACAGCTGTGGATTATTAAGGTAACAACACAGTATTAAAAGTCAGGTGTATGTAAACTTTTGAACATCAAATTACATTGGTAATTTTTTATAAATTCAACTATTATTTTCTGAAATGTAAAATATCTTTTTCAGGTCAGTACTAAATAAAAATTAACATGCATTTTGTATGATCCCTCCTATTTTGGTAAAATAATGAACATTTTGCAGATTCTGCAAGGTGTATGTAAACTTTTGACATCAACTGTATATCACCACTTCTCTGGGAAATGTAGATCTTAACAGAAAATGTATAAATCTATGATTGACTGATAGTCTTCTAATAATAATCTTTCTTTTCCAAGCCACTGAGTGAATTTACATGCATGATTTTACACCATTTGGATTTGATAACCTGCAATGAACAAGTTCTTTTAATGGGAAAGGGTCATAAATGTTTTAACAAAAGCCAATCTTGCACCAGCATTCTGATGTCATGCATTTTTCTCAGACTTGACCATCTCCAGCAAAACCAAACAGATAAGATTCTGGATTGCTAAAGCAAAGGTTGCAAGTTTTTAGTGCCGGAGAGAAAACAGAGTTAATGAGTTCAAAATTAACCTAAACTATATGACTGTGCTCACATGCTGCAAAAATACATTATCGTACATTCTCCTATCTTATCACCAGTGCTCACATGCAATGTGTTATAACATACACTACATATCTAGCAGCTTGTAGAGCACAGTGCATTTGAGTATCATAAGCCTGACAATGATGAAATGATTTTTAACAATGCTTTTTATAAAAAATAGTTTTGCACTGTGTACTCACATGACGCTGGAAGGTGGAGAAATGAATGTCGGGGATGAAAAGAACAGGCTGCGTCTCGAAGTCTGTCATTGTCTTGAAGACAGTGATGTCGCTGCGCTTGTGCAGGAGGGGAACCTTGACATCTGGCCCAACTTGGAAAAATGGGACGAGGATAGAGTGAAAAAACTAGTCTCTCTGTAACGCTAGTCTCACATTTCTACTATAAAGCACTATCAGGTCAGTTAAACTCTACATGTCAGTGAAAACCTGTAGCTGTGCTTACAGTTTCCCAATGGAGGGTTGATGTCAGGGCATTTTCCCTTCCTACGGGACTGTTTCCTCTCTTCATCACGGATCTTACGCTCTGCACCCTTGTCGCAGAAGACCTTAATCTGGCAGTAAGCGCGGTGGATAGGTTTATTACTGCGGTTGTTGTAGCTGTAGGTGTCGATCTGTAGGTTGAGCGGTAGCCCCTTCACTCCCTTCTGAGAGGAGAAGTCTGTGCTCAGACAGTTCACTGAGATGAAGATCTAAGGAGGGAAGAGAGGGAACAATTAAACGCTGTGTGGTCATCATTTGTTACAAGCGTATTGTCGCGCTCAGTTTAACTTGTATTACTTTAGATGCATGAAGCCAAAATAGCAAAGTGCAGTGAACTGAAAACAAGCAAGAGAAAATTTTCCTTGACCTTTTTTAGTCTTAAAATTCGTGCACAGTGTGGAATGCATTGTTTATTTTAAACTCATGAATACTGTTTTCCGTAAATGCATGAGTTGAAATGTTTGTGAGAGGTGAACTGGGGACACCAGACTGTGATGGCATTGGATGTGTTCTGTGTCGCCCCCTTTTGGAAACAGAATGAAAACACAGCACATTGCACAATATTCTTTAGAATTGGGAAGTGTTGGTCCATCATAAAATAAAACTTAATGATGAAGTCATTTAATTAAATTTCTGGAATTTGAATCAGTTATTCCTGTTTCATCTATGTTTCTGAAAATACTACATATGGCCCTGTGATTCTCGCGCTCTGGAAAATGTGGACAAAATCACAGAATCCAGTAATTATTTGAATTATTTGTAATTATTATTATAAAAAAAAAAATGGAAATTAAGAAAAAAATAAAATGGTTTTAGCTAGTTTTTAAAAAAAAAATCCATAAAAATGAAAACAGAAAAAAAAATGAATTTGGAAAAAAAAGAAAGAAAAACCGAAATAAAGAAAAAATGTTTTATTACAAATTACAGTTATAGCTAGCATACATGTTTTCCAAAAAAAAAAGAAAATCCAGAAGGGGGGAAAAATGGAATATGGAAAAATAAAAAAGAAATAAAAATGAATAAAAAATAAGTTATAAATATAAGTAAAAATTAAAATAAACATTTTTTCAAAAAAAAAAAAAAAAAAAAAAGAATTCCAGAAAAAATTAAAACGGAAAAAAATGGAATAAAAAAAAAAAAACAAAAAACAGAATTTTGAAAAAAAATTAATGGATTTCATAGGGTCCTACATATGAAACAAAAAAAAAATGAATGTATTATTACAAATTACAGTTATAGCTAGTAGTGGTACTTTTTTTTTTTTTACTGAAAATACAGAAAAAATAAACAGAAAAAAAGAAATTTGGAGGGGAAAAAAATAATTTGGGAAAATATAAAACATTTCATAGGATCCTACATATGAAAATGTTTATAGGCAATTTACACTGAAAAACATCAAAATTTATTGCATCTTCACAAAATAAAAGTATTAATTTCTTTAAATCTTAAATCTTACTGACCCTAAACTTTTTAACGGCTGTGCATATGTACAACCAACAATATGATCAGCATCTGTTTATTCCAGCTAAAGCAACATTTAGTTAACTTTATTCATTGTCAGCACAGCATCTTATGTAATAATGGATTATTAACAAAAGGCATGAGACAAAGTAAGAATAAGAATTACAAACAAATTGACTTTCAACTAATCAGCAAATATTTGCACAAGCAAGCATTCACGCAATGCCTGTAATTTCTCAAAAAGTCCACTAGGGAGCGCCACAAATGCATTCCAACCATCCTTTTCCAAACCTTTTAGGGTCTTGCCCTTTCTCTGTCTCCACTTTCTGTTTCTCTGCATCTGTCTCTCCCAAGCACACAAAATCCAAACCACGCCCACTGTAACACTGCCAACAGTCGGCACACGGATGAGCACACGGATGAGTATCCTACAGCGCGGGCCTATCTTATGATCTGCATCCTGGTTATAGGACAACACTGCTCGCTGCAAAATACTTCATTTCAATTTTTAAACTTTGGATTGTTTACTTTAATGGGACTAATTGGAACTACAATTACATGAATAAACAACGTATATGCAAAGACTAATTCTCAGACAGATGCTTCAACTAAGAAAACAACAGAAAAATCACTAATCGGAGGCTGAGGGTTTTAACCAAAATCTTGTTTGTCACTTCACGACGGGTTTAACCAGACTAGTCTCGACACACTCGTCGAACAGGATTCCATAAGCTGTCAGTGTTCACTGCTCCCCCATCAGTGTTTCCTCATTCTTGATGCCATTGTTGGGCGCGTCCCCCCCATAAACGCATCAGTTTAGCACAAAATAGAGCTGTCAGGCCTAATGACCTGAGAACTAGTCATTTCAACATTCACATACACCTCAAAGTCAGATTACAAATCTTAGTTTCTTCATCTGAAGAAAACTGAAGGTATTGGTCAGAGTTGGAAAACACCAATGACCAGCTCAAGTAACCAAACTAATCTCAGAAAGCCCCTATATCACACTTTCTTAGGATTTTTCTTAATGACGCCTTAAGTTTCCTGGGACACAGCGCACTTTGTTTGTGCTGCCTGAATAAACGTTTTTTATGTGTACTCAGAGTGGTCTATTTTGAGTGTCAATCTTCAGTTAGTCATACCTTTTCTAAAAGGTCATGTCTATTTTAAGATCCTTTATCCGCATACCAAAAATACATACCTAGAAATTTAAACGTTGGAAACGTTTTTATTTTTTAAGATGTTTGCTATTATTCACCTGTAACATCTTAATGAATCTAAAGCTTTTTAAAAGCCAATTTTCTCTAATCTCATTTAACGGATGTTAAGAGGCGAATCAAATAAAAGAGCAATAATGTTGTTTATTAATTAAATCTGTAAACACTAGAAGGGCCCTAAAATGTCTTTACCTTTGCTTCCTCACTGATGTCCCATGTGAATGAAATGGCGTTATATGAAATCTCCTCAATGTTGCTGATGGTGTTGAAACTTTCTTTGTAGTCGGCTGTGGGAGACAAGAAAAGCCTGATTAATGAGTATAGACACACGTGGATGATTCACATTTTGCAAGAAACGGGTATGTGGGTAAGGGAAAATTTTTGTTGTATTGTAATTTTACATCTTAGCTGGAGATATAAGACAGGCAGAGGTGACCAACATAGACTATAAATGTTAATGAGCTTTTTTAGATAAAATCAAGGTTTTTTACACGTTGTACTTTGCTAATATAATATTATGACATTAAAGTGAACTCAAAAACAAATATAGATGCAAGCAGCGATTAACGAGGTTCAAACGCTTTAAGGCATTTAAGCACATATGAAAAAAGGATATATTTAGCAAGCCTGTAACCACCTAAATCAATGATTTAAAAAGCATTTTTGGCAAATCCAGGTAATTTACCATAGAAATATTATGTTTTTTAACGTTAGAAATATTTATAACAAAACGTTTACATGGTCTGACCCCTTGAAACTTTGCATGCTTGTTTAGAATCACCGGTCGCATGTGCTCAGCAGGTTTCGTGAAGTTTTGAATTTTCCTTTAGGCTTTAAAGGATTTTGGGTAAATTTGGACAGGCCCAATTTCTAAACGACCCCATATAGCCTTCCAAAGGGTAAATTTCAACATTTTTTTTGTTCATTTTTGACTTAGAGAGTCTGTACTGCAGTGTGTTTTTTTTTCCAGACTGAGCGAAAAACCTAGGACTTGTTCACAAAAGTAGGTTTTTCTATCTCAATCATTTAACAAACGATTTGATTGACAGCAGTGGTTCTAGAGGCAAAGTTGTCCGGAATGAGAAGTTCTATTGTATGATTCTACAAATATTGCACGTATGTGTGATAAAACGTGCGATGTACAATCATTTATGCCCTTGAAAGATGCGATATCTCACCCAATGGCCAATTTCTTTCAAATTTCTCTCAGACCTTTGGGGCCGCGAGTCGAACAGGCCCATAGAGTTTCGTTCCGATCGGCCTCCATTAACCTTGTTTAACAGGTGCCCAAAATTCATCTGCTAATGGCAGCCATGTTTTTTAAGATACACAAATGTCATTGTAGACACTTGTGGTACTTCGGACCAAGACCGTGAACACCGATTTTCATGCTGAGAGGATAAATGGTTTTGGAATTATAGTCATTTTTATGTTTTTTCCCTCTTATAGCACCACCAAGTGGCCAAGATCTGCATTTTTTTTTTCTTTTTTTCTTACATAAGTGTTCTGAGTTTGGTGGAGATATCTCATTCCGTTCAGGAATTATAGGCATTTCACTAAAAGTGCCACGCCCCTTTCGAAAGTTTTGGCGTCCCTTTGCGACGGCAAGTCAAAAGTTAAACTTTTTTTTTTCTATTGTTGATTATTGATGTTTCTGCACTGGTCTGATTCCGATCAGGCGAAAAACCTAGGACTAGTTTGCAAAAGTAGGTTTTTAAAAAAAAAAAAAAAACCACATTTTTCCACTCGAATCTGAGACATGCATTTTGTTCGGCGTGAGTTAAGGTTTCCAACTTTTGTTCGCTGTAGCGCCCCTGTCAGGATGATCAGGGCGAGCCTTGACCACGTTGTCAGCGGTGTGAGTACTACCATCCCTCCAAGTTTCAAGTCTCTGCGGCTTACGGTTTGGTCTGAACTATCAGTTTTACGTGAACTATCAGTTTTACATCATACATTGCTGATCTGTGACCATTCTAACAATTACAATTGGGTTTCAGCGCTACGTGCTTGAACCCCTAAAAATTCTATTTTCCCATACTATGAAAGTAAATAGCTACCGTCAACTTTTTGGATGAACATTCTTCAAAATATCTTTTGTGTTCAACAGAGGAAACAAACTCATACAGGCTTGGAACAACATTTAGGGTGAGTAAACATTGACAGAATTTTCATTTTTGGGTGAACTATCCCTTTAAGTCTTAAAGGAGTCAACATTCATTGAAGGCAAGATAATGTTGTGTACCCTTTCATGCTTTACAGTGCTCATCTTTTATTTGTTGTGTTCATTGTAGACGTCACTGATGGCTCTCCCCTTGACCTATTGTCTTGTCCCCACCTGCAGGCCCCCTGCATCCAGTCTGTTTGTATGTCTATTTGCTATCTGTACTTGTTACTCCGCCCTGAACTACAGTACTCCGGACCCAGAAAATCAAAGAGACATGAAAGTATGAGTGAGATCAGTGAGATCAAAGGTGTACCCCCAAGACAAAGACTGCTTACCAATATCAATGCATCTCTGCTTGGCCGTGTGCTGTCTTGAGTGCCAGTATTTCCAGTGCTTGAGTTGGTCATCTCTGGATTTCTCCTCTCCGAACACCACCATCACAACACTCTGAAAAACAACATGGTGTTACTTTGTTATATTAATGTACACACTCTCAAACAAGTACTCTACCAGTCAAAAGTTTTTGAACAGTAAGATTTTTAAATGTTTTTTAAAGAGTTCTCTTCCGCTCACCAAGCCTGCATTTATTTGATCTAAAGTACAGCAAAAAGTCAAATTCCTGTTTGAATATATTTTAAAATGTAATTTATTATAGAAATTAATCATTTTATTTAACAAGGAGGCTTTAAAATGATAAAAAGTGATGATGAAGACATTTATATTTTATCTTTATCTAAAGACTTACAAAAGATTTCTATTTCAGATAAATACTGTTCTTCTGAACTTTCTATTCATGAAAGAAACCTGAAACATTTCTACTCAGCTGTTTTCAACATAATAAGAATAATAAATGTTTTTTGAGCAGCAAATCAGAATACTAGAATGATTTCTGAAGGATCATGTGACTGGAGTAATGATGCTAAAAATTCAGCCTTGAAATCACAGGAATAAATTACATTTTAAAATATATTCAAATAGAAAACAGTTATTTTAAAAAGTGAAAATATTTAAATAAAAAAATAAAGTATAAAGTATTTACACACTTCAATACATACTCATTTTATATCTAAACACTTACAGTAAGCTACACACAAAGATGTATGAATGTCATTACATCATATAAGAAAATATCATCTGCAAACAAATTATACTAAAAAATGTATTTTTCCAGAGCCATGTTTGCAATTACTTTTAACTAACTGGCAAAAAATAATTATTAGTGGACATGGAAGTTAACAATGGACATTTTCCATTAATGTTTGACAAAGTGTTCAAATACATTTTGTCATGTTCAACCTAATAATTTTTTTGTCTAACTGAACAGACAAGCATCTACGTTTTTTTATAAATAACTGCTAAGATGCATATGATTGCAAAGAACAATGTGTAAAAAATGTATTTATTTAATTATTTATTTATTCAATTTAATTTCATTAAAATTTTATTTATTTATTAATTTATATATATATATATATTTTTTTTTTTTTTTTGAAGTCTCTGAAGTCTGAAATAAAAAATGTATTTATTTAACTATTTATTTATTCAATGTAATTTAATTAAAATGTTATTTATTATATATATATATATATATATATATATTTTTTGAAGTCTCTGAAGGCTGAAGTCTCTAAATACAATTTGGGGCAACTAAACTATAAACATAACATAAAAATTTTTTTATTCATATTTATCTTACCCTGACTTTACAAATGGGGCCGTGCAGCAATTTGCCATTGTCGGTTTCCCTGAGGGTGATGGGATAGAACTGGCCCTTGTTGAGGTACGTCATTGTTCCATCGCCAGATTTCTGTCTGAGAGACTTGGAGGCTTCTAATGTGTATTCGAAATTATTACTGTTGACCAAACACAAAAAAAATTGGGGACACCACTTAATACACATTTGCACCTTCAGACCAAATACACCCATGACAATTTGCATGTTTGTTATTACACGGAAGAGGCAGCTTGTCATATTTGTTCTAGGCTGACTTTCATTTACCCATAGGCCATGCACACCTGTCAGGAGGATGCACCAGTGACCCTATTCAGGCTATTTGCACACACTCAGCTGATATAATCTGAAGTTTTTCTCTCAAGTTATGTTTCTGCTTACCCTGACACTGTGTCAAAAGTGCCATAGTCCTCTTGCGGGATGGGTCCCATGCTTAATTGGAGATCCCTTGGGAACGCAAACACCTGTAGCGGACAAAAGAGGGGCAAGACGGCCTGGCATTAGCACAAACAACCACCATGCATTCAGTCGGTGGGAGAAAGATGATTGCTAAGCAAAAGAAAAAACAAACAGATCTCCGTGTGTGCAAGGTTTTTGTGGAACTATCATTTCTAAGGAAATCCTCCCTCCATGTTTAGGTAGAGAGAGGGAGCGAGAATGAGAGCGGGCAAAAGAGAAGAGAGAGAGAGAGAGAAAAGGCCCTGGCTATTATGTGAGAGGAAAATACAGCACTTTATTGTGTAAGAGAGACAATGGCATAATGACATGCTAGCTACTATTTTGGCATGTTCAAATAAAAATAGGGAGGGGGCTCAATACAACAATGTCTTTAGAGTCACCAGGTAAATGAAGTATTGTCTGAGGGTGGGAGACTTGAGATGTGTGCGTGCGTGCGTGTGTGAGAACTCACATCTGAGTTCTCTGGGAAGGTCGAGTCTGGGGTGCGTGGCTGTGTGTTCGGACTGAACTGGTTGTGGGGGAGCTGAGGGTCAAAAACCACCGTGTGGCTGTGACTGTCTGGCTCTGAGCAGTGGGGATTGGGGACTGTGACGGAGAACCCATGAGATGGACCTTCAGTCTTCACTGGGTAGTTTGGCCCAGGAGCAATGGATACTGTCACCGTAGTATCGGGTGAGGGGAAAAGGCCTCTCTTGTCCTGGCCGTGCTGGTTTCCTGGAAGAACGATATTTACTCCTTTCAGAACCTGGATTCGGTTCTCCGCCGATGGCTCTTGGAGAGTGGTCAACAAGTTTCTGTCGTGAATGTAAATGTAAATTTACAATATAACGTGTTTAAATGTTTTTAACGACCTACAAACAACTGAAACACACAGAAAGTATACATTTAACTACAACAAATATTGTTCTCCTTCACAAAAACATGCAAAATGCAAGGCTATTAAAAACATATATAAACCTAAACGTTATAAACAATACAACATATTTAAAAAAAATTAATATTAAAAGTAAACACATACAGATATCTGTATACAAATTACTTGCTTTGTATGTAGGATTTCAATTAAATGTCGTAATTTTGTAACCTAAACGGAACATGTACAGTAAGAAATGTTTCAATAAAAATGAATTACAGCCTCCCTTTCTGTATATACATATATATATATATATATATATATATATATATATATATATATACCTGCACTGGGGAGAAATGCTTTCAAAAGCATGTGCTCGCACGTAAACTAGGCAACATGAAACTCTATCCGCTTAATATTTGGAGTGTTTCATAAAAACTGTTCTCTCGCTTGAAACATATTTTTACAGTGATGTCATTGACGTGCGTCCTGCCAAACAGACCCAACAAATCGATCAAATAAGTCGTTGTTGGCTGTTTTCTTTATTGATTTTTGTCTGTTAGTAAAGTGATTATAGCTTTAGCAACAAATAACAAGTAGGGTCTCATCTTCACAGTATGGGAAAAACGGCATTCACTACTGCATCTTTGATGAGAGCTTCACCTTTTGTTGGGATCCACATCAGAGCCCAGGACGTCAGCCTTTGGCTGGGATATTGTTCTCTTTTCCCGTGGCACCTGGGGAAAGTAAACAAACTCTGTGTATGTCTGACCACATCCAATAGCATCAGCTTTACCCATTATATCTGTCAGTGAACATATTTAACATACTAGGTGACATTTTGTGAAGGAAAAGGAGGTCAGAAATCCTTAAATTAATTCTATGTTGTTCAGAGCTAAAATAATAATCATAATATATATATATATATATATATATATATATATTAGTAATCATAAGGTTTTGTTGTTGTCTAAAGTTCCTCCTTTCATCCCCTTAAAAAAAATTTATATATATATATATATATATATATATATATTGTTTATTTAAATAATGTTTTTCATTGTGGATTTCAATTAATCTTGGCATATTTTGATATAAAGTAAAATTAGCTGAAAAATACAGATAACATAATAAAAAACATGATTTTTATGGAGTTGATCCATGATTCATCAGAAATTATTCTAATATTCTGATTTGCTGCTCAAAAACATTTATTATTATTATTATTATTTTTTTTTTTTTATGTTATAGCTGAGTAGAATTTTTTAGGTCAGAAGAACAGCATTTATCTGAAATAGAAATCATTCATAACATTATAAATGTCTTTATAATCACTTTTGATCAATTTAAAGCATCCTTGCTAAATAAAAGTTAATTACTATAATTTCTTTTTCAAAACAAATTGGAAAAATATAGACTCAAAGCTTTTGAATGTTATAGTGTATAATGTTACAAAAGCTTTTTATTTCAGATAAATGCTTATCTTTGGATCTTTCTATTCATCAAAAAATCCTGACAAAAATGTACTCAACTGTTTTAAATATTGATAATAATAACAGAAAAAAAATCTTGAATCAGAATCAAAAGCAAATCATCATATTAGAATGATTTCTAAAGGATCATCGTGACACTGAAGACTGGAGTAATGATGCTGAAAATTTAGCTTTGATCACAGGAATAAATTGCATTTTAAAATATATTCAAATAAAATAACTAAAAAATATAATTCAAAATCTTACTGTTCAAAAACTTTTGACTGGTAGTGTGTGTGTGTGTGTCTATACATATATATATATATATATATATATATATATATACATATATTTAATTTAATATATAATACATATATTTATTGTGTTTGGTGTATTTTGTTAATATTTAATGCTTATTATGATATTTACCAATATTTTGGGTTTGCGAAAAGTGCATTATAAATTATTATTATTATTATTACTGATGTTAATCTCTACTAGTCATACCTTGTAGTACTCATATAGAAAACCCAGAGCTGCGGCACTGTCTTCATCTCCATTGATGCTCATCATGGCCTTGGTGGCGGCTGTGAGGGGGTTCTCCAGGAACGACTTCCAGGCCTCATCCTCGCTCGTGAAAGGCCGCCGCTGGTTGTACGCCGGATCATTCTGTAGCACGAGCACTGCCCGCTTACTGTGAGGAACAGTTCATAAAAAGCCGTCAGTATTAAAACAACAGCTAATTGAATCGTCAGGCAGAGGTAGACGGGCTGTGTGCTTTGTAAACACAAAGAGTCAGAAGGAACAAAATGATGGATCTGAAGATGTTTTGGCATTATTGCTGGTGTCAATGTTAACAAAAGAGCAGGCTGTTGTGAAAGGCCTTCTTTATCTCAGGATCTGTAACAAAACCAGCCCAAACAACAAATCTCTGCACAGACCGCAGCTTCCCGTTTGACAGCATGTTTCACTGGCTCTTCCAGTAAGACGGCCAGTAAAGTGTCAGAGGAAGATCTAGTGACTTTTTAGACTGTGACAAAGTTCATTAAGAAAACCGGTTTGCTCGTTTTCGTCATCGTTATGTCATTCTTATGCGCACCATCATCTATTATTTAGACAAAGGTGGCTTACAGAGATTGAATATGCTCTGATTCAGTGCTCATTAAATGCATTTATGTGTTGAAATATCTGACAATGAAATAAGGACAAGGTAGAGTTTATTTTCTCAACTCTTAAACCTTTTAACTGGGTGGGTAAGCAGGGTGAGGTGAAGTCAGGTTGGGAACTTAATAATCTACTATATTTAAAGCAGAACGTTTAAAAAAAAATAAAAACGATTACATTTTAAGGTACACACTTAGGACATGCCTTTTCTGAATTCATTCAGGACAGACTTCATCTTGATGAGGGGTACACTGTTTAGTTTCTCTAGGTTTGCTTGTCACACAACACTCGAGCCTTTGAATCCATAAAGAGTTGCTATGACAAAACTGCATCCAGGTTGGTTAACGCAAACGGATTACGAGTAATTTGATAACAAATTGTGCCATTCTTTCTCCCTGTTTGATTTTAGCTTTGCAACCTGATAGATCCGTTATCCTTGGACAATAAAACCTTGTGGACACGCAATCCCACTTCTAAAACAAAAGAGGCGACCAAGCGCAAAATTACTAATGATGTGTTTGCGGCCACATCCGCCAAACTCCAAACACTAACTCAGGAGAGTTTTAGTTTTCTCCTCAGGATTCACAGATACAAGATCTCACGTTGCTTACTCTATAGCGATGGTTGTCAACAAAGTTCTGTTTGCATGAGGGAAAGATCAACGGGCAAATATTTTGGGTGTATACTTTGATTCTTGTCAAGCACAGGCAAACCAATTCTGAGAAGAACAGAAAACCCAAACTTTTCCAAAAAGGTCACAGCTGATTCTGGTCAGATTTGCATGCTTTAAACAATGTACAAAGGAAGAAATTGCCAACGCCTAGAAAGCAGGTTTCAATCAACTCTTTTTTAACAACATTTAACCTGATAAATCATAACATATGAATCCATAAAATCCTCCATTATAAGATGTTTTACTGTCATGTCAGTACTAGTTCATCAATTATTACCTTTCCAAAAACACAGATGTTGTTTTCCAAGAAGCCTTTACTTATAATAAATGCTAACAAAATGTCAAGCTTTCACAAGTTTCCCCTGTAGACTCAAATGTGATTTCACTCCAAACGAGGAAAATGCACAAAAACCAAATAAAACGCAAGTCTGACAAATAGAGCGCGGCGCTCATAACTCCCGCGGCAGGTGCAGGTACACCTGTGACCGAAGCAGGTCTGAACATGACAGGTGAACTGAAGAGCCCAGACAGCACAACCGTGTAGCGGAATCAGCTCTCGGCTGTCAGTCCGACTCCTCGTGGTAAGACGCTATTTTCCAGACTTTCTGAGACAAGTCAGAGTATAGAAGCTAACCTGTTTCAGTTCCAGCAACTAAAGCAAGATTAAGCAGTAAATAGTGCATGATTTTTCAATCGTGGGATCCTTTTCTGTTGATCATCTCTTGGTAGACTATGGACTTACAGTGGTGAACTTACTTGTCATGCTCCTGTGACATCTCTTATGGTCGAACTGGACTTTCTAGTTGGTACTGTAAATCCGATCCTTCTTCTTGTATGGAGCAACGTTTTCAGGATGGGATGAGGGCTGCGTTAGAATTGCCTGTATGAGAACGGGTTTTGTTGGCTTTTCTCGCTTTTTTGGATATACTGAGAAATTGGGGCCGGTTTTACCTGTGACAGGGCACTGGATTGGATTACACCTTAGAGGAGGAGCTTAATATTCAACAACGCTCATTGCTTATGGTCTGTGCATGTTTAACTTAACAAAAACTAAATGAAATTAACGGTGCAGTGTAATACTAATTTTTTGTTAATTTTAGTATTTTAGTTATATGAGAGCAAAATCTTATTATGAATGACCTTTAAATAGTTTAGAGCTACACTACCAGAGCTACACTACCAAGATTTGTAATGTTTTTTAAAGAAGTCTCTCTGCTCACCAAGCCTGCATTTATTTGATCCAAAGTACACTAAAATTTTGAAATATTTTTACTATTTAACATAACTGTTTTCCATTTGAATATATTTTAAAATGTAATTTATTCCTGTGATTTTAAAGCTGAATTTTTAGCACCATTACTCCAGCAGCATGATCCTTCACAAATCATTCTAATATTCTGATTTGCTGCTCAAAAAACTATTATTATTATTATTATTATTATTATGGTGAAAAAAGCCAAGTAGAATTTTTTTAGGTTTCTTTGATGAATAGAAAGTTCAGAAGAACAGCATTTATCTAAAATATAAATCTTTTATATACATGTCTTTTATTACAAATGTTGTGATCATCACTTTTTGATGACCAATTTAAACCATACTTGCTAAATAAAAGTATTAATTTCTATTTTTTTCCCCACAAAAAATTATACTAACTCCAAGCTTTTGAATGGTATAGTGTATAATGTCACAAACACTTTTTATTTCAGATAAATGCTGATCTTTGGATTTTTCTATTCATCAAAGAATCCTGAAAAAAGTACTCAACTGTAACAATATTGATAATAATAATAATAATAATAAATGTTTCTTGAACAGCAAATAAGCATATTAGAATGATTTCTGAAGGATCATGTGACACTGAAGACTGGAGTAATGATGCTGAAAATTCAGCTTTGATCACAGGAATAAATTAAATTTTAAAATATATTAAAATAGAAAGCAGTTATTTTAAATAGTAAAAATATTTTAAAATTATACTGCTTTTGCCATATTTTGGATCAAATAAATTTGAGCAGAAAATAAAACATCTTACTGTTCAAAAACCTTTGACTGGTAGTGTACATTTAGCTGTAATTTTATATACAGTATTTACGTTTTTCAAACATGTCAGATTTATATTTAATACAACTGAATATTACCTTCATACTGTATAAGCAGTGGAATGAAAGTCTTTTAAACCATCTTACAATAGCTAAGCCTTCAGTACAATGACAAAATGTACATTAAAAAAATGAAATTTAGCTACACAAAAATGCTTTGTCTTACTGCATGCTGAAATCGGCTAAGGTTGATTAAAAAACACACTAAACTATGTTGAAATTACAACTTATCTATACCTATGCTATTATCACCTGAGAGTATCAGTCACATTTGAACAGTGAAAATAGTTATTTTGCTGTAAATTAGTTTTCATGTTGCAAATCGTATTCAGTAGTTCGGAAGCATTTCTATTCACATGTATTTGTCTTTAGTTTCTTGTGATTTGTATGCATAACAATATTAGGTGTTGCCAATACAACTAAGTACCCTGCGCTCATTTAGCGTAGGATAGGCCCGATTCAAACTGCTGTGAACACCCACACCAACCCAAAACTAAAGCTTAGAGCGCTTTAACTGAAAAAAGGGGGTTAATGCAAGTATCTTTGATAAAAGTGCTAAATGACTTTATATAACATAGTACTATATAATCACAACATAATAACATTGCATGCTAATGATGTAAATGTTAAAAAAAAAAAAAGATGTTTTCTAATGGTAAGCAAAATGTAAACCGTAATCTGTTTATGCGCTAAACACTGATTTGTGTTTATTTACATATGATTTAAATATACTACAAGTAGTCAAAAGCCAAAAAGGAGATGTATATCTTGCTTCCAGTTCCCTAAAATCCAAGACATTTACATTTTTTTAATATGCAAATTACTTAATTGAAACTCACCCCCACCCCCTCTTCAGTTTCTGTGACATTCACTGTACAGAGTAATTATATCTCTACATGAGCTTAAAAAAGTCGTTCTCACTACTATATAAGTGAGTTTAGACAGTTAAGTAGAGATAAGACCTAAAACGATACAGGGATGATAAAATAAACAGCGCCTCTCCTTAGTGAGAGAGGGCTTTAGAGATGCTATCATTCAGTTTTCAGTTTAAACTCCCCCTCCATACACACACTCAGGAGTCCTGCTGCAGTGTTTATTTACCCTAATGCCCAGACTCTTGCTTGAGCAGGCATACTGTTTATGTTTGCTGTCATGGCTTTGAATGTGTGCTGACAGCAGGAACTTATTAGATACCGTATGCAAGTGGAATGGGTGTACAAATGCGTGCCGGCAACAAAACCAAATTTAGCTTTGGCTGCTTGTTTATTTTGGTTAAAACATATATTTGAAGCTAGTGCACTGGAATTGTGATAATGTGTGTAGACAAACATAGGCATTAGACATTAGGTTTACTACTGTACTTGGCAGCATTAAGTGCAACATCTAGAGTCCTTAAACCCTGTTGGAACAAAGGAACGAGACGTGATTGTACACATGAAACTAACTTAATAACGATTGATTCTCTTGCTCATAGCAAAACAATCAAACCAACACCCTTTGAAAAACACCCTACAAAACTATGCATTCAAAGAAAATCCTTAAAAGCCTGGAGCAAATTATAGTCAACTAGATCAAAAAAAAAAAATCCCACAATTATTTTTTATTTGTTGTTCCAGATAGATCTGCAAATATAAGCATTTATTTAGCTCTGTAACAGCACTGCACAGCTGTCATGTGTCGTATATTTGTTTAAATGCATGCAACATGTAATTTAAACTAGATAAATACTGTAAAATATGGAAGAAGCTGAAAACATCAACAAGGAAGTAGAATAACAACAGCCTGCAGAGTCATAAGAGATCATTTGCATATAACAAACAGATGACTTCATAAGAGTACGCGTCCCTATAAATAAGATACAGGCCAGGTAGAATATCATAGCAGAATGTTTAAAATGGATCTAAATAAATAAAGTTACAAATATGTATATTTACATATTTTTATATATATATCAAAAATATATAGACTGTAAAAATGACTTTTTGAAACTTGGTGTTTAATTCAATGTGTTACTTGTCCTTTCTTTGGGAATTTTTGAGTAAAAATTAAATATTAAATATACTAAAACTAAATATTTACATACGTACATATAATACCTATATATTGTATGAACAGTGTGCACTGTCACACTGTTAATACTTAAATTACATTTATTAACATATTACTTAGAAGGACGGATGGCTGGATTTGCTTGAGTCTATTTGCAGTTTCCTCAGGATGTGGTGCGTGATTCCTTTCTGTTTGTGTTCTCTCTCCTCGCTTCTGTTCTTGACAGTTATTTGCCAGCTCCAGTCATAAGTTTGAGCACAGAGCACCAGGATGTGAGGGTAATAAGATGCAAATACAGACCACCTTTTAGGCTTGCCAAGACTCATCTTATGAAGTCTAATGTTTCTCAGTATTCAGCCAGGTCCTGATAAAGTCGTACTGATATTTATTACATCCAAGCCACATCCTATTTGCTCTCAGTAACGGCTGCTCACCTTCTTCGCTGCCATTTGACCTGTTACTGCCTCGAGACAAAAGCGGGATACTAAGCAAATAAAATAGAAATACTGAAGGATCTCCATGATACGCTGAAATTGCCATGCCCAAATGACTAACTGCTTTTTGCGTTTTCCCAATAAACAGAGCAGCGTTAAAGGTTGCTGGGATAAGCTGTGATGTTTTGGAGAAACTATTAGGAAGATGTTATCAAGCTGTCTTGTATGCTTACAGTGCAAACACGGCGAGAGGGTGAGGGTAGCGTGGGCCCGTATGCTGAACCCTCCTCTATCCCTGTCCTTTCATGTCTGATATATCCTTGAGGTCAGCAGAAAGGTCGGGTTTTATGGGACATCAACAGACTGGCTGATTTGGTTTAGTGGATTATTAAATTGCTTGGGAAGTTAGACTAAAAAATATATTGTTAACCTCACATCACTTTACATCAATCACCTTTTCTCAGTTACTGTAGCTGGATTGGTGCGACGGCTTTTTAGTTTTTTTTAATGTTTAAAAAAAAAAATAAAATCTTAAGATAATAAAGTTGAAATATTACGAGAATAAAGCCGATATTACAAGAATAAAGTTAAAAAATGGGATTAAAGTTGTAATATTTTTAGAATAAAGTCGAAATTACAAGAATAAAGTTGAAATATTGCGAGAATAAAGTTGAAATTACGAAAATAAAGTCAAAATACTACAAGAATAAAGTCAAAATACTACAAGAATAAAGTCAAAATACTACAAGAATAAAGTCGAAATACTACGAGAATAAAGTCGAAATATTTCGAGAATAAAGTCGAAATTACAAGAATAAAGTTGAAATAGATTAAAGTTGTAATATTTTTTGAATAAAGTTGAAATATGAGAATAAAAGTTGAAATATTTAGAGAATAAAGTTGAAATTACGAAAATAAAGTCAAAATACTACTAGAATAAAGTCGAAATACTACGAGAATAAAGTTGAAATTACAAGAATAAAGTTGAAATAGATTAAAGTTGTAATATTTTTAGAATAAAGTCAAAATTACGGGAATAAAGTCGAAATATTTTGAGAATAAAGTTGAAATTATGAAAATAAAGTAAAAATACTACAAGAATAAAGTTGATATACTACGAGAATAGTCCAAATATTTTGAGTATAAAATCTAAATGTTTTGAGAATAAAGTCGAAGTTATGAGAATAAAGTCGAAATGTTTCGAGAATAAAGCCGAAATGTTTTGAAAATTTAAATCGTAGAAATTAACATTTCGACTTTACTCTCCAAACTTCAACTTTATTCTCAAAACATATAGATTTTATTCTCGTAATTTCAACTTTTTTTCTCGAAACATTTTGACTTTATTCTCAAAATATTTTGACTTTATTCTAGAAATATTTTGACTTTATTCTCAAAATTTTTCGACTTTATCCTCGAAATGTTATATTTTTTGTAACGTGCCACTAAAACACTGTCACAGATCAGTGATAAATAAGAGCATTCAGGGGAAAAACACTTTTCATGTTGGTTTCATTTATTTTCAAAAAAACAAAAACTTATGCCATTTTTAAAGCCTTAATTGAATGACTTGAAAATGGCATGTGGTGTAACCATTAACCTATTATAATCATTAATTATTAGAACTAGGGCTGGGTAAAACATATTGATTTCTCGATTTTAATCGATTTTCACTTTTACGAAACAATATTGATTCTTAAATCCCAAGAATCAATTAGTCTAGCCTGTGTTCAGTTAATGAACGAAACATTGTAGCGCACATCCCATCCAATAAATCGCAATAAGCTTTGTGCTTTGTTACTTTTGATAAAAAGTCCCAGATTTCAAATTCTCTCAATTTTATTACATTATTGAAACAATAAATGCCGTTTTGGGACTGTTTAATACAGAGTGACAGATCACTGTAACGCCTCAGTTCAAGACAAGAGAAGAGGTGTGAACTGATCAACTCCTCCGCTTTTATACCAGTTCCATCATGAAAACCTCATTAGTCAGATAGTAAAATAAACTGTAAAGAGGAGCATTTTGCTAATTATATGCACCATATAACATATTCATTATAATTTGTATACCCTTTTTTATACCCTATAATACCTATAACCCATATAACCTATAACCTATACATGTGAGTGTACATATCTTTATTATTTTTTTTAATTTTTTTTTTACACAAATATCATTAATTACTACCAAGATTTCTGGATTTCCAAGGCATTTCTGAATTTTTTAGAAAAAAAAAAAAGGTTTTTCCTAAATATATGCTGAATACATGTGAATGAATAAATTTTAATTATTATTTTTAAATATATATTTCAGTGTACTCTTCATTATTATTTTATTATTAACAATACTGATAATTATTACTGTTTTTTTTAAGGTTGTACCACATGACATTTTACAACTTTGTAAAATAGGCAAAATGATCTGATATTTTAAGAAACGCATCTTGACGCACCATTGTGAGAATCTGCATTGGCCCTCTCTGTGATCATTGGCTGTTTTATGTTTTATCTGCATGTTTCTGAAGTTTTTTTTACTTTGCTGGTCGCACCACTTGACTTTTGCAGACATTATATTCATTAAGATATCAGGACAGTTGCTTGGCATTAATTAATTTATGCCCCCAAAATACATCAAAATTAAAGGGATAGTTCACCCAAAAATGGAAATTCTGTCATTAACTACCAAACGACAGAATTCCAAACCTGTAAAACTTTTGTTCATCTTCAGAACACAAATGAAGTCTGAGAGCTTTCTGACCCTGCATAGACAGCAACGCAACTACCATATTCAAGGCCCAGAAAGGTAGTAAGGATATCGATAAAATAGTACATGAAGGTGAATAATGACAGAATTTTCCTTTTTGGGTGAATTAGCTCTTTAATTTGAATACAGACATTAAAAACATGCTTGTCATAGAAGTCATTGTGTCAGTGATTTGTATTTTTGAATGAATAAATAGACCACGTTGACCAGTTGTTACAGCTGAGCTTTCTGCCTGGTCACAACTCAGAAATTTAGCCAAAATGTAGTATTTCGAAATCCAAATAATGACCAACATCATTTCCAAAGACAACTTCAGTTTTCATGTCAGAGCAAGCTGACAGTGAATGTTGACTCATGATATATCCAAGGTTTTGCCCAGTGGGTTGGGTAAAAAAAGAGTTCATTTGTACAACAATAGATGGTGGGATGTTCCGTTGTGAAGATGTTGCAAGACATCTGATTGGCTTGAGCATGCAACTGTCAAGACAAAAAAACTGACCCTTTTCCCACAGCAGTTTCACTCACTTATCATTTTCTTTCTTTTTCTCAAGCGGTTGAAACACGCAGGCTGAAACATGTTCGAAGCGCAGAGCAATGCTTCAGCACGCCCATCCAAAAAATATGACATCAGGTTTGATAAGCAGATACATGCAGCTCACAAAATAATTCTAAGAGGGTTGACAGAACCTGTAAACTTCGTGACACTGTCCTCAAAGAAAATAAATAATACAGTACTGTTTAAAGCAAGTGACAAGGCTAATTATTAAAGCAAACATGCAGTCGGACTGGGTTCTCTAGTTTGTTTTAAAACATGAACATATATTTTGCATTCATGTTAGCCACAATGTAATGTTTTATTGGCTCCTTGTTACATAGATATCTTGTTCAGTTTCACAGCAGCATGTTTTTATCCCAGGAGACATAATGGTGTCCTCATTTATATTTCATTGAAATACCAACTTCAGTTACTCGGTTTCTTAGGAGAAAAAAAGAGACACAGAGTTTGAGTTCATGTTGAGAATGTTTAAACGCAAATTAGTTCTGTTCTTGCTTTGACTGTCGCGAGTGATCGCAGTAAATATGATGGAACACACAGGTTTGTTGTTCACTAGTTTGCTTTAACAGGAACTGTACAGGAATGTTGATGAACAAAACTTTCAGCATTCCATTTAGTTCCAGCACTCCATGAAGACTCTGAAAATCACTTTTAAGATTTTAAATGCTTACAGTCGGTATGCCACTTTCACCAGTGGCACTGACAGCATTTGCAGTGCTTGCAATTAACCTTTTATTTGGCCTTATTTTAAATTGTCAGTCAGTTTTATTTAGATGATTTTACACCTTTTGAAAAAATAACTAAACTTTAGGATATTTTTAAAAAGAGTACTTAATTGCTAAACTAACTGTTTTTGACCCACCTAAAAAGGACTTGAGGCAATTTTATGAAGCTACAAGAATACTTTTTGTGTTCAAAGAAAACAAAAAAACTTAATTCAACAATTTCTCCTCTTCCGAGGGATGGTAATGCTCACGCTGCCTACAACGTGATCAAGGCTCGTCCCAATTGGCCTGTCGGTGGCACTACACCGAACAAAAGTACGAAATCGCTCATAACTCCTAAACCATCAGTTGCAACCTCAGGTGTCTTATGTAGTTGGAATCCTTGGCTCATGGCTGACAAAACAAAGTATTTCGCAATTTTTGAAAAACCTACTTTTGCGAACTAGTGGTAGGTTTTTCGCCCGATCGGAACCAAACCTGTGCAAAAAGATTCTCTGGAGAGTGAATATCCGTAATTATCAAAAAAAACTTTCGAGTCACCGTCACAATGGGACACACAAATTTTTGTTTTTAGTAAAAGGTGTTTGTGCTTAGTAAAATGCCTATTACTCCAGAACGGTATGAGATATCTTTACCAAACACCTATGTAGAAGCTCAATATGAGGTCACAGAAAAAAATGCAGTGCTTGGCCACTTGGTGCTATTAGAGGGGGAAAAAACATAAAAATGGCTATAACTGTGCAAGCATTTGTCCTTTCAACGTAAAAATTGGTGTGCACTGTCTTGGTCCAAAGTGCAACAAGTATCTATAAGGACATTAGCGTATCTTAAAAAACATGGCCGTCATTGGCCGACAAAATTTGAGCACCCGTTAGACAAGGTTAACGGAGGCCGATCGGAAAGAAACTCAGTGGGCCTGTTTCGACTCATGGCCCCAAAGGTATGAGAGAAACTAGAAAGAAATCGGCCACTGGGAGGCGATATCGCATTTTTCAATTGCGTAAACATACATACATATTCGTATTGTGCGAACTCCTCATTCCAGACAACGCCTCTAAAAGCACTGCTGTCAGTCAAGTCGTTTGTTAAATGATTGAGAAGATGTCAAAACCCTGCTTTCGCAAACTCGTCCTAAGTTCTAAAAAAAAAGCAAAAAAAAAACACTGCAGTACAATTCTCTGGACTCTCTAGGTCAAAAAATGTTGAAATTTAACCTTTGGAAGGCTATAATGGGGTCGTTTAGAAAAGGGGCCTGTCCAAATTCACCCAAAATCCTATAAAGCCTAAAGGAAAACTTAAAACTTCACAAAACCTGGTGAGCACATGAGACAGGTGATTCTAAACAAGCATGCAAAGTTTTAAGGGGATTGAACCACAGCTGGTACTAAAGCAGTCATAAACGTTAAAAAACATATTTCTATGGTAAATTACCTGGATTTGCCAACAATGTTTTTTTAAATCATTGATTTAGTGGTTACAGGCTTGCTTATGTTTTTTCCTATGTGCTTAAATACCCTATAGCACTTGAACCTTGGTAATCGCTGCTTGCAGCTATATTTATTTTTGTTTTCTTTGTGCACAAAAAGTATTCTCGTAGCTTCATAAAACTAAGGTTGAACCACTGATGTCACATGGACTATTTTAACAATGTGCTTACTACCTTTCTGGGTCTTGAACGTTGTAGTTGCGTTGCTGTCTATGCAGAGTCAGAAATCTCTCAGATTTCATCAAAAATATCTTAATTTGTGTTCTGAAGATGAACTAAGGTCTTACGGTTTAGAATGACATGAGGGTGAGTAATTAATGACAGAATTTCAGTTTTTGGTTGAACTATCTCTTTAAGCTCATTCTTTTAAACAAAGGACTACTATTCTTCCTTTAACAAATTATCCTAATTGACACACGTAGAAAATTTTAGAGGGGCTGATGTTTGCAGAACTGATTCAGAGTGTCCTGAAATATCAGAATTCACCTGTTACTTGAACATTAATTATGTTTTTTTTTCACAAATTATAGTGATGTAGTGTAATAATCTTTTTTTTCATTAATTGATGTCAAGGTTTTTTATTATGTGCGCATATTATTTAAATGGAAAAGCAGTTTGCTCAAATTCTAGAACTGTTATAAAAACAGCTGCAGTTTCACAGAATGTTGCATTGCAGATTTTGCACCTCTCACCTTTGTTTTTAGGTCATACGACAGAAAGGCGTGACACACACACACCCCTATGGATAGTCACAGTATACTAGCATGCACTCTGTACACTGCTGCACTCGGTCCATAGCAAAAACCAGATAAAAATATGCTTCATCCAAGCCATAAAATATGACATGAGTGCAAAATGAGACGAGCAGATTTCATGAGCCGTGCTATGAAATGATCTCGGATCGTCGAGAGGTCAAGTAGCATTTTCTTTCTTTCTTTACTACATGCCACTGATTTTGACACCACAGAGACTTTCATAAGATGACACCTGATGCTTAAAGATACAGGGACAGAAGCTTGATACGAGGAGAACTTTAAACGAGCAAGTTAACACATGCGTATGTCACACCCTACGCTCTCCTCTCAAGAAAACAGCGTTTAGACCTTCATTAGAGTGAAACACTGCTGCCAATGTGGCCGTTATAAAGGGCGGTTTACATTGTGAAGAACTGAGATTAGGACCTGTAGAACAACACTACAGAGGTTGAACATGCTACTCTGCCATACCCGGTTAGGCTTCTTTTACAGCTCAGTCCAGTTTTCAACTACAGAGATTTTAGATTTCTAATAATCTTCAACATTCTGCGCTTCAACATTCTGTCAGACATTTTCACTTCAGGTTATGCAGGATTCGGTTCTGCAGACCATGATGCAACCACAACGGCATTAAGGCCTTATTATCCCAGTGCAAAATGAGCAAAATACACAGGCACTGTGAAAGAAAAACAACAGGAAGAAAAGCTGGCAGTTTGCTGCACAGATAAAAAGACAGATACAATATGTATGTGTGATAGAGGTGCAGTAACATTCACTCTGCTGCTGTCAAGCACCAGGGCAGGTAGAAACAGGCAGGTTTCACTTGAGTCCAAGCCAAAGCCATTACAGTAAACTTATTACCGTCACCTCAGTCTCAGAACCACGAAACAGCCCTGTACACACATCTGTCTCCCCTTACAATGCTCTGCCGCCCATGTTAGTGTCACAGTGTGAAGATCTGTCAATAAGCTACTGAAAGAAAACATGTTCTTATACAAAGCTTTGCAGAAAGCTGCTAACCTCGCATTTATCATAATAATAAAAGGGCAGAGGCCATAAGAAGTCATTTTTAAAAATGAGCCTTTCGCCCTATAGCTAAAAAATAACAAAAAGCTAAAAATCTGAAAAATGTGTCTACTTATTATTATGTTAGAAATGTTTGTTAACACACTATGTATACAAAAAATTCTGGGTTAAAAACAACCATATTTTACCCAGCATTTTTAGAGTGTACTTTGCAACAACTAAATGAGAAATGACAAATGACAAATGACTAAATGACAAATTCAGGAAAAATACAATTTAGCATTTTCCGTCGGCGTCGACAGCCTTGTGGGCAGCGCGCCGACATACAGTGGCATTGTGCTACAAGCGTCCCGAGTTTGAATCCCGACTCAAGGACCTTTCCCGATCCCGCCCCTTATCTCTCTCCCACTTCGCTTCCTGTCGGTTCTGATCTGTCCTATCCTAATAAAAAAGGCAAAAATACAATTTAGCATTCTTATTTTAATGGAAGAAATCTCTTTTGGTCGCCAAGACTTTATTATTTAAGAATGCAGTCATTTATTCCTGTGATGCAAAGCTGACTTTTCAGCATCATTACTTCAGCCTTGAGAATCACATGATCATTCAGAAATCATTTGTATATGCTAATTTGCAGCTCAAAAAACATTTATTTCATTTAAAAATTAGTCAAAACCAGTCAAAAGTTATTTGATCCAAAGTACAGCAAAAAACTGTACAATTCTGAAATATTTTAAAATGTAATTCATTCCTGTGATGCTAAAAATTCAGCTTTGATCACAGGAATAAATTACATTTTTAAATAATAAAAATATTTCACAATATTACTGCTTTTGCTGTATTTTATATCAAATAAATGCAGGCTTGGTGAGCAGAAGAGAATTCTTTAAAACAAAACAAACAAAAAAAAAACATTAAAAATCTTACTGCCCAAAAACTCTCTTTTTTAGGATTCTATAGGAAGTTCAAAAGAAAATCATTTATTTAAAACAATAATGTTTTGCTGTCACTTTTGATCAATTTAATGCATCCTTGCTATATTTTTAATAATATATATTGCAAATGCATTTTAAATAAATGTCTCTTAACTGTCCGTATACTTTTGGGACACAAAATTAAATCTATAATAACTAGATTTGACTATAATAACAATGTCATGTGGTTCTCAGCAGTGTAGACGACAGAGGAGGTGGGTTGTGTGGGATGGAAGCGTCAGTTGTAGATTAAAACTGTGATATCTTGGCTGACTCTGTTAACACAAAAATTTCAGAGAAGTACTTTGAGGAAACTTGCTTCTGTAATACTTCCATATTGTTTTTTCCAAACAATGGCACTTAGTCATGATAGTGTAAATCATACGAAAAACCATTCTTAGACTCAGTCGTTTAGCACAATTTACTTGTGAATAGATCTATGACACAGAAATCTGTCCTATTTGTGTCAGACTGATATACTGGAGAAGAACGTAATTTAAACGTTTCTTGCAAACGGAAAGCCTTCGTGACTAGTTCAGTTTGAGTCACCATACCCATAAACTCTAAACCACCTCATCATCTCATTTTGCCTCCTGCTTTATTGAAATGACACACTTTTAGTAATTATCCAGGGCATGGTTTGGCACAGCTAATAATCCTTACAAGTGTGTCATCAATCACACCACGACAAACTACAATCTGACTCAAACTTACCGGCAATCCCAGACGAATACAGCATTGATCTACTTGTATTTGCTCTTAGGGAGGTTTGAAACACAGATCATTTTTCTAAGCGCAAGACCAGCTGATGTGCACCGACTGAGTGAAGTGTGAAACTGTGTTGTGACTATTTGGAATCGAAGAGGATTTCTCAGTGTCAGATAAACTCGGGGCAAGTCGGCTCCATGTGAAAAACGAACGAGTTTCAGTTGAACCAGAGCCAGATCTTGCAGACAAAGGGGAAAAGGCAGCATTCTGGGTATTACTGAAAGACATCGACTGTAATCCAGTGATTAAAACGCCACTCACAAACACAGTCATTCAAAGCAAATACTGCAAATCCATATTAATGTTAATTATTAGACTTTTTTGACACCATAAAAAAAAAAAAGGTTTTTGCTACAGGTTTGAGAGCAGCTTTATTTGGTTGTTGTTGTTTTTTTTTATCTGTGGGTGGTTTAGGGGCATTTAAGCAACTAAGGGAGAAAATCTTCAACAAGGCAAGAAAATCATACAGCATTGCACATAATCAGAGCTACTTGTGATTTATTTATTTATTTTTTCATTTTTCGAAGATAGAAATCTTTTTTACCTTAGTGTAAAAGAAAACTGTTAAAAATTTAATAATACTGAAATGTAATTAAAATCAATTATATGTTGATCTCTAGATTAGAGCACATCAAAAAGCATTCAATGATTTTTTATTTATTTATTTGTGCATTTTAACCTTATTTTTGTCACATGTTTCCAGATGAAACACTAAATTGTTTTATGATGACAGATCATATATCTTATTAATATGAAAAAAACTGTTCGGTAATTTCAGTTAAACAAAAGGTAAAAAATATTTAACAAAATTTAAAAATTGTATATGTTGATCTCTAGATTAGAGCACATCAAAAAAGTCAATGATTTTTTTATTTATTTATTTTTACTTATTTATAAAGCTGTGATTTTTATGACATTCAAGAACATATCTATGGAAGGTATTTTCTGCTCATTTTAAATAAATCAATTAACAAAAATCAATTAACATTTTTGTAAAATATTACAAAAATGAAAATGAAAACCAGATTAACAATTTCATTATAGAAAACTATGCAAAATGTGCCAGAAATAAAATGTAAAAAAAAAAAAAAAAAATTCATTTTAATTTTTAAAAAACTGTCAAATTAAACAAAATTTAATGCAGTTGGGTGATTTTACATTTCATTTTCACTGCATCTCGAGGCAAGACTGCCAATATTAAAAAGAAAAGGCGAACGTAAAAAAAAAAAAAAAATACTTTTTTAAAAAAGCTTTTTATTAATGCTCATGCATTAATAGTGACATAATTCAAATTAAAATGTAGTTCAGTTTTCATTTTTGGCAGAAAATACCTTCCATACATATCAAGTGTCTAACATGAAAAAAATAAATAAATAAATAAAAACTTGGAAAAAAAAACAGAAAACCATAATTCAATTCGAAACAAATAATTAACGTAGGAATTAAAAAGTAAATCTATATTGTTGATGTCTACTTAAACAAACCTTTTTTAAGAGAAACACCATCAGCATTGTCTTGTCATTGCTGGATATAATCTCAGCACCTCTGTGGATGTAAATGCACTGTTCTTAAAGAAAACCAGTCTGACCTGTCCTGTGTTAACCTCTAAACTAGTCTTACTGCCCATCCCATGCTCCTCAAGATCCAAATCAATGCACTTCAAAAGAAAACGGGATTATTTCTTCAACTGTCATTTGGCTGCAACAACCACTTGTCATTTGTGATTAAAACTGAACACTTTTTCTCAATCAGTCGGAGGCGTTATGGTATAAATTCGCAGAATTTTCTTTAGACCTGCAACAACACAGTCAAGTCTGGATTTAGTGTACTTGTCACACCATATGACCGATATACACTGAGTGGCAACGTCATGCTCACTGGCCCAAATAACTGAATAGTACACAGTGTCCAGAAAGTAATGAGAATGAAGTTCCTACACTTGAAAATGACTTTGCGAATGGAGAAGCTGGCTAAGGTCACCTGGGGTGGGGTGCCAGGTATACGTTAAAACACTCATCAGTTGCATTCCAGCCCTGTCAGAGTCAAGACATTCTTTTTTGTGACACCCTTTTCAAGTGCCTCATATTAAGAAAAATGCAAGCGCATTTGAAACAGCAGTACGTATTAAAAATTTGGTGTAAAAGTGCATCGGAAATGGTGAAGAAAGATTATGGAGGAGCTGCACTATCATCTGCATCGTGCTTTGGCTGTCAGAATTTTTTTGGCTGAAAAACACATAATGGTGTTTCCCCATCCACCCTATAGTCCTGACTTGGCTCCTTGAGACTTTTTCCATATTCAAAGATGAAGAATGGTTTGAAAGGACACTATTTTGGTAGTGTGGATAACGTCCAAAGACTTGAAGACTTTAGGGACGCTATGAAGAATGGAAAAATCAATGGAAGCGTTGTATACTCACAAGGTGCATACTTTAAAGGAGAAGATGTTTAATTGTAAAATTTTTCAATAAAAGATTTTTTTAAATATCATTCTCATTACTTTCCGAACACACCTTGTGTATAATGCATGCATGCATAACCGAAACTTACTGCTGATGTGTGAGTGAACAACAGCATGGGGAAGATTCACGGTGCACAACTGAGATTACAGCTTGTCGGACGCAAACATCTGGGAAATACAGAAAAAAAAGATACAAGGAATGAGGTATATGATTTTTAAAATGTCCAATATTTGAGTTCTGCTGCCTGAAATGTCCATGTCCATGTACAATTTAATATGTAGGTTACTTGTTAAACACTGCTGAAATGAGTTTACGAGAGTAAATAAAGCAAATATTACTGGAGTTTGTTTTCCAAGAAAATACTATTTCAGTTTTTCTACTAAAAAAAAATCATGTTTAATTCAATGAGTTGAATTATGATTGTAATTGTTTGTTTACTGGAGTGAAATTTATTTGAATCCATTTTTTTGTTTATTTACTTACTTTTTTTTTTTTTTAAGTGAATGATGAATGACAGATCCTTACAAAACCTAGTAGTTTCCTTATACAGGATTTTATCATGGTTCTGAGGTTGGGGGGCGAAGAAATAATATGTGATTTATATTTATTCACTTTGTTATAATTGTTCTTAAATATTATAATCTAGTAACTGTCAATGTAATTACTATTATAATTTGTATTGTATTTATTTATTTATTTATTTATTTATTTATGTACTGACTGTTTGCACACATGTATGCTTTTGAAAACCAAACGTGGAGGGTTTCTTGGGCCAAGGATTGATTTTAACTATTACCACTAGGGGGAAGCATTGGCCTGTTCCTGCTGTATGTCAAGACCCTGTTCACAGAAATGCTTTTATGATTGTTTTGTTTGCACTTACTCTACCAATCAAAAGTTTTTAAACAGTAAGATTTTTAATGTTTTTTAAAGAAGTCCCTTCTGCTCACCAAGTCTGCATTTATTTGATCCAAAGTAGAGCAAAAACATTAAAATTTGGAAATATTTGTAGTATGTAAAATTACTGGTTTCTATTTGAATATATTTTAAAAATGTATTTTATTCCTGTGATTTTAAAGCTGAATTTTTAGCATCATTACTCCAGTCACATGATCCTTCAGAAATCATTCTAATTTTCTGATTTGCTGCTCAAAAACATTTATTATTAGTAGTAGTATTATGTTGAAAACAGGTTTCTTTGATGAATACAGAGTTCAGAACAGAATTGATCTGAAATAGAAATCTTTTGTAACATTATAAATGTCTTTATTATCACTTTTGATCAGTTTAAAGCATCCTTGCTAAATAAAAGTACTAATGTCTATAATTTCATTGCCAGAAAAAATAAAATGATACTGACTCCAAGCTTTTGAATGGTGTACATAGTGGGTTTTTTTTTTAATTTCAGATAAATGCTGATCTTTGGATCTTTCTATTCATCAAGGAATGAAAAAAATTACTCAAATGTCTTAAATATTGATAGTAATACTAAAATAATAATAAAAAAATGTTTATTGAACAGTACATCAGCATATTATAATGATTTCTGAAGGATCATGTGACACTGAAGACTAGAGTAATGATGCTAAAAAAAATTAGCTTTGATCACAGGAATAAATTACATTTTTAAAAATATTCAAATAGAAAACCGTTATTTTACATTTTAAAAATATTTAACATTTTTACTGTTTTTTCTGTGCTTTGGATCAAATAAATGCAGGTTTGGTAACCAGACAAGACTTCTTTAAAAAAAAAAATTAAAAATCAAAATCTTTGACTGGTAGTGTAAATATATCAACAATTAAAACAATTCAAATATGGTTTTTAATTCATGTTTCAAATATAACAGAAATTGGGCTACACCACAAATGAACTCTTTCCCATGCTCTGTCAATGTCTAGAGTACATTTCAGATCACAATAGAGATGTTAATGATTGATGCAGTGTTTTGACTATGCCATACTAACATGACATTAGTGTTGTCTAATGACAGTTGTTCCTCTTTACTCACAGCTACGTTTTATTCAAATGATCATTCGTCCAATGTTTATGGAAATCACTGAGTGCTGATGCTGTAGATGTGTGGTTTGATAAACTCTTAACTCCCACCTCACCTTTACTCACAATGATTTTGCATGTTTTGAAGGCACATGACATGATACTTAAAACACTTAAAACAGAATTGATGAGCAGCTACCTAGCAAGCTACCTATGAATATGTTATGATAATAAGGCCCTAATTTGGTGTGTGCTGCTCTCTGTAGGTCTGTTCTCTGTATGGCCTTTCATCTTTCATGTGTGTCATGCACTCATTCATGAAAGCAACGTCTCAGCATCTCATGCTTCTTCTTCTGAAGGACAGCTATTGTATTGTGTGTATATATATTCTAATGTAGACTATATTTTTTGTGTGGGCAATTTCTCAAAATGTATTGTTATCAAAGCAGAAGGTAACCACCATCTACTATCTGTGTGTGTTTATACAGTATGCAGGCATACAATCAACAATAAACAAGTTGTAGTCACAAATGTCTCATTCTTATCCAAATAATTTATTGTATTGTATTATTATATTTTTTAATAATATATTTTTTAAAAGTCTTAATATTTCTAGGGCTGTCAGAGTGAAAAGTGGGAATTAAATTGATTTTTTTCATTCTTAATGAAATACATAACTATTTTTATCAAAATGTTTATTTAGTGTCATAACAATGTTAATATCAAATAAAACTAAATATTAAATAAATTGTGTGTATAATAATATGAAATATTAAATAATATGAAATATTACCAATATAAAAGTAAACAATGTACAGCAGGTTTATCATAGTTAACAAAAAATCTTATATGAAATAAAATAAACATTAACTGAAATATATATTTATTTTCATTCAGTTAGTTTAACTTGATGTACTAAAATGACTAAAACTAAAATAAAAAACATAATAAAAAATAAAAACAGAAAAAGTACCACAGTGGTACAATTTTGTTCCTAGAGGAACAAAACATATAATGGTACCTTTAAAGGTACACAATAGGTCCTTAGGGTACAATTATGTACACCAAATGTGTTTTAAAAATGCAACTAGAGGTACAAAATTGTACCCCTACCACCCCAGTGAGTAAAATTAAAATGAAAACAAAAATATAAAAATAAAAATAATTTAAACTATAACTATATACTAAAATTATATAGTAGAATACTAATAACAGTTTTTATTTAATTTTACTTACTTAATTAAATTTTTTATTTAATTATATTATCATATAACATATTATTGTATTGTATTATACTTCTGTTGTTATTATTATTTTTTAAGTCTTTAAAATATTTCTAGGGCTCTCAGAATGGAATTTTTTTCATTCTGAATGAAAAATTATATAAATTGTGTATATAATAATATGAAATATTAGCAATATAGAAGTAAACAATATACAGCAGGTTTATCATAGTTAACAAAAACAAATAAAAAAAACTTATTTGAAATAAAATAAGCATTAAATGAAATCTTGTACAGATTGTATAGAAAATATTGTAAATAAAATATTTATATTTTAAAATATAAAAAAAATATAATATAACCTCAATGACAGTTTTTATTCTATTTTTAATAGCAAAATAAAAATTTGAAAATTGCTTTAAAAACATTATTAAAATCTATGTATTTTGCTATCCTAACTATTTTATGGTTTTATGGTTTGATTATTTGCACCATGCCTCACAGGGCTCTACACTGCGACCATTTCAGTTGCATTTGCGATTGAAAACTTTGTATCAATGATTCAATTTCCCATTCGTAAATACAGTCACTTGATTTATTCCTGAACGAATCAGCCGTTGGAACAAATCAAATAATTGAATGATTCAGTAATTAAATCAGTGACTTGCTGCCACCTATTGGCAGTTTTAGTTTCCTTTTTAAAGTATCTTTTCAGTTATTTAAATCATTTTATATTTCTATATTCAAAATATTATATTTAAAACATTAATCTCAACATGAATTTATGAATTTGATAGCACTCATGCAACCTCTGAGCCTCATTAAACACACGAAAATACACCTACAAGCCACTTTTGTGTTGTTATGCGCAACTTTGTGTTGTTATGCGCAAATTCCCCTGTAAATCACTTTAAGGAGTCAAATATCACCTCGTATTGGGAAGGCTAATTTTTGATCACGTTTTATTATTGATTAGAAGGTGCTCCTGAAATTTTGACTGTTCTGTGTAAAATTTTCACAAGCGCTCCTAAAAAGAAAAGTAAGTGTGGACCCTTGCCTCATTTTTCCATATTTCTGTGACTGACAGAACAGATGTTTTTGGGGATTTGACCTGTAGATAAGAACCTACATTTATTGCATTCACCTTCTTCATTCAAACGCCTATACACACACTACATGAACAGAAACAATTTTCACATTTTCCTCACTGATATTCTCAGTGGACTTGTTATTAGTTTCGGCCCACATTCAGCCCCAGCATATTGGTAACCATGGAGACAAGAGAACAGTGTTAATCACAGAGGATTCGCTGTTTGAAATGCATGCGGCTCTGATTGATTCAAATACAGGATTGCATTATTGTAGTCGCAGTGTGTGTAACTTCATTTTACAGAGAATGATGTCACAAATCTTAAACAGAGATTGAAGCGATACAGTACATTTAACTGCACTGAGAAGTATAATTAAAAATCTATGATACCTGTCAGAATATTTAATAAATTACATTTCCCTGTCAAATGCAGCAGCCATCAATACATTTCATTTTTATCGAAATCACCCCAATAACTGCATTACAAATAGATTAAAGTAAAAATGACAAATCTGCTCATTCAGCATTTCAAACCTTGACTGAATAGTATTTTATATATAGATTTGTAGTTCTTTCTGTAACCTCTGCTATGTAAGTGAGGTATAGTCACGAATTATCCACTCCGTATATTTATAAGTGTGTGTGTGGAACAAGTGAACTCAACAGTGATTCATGGAAAGACATAAGTAACGTCTTCTTGAACCATGCTGTTTATTAAACCAAATCTCCATGACAACAGCAACGACCAAATGAGATGGACCTTTATAAAGAGTGCTTTATATCATAGAGCATTTATACTGGAGAGGATGAATATGCAAATATGCTATTTGTTTTTCCTTTGCTGGCCCTCTCAAACCTCATCTACTCTATCAGATCTGGTGTGATATTGGTATCTGTCGCAGAAGCCATTTGCATTTAAGGAATAGTTCACCCAATAATAAGTATCTGCTGAAAGTGTACTTCCCCTCAGGCCATTCATGATGTAAATGAGTTTGTTTCTTCATCAGAACGGATATGGATGAAATTTAGTATTACATCTTACTCACCAATGGATCTTCTGCAGTGAATGGGTGCCGTCAGGTGCCGTCCAAACAGCTGATAAAAACATCACAAAATTCCACAAGTAATCCACAGGACTCAAGCCCATCAGTTAACATTTGTGAAGTGAAAACCTGCATGTTTATAGTCAACAAATCTACCATTAATGTGTTTTAATTTTAACTGTCCCTTCTGGACAAAATACCAGTTCATAATCCATAACAGGGTTGAAAATTAATGAGAGCTTGTGGCAAAATGCCAGCAAAATGAACAAAAATGCCCCATAAATTTAAGACAAACGGGCAAAAAACACCCCTGCATAATTAAACAATGTAGTACGGCTGTCGCGGTTAAAATTAAATGTGAAAATAAATGGAAAGTATCAATTCACGGAATTACATCTAGTTTCGCTCACACTGCATCAGCTTTTACGTGCTGTTTTGTACTGCGTTGAGCCGTGTAACCAATCAAACGCGTTTCTGTTGAACTTAGAAATGCATTGACCAATCCGAGGCGCTTAGATTAGTCAGCGCTGAAATCGCGCCAATCAGAAGCGCTTAGATTAGTCAGCGCTGAAAACGCCCCAATCAGAGGCGCTTACATTAGTCAGCGCTGAAATCGCCGGAGCTGCTGAGTGCGTACGCTCGCGAATTCCCTCATCATTAACAACACAGTGCAGATACGATGTAAGTAAAAGATTAATTTCATAGTTTCAGTGATTATAATGGGAGTTTTTGCATAACTTGTTCTAGACTTGACTAACGTCCGACCGACATGTTGGTCTATGAAGCCAGAATGTGATGTGACCAAAACGAAACAAAAACGTTTTATATGGTTTTCTATATCGATATTAATAATCATTATAACAATATAAATAGCAGTAATCTACAATAATGATTTTTTTCATAATATTGCAGCCCTAAGAGCTCCTGTATTTTACATGTATAATTTAAATACAATTTTAAACAGTCTGTGATTACTGACAACAGTTTAAAATAATGATTAATGTAATTAGGTAAATGTAAGTACTAGACATTAAACTCAACATATGTGTTTTTTATAATAATAAGGTGATTATAAAAAATGTCCTCACAAATGTAAAAAATGGCCCTGGAAATCAAATATTGCCAAAAATTCATTTCTGACCCTGATCCATAATAACGTTTCCTCTAGTAAAAAAAGTCAACTCTCACAAAAAGTTGTCCTCTCACATCAAAAACAACTGATTTATTTGTTTATAGCTGTTTCAGACTGTTTTTGCTTGCTTTACCTGTGCATATTTCTCTCCTGATTCAGACAAGATGACTGGAGAAAGCTATATTATGTATAGAGGATATTTTATTTGAGTCCTATGAAACTTGGGTGGAAACAATTTAAAGTTAAAAACTGTTTGGACTGCAGAGGATCCATTTATGAGCATGTGATGTAATGTTAAATTTCTCCAAATGCGTTCAGATGAAGAAACAAAGTCAATAATGTTTTGGATGGCCTGAGGGTGAGTATATTTTCAGCAAATTTTTATTTTTGGGTGAACTATTTTTTTTGAGTTTAGCTGACTGAAACTTGTCCTGAGTTCAAATGCAGCTGTCTTTAGGAAGGTGTGAATGTGCAAAGCATGTCCTGAAGCATTTTTCTTATGATTATCCTTGTTTAAGTCCACAACAAAGCAGTAAACAAACATGGCCCTGCTGCTTTTGTCCTATGCATTAAATCTCTACGTCACAACAAAAGGAAGTGTAGGTTGTCCTGGAGGATTGCTATAGTAACCACGAGGGTGGTGTTTTGCGCATAACAAGAAAGGCGGAGGGAGAAATGCAGAGAGATGCACAGGCCTTCAAAGAGCAAGATTTTAGTGAGAAAAAAACACATCGTGCTGGCATATAGTCAGTTGATCTTCTCCTCTCAATTTAAAACATGTCCTCACATGTTGCTAAACAGGATTGAATAAAACAACATAACTAAGTGTTAATCAGTAAATAAAAAAGGCAACATTACAGGATGATTCAACATGCATCATGTGTGAGATGAGATGGAGGGGGTTGTGATTAACACACACACACACTTGTTTAAGCCCAGATGGCTGTCTTGAGTGGCCAGAATGTTCTCATAATTCATTCACAGATATATACATGTGTACAAAAAAAAAGCATTCTCATAGCTTCAGAAAATTACGGTTTAACCACTGATGTCACATGGACTATTTTAACGACGTACTTGAACGTGTCAGTTGTGTTGCTGTCTATGCAGGGTCAGAAAGCTCTCGGATTTCATCCAAAATATCTTAACTTTGTTGTGAAGATGAACGAAGGTCTCACAGGTTTGAGGGGAATAATTAATGACAGAATTTTCATTTCTGGGTGAACTATCCCTTTAAAGCTTGTAGTTAACAATAATAATCTTATCTGAAACACACAGTGTGTGATTCATCACATGACCGGTGTGTTTTTTATATTAATAGGCAGCAATACCTTCCTCTTGGTGAGGTTTGTCATGGAGATCAGTGATAACAATCAGCATATGGTCACAGGAACTAAAACCTCTTTGAGGCCCAAGAATAAAACTCAAATTCCAAATAACCTTCATTCACTTCTGTTCTTAAGTACTATGAGTAATACTGTTATTCACTAAAAAAGCAAATACACATATAAATTCAAAGCTTGGCCTATAATGCAACTTTCCCTGTATGACCTCAGTGATCTTTCTGATACTCATCTGGAGGCAAAACAAAGTGACTCAGCAGAACTGTAATTACATTCGTCTTGCAGCCTGCACTATTTGTCCCCTGGCCGTGTACTCACCAACAGAAAGAGAGAGAGAGAGAGAGTTACCCTGCCAATTTAATCAATGTAGGTTGAGAGCTCAGTGCATCATGTACTACTGTGAGAATGACGTCACTGTTGGACAGAAGTGTAATTATCATTCTAATACAATAATATTCAGGTATTTGGGGATTTAGGATGTTGTGAAATTAGGTGTGGTAAAAGCCCCACCTGTGATAAGAGCATTTAGCTGACCAATTGTTCTGATCTCTGTAGTTTCACTTCTTTCACCATATCCAAAACCTTAAAATCCTTATTAAGCACATCAGATGATAAGGATATTTTTTAAAGGAAATTCAGGGATAATCAAGTCTATCAAAAGGTTAAAATTTCATGTTATAAATGTTTATATGTTTCTTTAAAATTTCTTTAAAGTATTTAGTTTTTTCATCATTATGAATATGTATTGCATTCATTTTTTAAAATGCAGATTAGAGTTTGATCCTTTTAATATACACTACCAGTCAAATTTTTTTTTGATTTTTTAATGTTTTTTTTTTAAAAAGAAGTCTCGTCTGCTCTCCAAGCCTGCATTTATTTGATCCAAAGTACAGCAAAAGCAGTACAAATTTTTAAATATTTTAACTATTTAAAATAACTGTTTTCTATTTTAATATATTTTAAAATGTAATTTATTCCTGTGATTTCAAAGCTGAATTTTTAGCATCATTACTCCAGGCACATGATCCTTAAGAAATCATTCTACTATTCAAATTATCTGCTCAAAAACATTTATTATTATTAATTATTCTTATTAAATTGAGTAAAATTTGTACTTTTTTCAGGTTTCTTAGATTATCTAAATATATATATATATATATATATATATATATACATACTGATTTCAAGCTTTTGAATGGTATAGTGAATAATGTTACAAAGGCTTTTTATTTTAGATAAATGCTGATCTTTATATCTTTCTATTCATCAAAGAATCCTAAAAAATGTATTTTAAAATCTGTTTTAAACATTAATAATAGTAATTTAAAAGTTTTTAAACAGCAAATCAGCATATTAGAATGATTTCTGAAGCATCATGCGACACTGAAGACTGGAGTAATGATGCTGAAAATTCAGCCTTGAAATCACAAGAATAAACTAAATTTTAAAAATAAAATATTTTAAATAGTAAAAAAAAAAAATTCACAATATTACTGCTTTTGCTGTATTTTGAAACAAATAAATGCAGGCTTGGTGAGCAGAAGACAATTTTTTATAAATTATAAAATCTTACTGTTCAAAAACTTTTGACTGCTAGTGTATTAATAATAATTAAATCATTTTGATAACTTTAAAGGAGCTATCTGATGCCTATTTTCCACAAGTTGGTATGATTCTTTAGGGTCTTCATGAAATGTCTGTAACATACTTTGGTTAAAATTCCTCAATGGCTGTATAAAACAACCTTTTTACCTAGTCAAAAACAGCTCTGTTCACAGCGATCTGTTCTGGTGCATGTCTCTTTAAATGCTAATGTGCTCTGCTCACCCCACCATGTGTATTTGGGGCAGTGTTGCCAAGTCCACGGAATTGGACTACTTTAACACTGTTGCCACGGGTTGTTTTTGAATTTCATATTTAGCCTCTGAAATACGAATTTACCATTGGAACCCCGACAAAAAACGAGTATTTTATCCTCTGGGAATGTGATTTTTAACAGGGGACCCTCCTCGAAATGTGATTGGGCTAGTTTTGAGTAGCAGTTGGGCAGGTTTTGTTGTTACCATCAAAAGCAAAACTAACCCACTGCGTCCTCAGTGGCTCTGAAGTCAGGAGAAAATGAAGACTCTTATATTCACATTTACATCCAACTATAAAACACCTGCATTGCTTACGAGACATTGTCGCTACAGCTGCTCAAGTACAATTGGCTGAGGAAATATGCTAATATGGGACATGAATGGATTTTCAGCATTGTAGGGTGGTTGTGTCCACACACTGCTAAGACACATTTATATGAAAACACCATGTAGTAGTGACTTTTGCATCCGATGTTTCCTTTAAGTCATCCTGAGGCCCTCTAGTGGGCCCTGGCTACTGATAACTGCTCTATTCATATTAGTTGTACTCTGAAAAGAGAATCCAGTACTGGTTAAATATACATGATTATTATGCTGCTTGCGAACAACAAAAACAACAAAATCACAATGCAGTCCTAATTTCCTACGGCTATTAATGGAGAATGCTTTTTGCAACCACGTATCCAGCAGTTCTACCAGCGGGGTCATGCTAACCAGCAAAATCCTGACCTCACATTTGCAATAGCAAAAAACTGTGTTTCTGTGGTGGCACAAAAGCACGTCTAATAAACTGAAAGGCAGCAGAGTGAACAGAACAATTATCACAGTCTTCAAAAAAGATCATAAGAGGTGATTAAAAAATATAATGGAGTGTAAAGTTCCTATGATCTGACAGCCACACCTGTTACCTGCTGCTGTTCTCTCTCACTACAGTCAGCAGACATCTGATTTCTAATCAGTGAATGGTTTGAATATGAATTTAATAGGCGGGTGTGCTTGAGTTCTCCTGAGTCACCTCAGCCAGCAGCTTCATGAGACATACCCTACATCTACAGTCAGAGCACCGCATTTCCTCACAGGAAGCAGGTCACTAACACTGTAAAAATAATGTTATTCAGCAATGACTGAGCACATGACTGAAATTTTATAGACTTAAGCTTTATTTTACATAACTTTCAACCACTCAGAACACCCTAGCAACAGCATAGCAACACAAATCAAAACCACTCAGAACACCCTAGCAACCACATAGCAGCACAAATCAAACCACACAGGACACCCTGGCAACCGCATAGCAACATAAAATCGAAACCATTCAGAGCACCCTGGCAACCACATAGCAACACAGATCAAAACCACACAGAACACCCTAGCAACCGTATAGCATCTAGTCTGCACACCCTAGAAACTGCATAGTAACAAACCATAAACACCCAGAAATTGCACAGAAACACATTCAAACCACTCAGCACAGCATAGCAACTGCATAGCAACACATTGAAACCATTCATAACAACTTATCAACTCCATATCAACAAATTAAAATAAATCAGCACACCCTAGCAACTACACAACAACAAACCATAATCACTCAGGACACCCTAGAAACTGCATAGCAACACATTAAAATAAATCAGCACTGCATAGCAACATGTTTTAATTAGGCTGAACACTTTAGCAACCAATGTAACAATCTAATAAAATCACATAGGACACCCTAGCAACCACATAACAACAGAAATCCAAACCATTTATAACTCCCTAGCAACTACATAGCAACACATTAAAACCATTCAACACATTTTTAACTCCATAGAAATGAAATAAAACCAATCAGCATACCATAGCAACTGCATAGCAACACTAAAATGAGTCAGCACACCATAGCAACTGCACAGCAACAAACCAAAATCACTCAGAACACCCTAGCAACTGCATGCACCCATTAAACCACTCAGCACACCCTAGCAACTGCATAGCAACACATGAAACCACTCAGCACAGCCTAGCAACTGCATAGCAACACATTAAAACCACTCAGCACACACTAGCAACCACACAGCAACAACTCGGTAAGTGACACTTGCATTTACTTCATAAACTGTAAAAAAAAAAGAAAGTACCACTTGAGATTGACAATTACTCATTCTGTGGCTGTGCCGCAAACAATGAAATGAAACATTTTGGTTTTGCAAACAGACTTCTATGTAAAAAATTGAATGTAAATTGTTCTATATTCTATATTTAGTATTTATGTTCTCAGATGAAGGTTGTAGTATCTTGTCCTGCAGTTGCTTAGCATTGTTGCTGACACAGCATTACAGAATTCCTCCCAGGAAGACATTTGTGCAGTATGTGTGTTTTACATGTGTGTGTGTGCTTTACGTAATGCAGTCATGACCTTTGGCACGACAGTTTGGAAGAAAGTAAGTATAAAAGAGGAGGTGGGAAGGCTAAGGAGGAAGAGAGAAAGTGAAAAGGGACAAAAGCACTTCGTCCCACACAGCAGAGTTGAGCAGTGAAATCTACAGCAGCTAGTAGGAGGACACCCACTTCTTACATAACAGCTCTCCACCTCCACACTGCACAGAGAGCAGAGATTATTGCCTCACACAAGTTATCTATACGTCCTCCTAACCGCTCCATGCCCGTCTACATCTTCCTCTGCTAACATTAGCTCTATTAATTGAATTGTTTAGAGACAAGATGATCTCTCATCCCAGCAAAATGAGTCAGTGGGAAACACTAACCTTTCTGAAACCCACAGATGGGTATATGCCAAAGAAAGCCTGTTTCCGCCACTTAATAAAAAATTAAAAAGGTAGCTGTGAATTTTTCTCTCACAATTCCAAGTTTACATTGTACAATTCTGACTTTTTTCCTCAGAATCGCATGATAAAAACTCTATAAAGTCAGAATTGCAGGATATATACTCACAATTCTGACTTTTTTCTTGCAATTGCATCTCGCAATTCCTACTTTTTGCGAGTTATAAAGTCAGAATTGCAAGATATAAACTTGTAATCGCAAGAAATAAAATCAGTGTTTTTATTGTGAGATAAAACGTGCAGTTCTGACTTCTTTCATAATTCTTTTTTCTTGCAATTTCAAGTTTATGTCTCACAAATGTGATGTTTTTCTTGCAATTCTGACTTCTACTCTCAGAATTACAGGTTTACATCTCGGAGTTCATACTTTTTTTCTCAGAATTGCATGATATAACTCGCAATTGCAAGAAATAAAGTCAAAATTGTGAGATAAAAACTTGCTATTCTGACTTTTTTTATGCAGTTCTGACTTATTTTTTGCTCTTTCAAGTTTAAATCTCACAATTGTGAAGTTTTTCTTGCAATTCTGTAAAGTTTTGCTTGCAATTCTGACCTTTTTTGCGAGTTGTAAAGTTCAACTCTGATGGGAGAATTTTCTTAAAATTTCTACTTTATATCACACAATTCTGAGAAAAAAGCCAGAATTGCAAGATATAAACTCATACTTGACAAGAAATAAAGTCAGAATTGTGAGATAGAATTCTGACTTTTTCACAATTCTGACCTTCTTTCTCACAATTTCAAGTTTATCTTACAATTGTGTTTTTCTTGCAATTCTGACTTCTTTTCTCAGAATTGTGAGATATAAACTTGAAATTGCGAGTTATAAAGACCAATTATAAAATGTTAACTTTATATCATGCAATTCAGAGAAAAAAAGCCAGAACTGCAAGATATAAACTTGTAATTGCAATAAAAAATAAAGTCAGAATTATTAGATTAAAACTTGCAATTCTGACTCTTTTTTTTTTGCAATTGTTTCTTGCATTTTAAAGCGTATATCTATTTTTTCTTGCGATTATGACTTCTATTCTCAAAATTACAGGTTTACATCTTTCATTTCCTACTTTTTTTCTCAGAATTGACTGATATAAAATCGCAATTGCGAATTACAAAGTCAGAATTACAAGATATAAACTTATAATTGCAAAAAAATAGTCAAAATTGTGAGATAACTTACAATTCTGCTTTTTTCCCACAATTCTGACATTTTTCCTCACAATTTCAAGTTTCTCCCATGTTTTTCTTGCAATTCTGACGTATTTTTTTCAGAATTGTGAGATATAAACTTTAAATTGCGACTTAAAGTCCAACTGTGATGGGACAATTTTCTTAAAATTCTGAATTTATATCACATAATTCTGAGAAAAACAGAGCCAGAATCACAAGAGATAAACACACAATTAGAGGGAAAAAGTCAGAATTTTACAGATCAAAAAAATTCAGAATGACCTTTTTTTTTTTTTTAATTCAGTGGCAGTAACAGGCTTCTTTATGTCTGTGTTACTCAATATGTATCTGAGGTTGGTCAATTTAATTAAAAACAGCAATATTTTGCCCATATACAAACAGATTCTTAAGGAAACATAGCTTTTTCAAACAAACTAATGCTGTTTGTGCCTCTTTATAATCTGTTTCTAATGTCCTTCTCATCTCTCCATCCACCCATCAGTTAAAATGAAGAGGTGATAAACATCCATGGAAACAGTGCAAAAATATATCCATGATAACTAAGAGACTGTTGGAGCTCTTGGTTGTGACTCAGCCTAGGCAGGTTTGAACAAGGCAAAAAATACCACTGACGCTAATATCACACCTTTAACATCAAGAGAAACTTTCACTAACACCTTGTGTAAGGCTGAGAAAGAGATCTGCTAACAATGAAGATGTATAGGATGGACGCGAAGAGTGCGAGAGAAAGGGACAGAATGAATTAAATGGAAAAAGCATGAAGTAACCATTAAGACTAAGACTAAGATAGCACATGCAGACACATACATGCATGCATGCATATACACATGTAGCTGTGTCATTAAGGTCCTCTGAGCATTCTGCACTTAGTGGGTGCATTATTTATAGGACAGGACTCATAGATTTACAGAATGCAAGCATGCGTGGCATTTCTTGCATAGCAACACACCCAATCTTTAAATGTAATTAGAAATTAAAGAATAAGCTTGTAGATTTTCACCTTTGTATTGTTACAATGTTGGTAGTGTGTGTTAATGAACAAAGTGTACTCTTTCTTTGTGTTACCTGAACTCAGGTGTCCCATTTATTTGTCAGCCATCACCCCTCTGTTGATCACCCCAACTGTCCCTGGCAAGAAATACAAAAATGCCGGACTTTAATATGTAGTTAAAAAAAAACTGTAGATGTCAAAAATCAGCCATTTTGCACCATCCGTGACTTTTGAGATACACAGACGTTTTTGGGAAAACTTTAATCGTCATATGGAAGCATGGCCGTAGCGGCTATGAGGTTCGGTAAATTTTTCATGTTCAAAAAAAAAATTGTTTTCTGAATGACTATTTTGATGTTCTGCATGTATATTTAAGTTCAGACAGTTTGCAGGACTGTTTAACATCCGTGGCTAGAAAAGTGAATGCGGCTTTGAGAGAGTTGTGAGTGAAGGCGTGGGCGCAGCCTTCGCCGTGTTGCTAGATCAAGCTATCATAAGCGGATTTGGACTTTTCCACTATTTTGGCATATTAGAAAGTTAATAAAGTGGGAATAAGTTTAGGGTTAGCGATGTTTTTATGTTATGTTATTTACAAAATATTTGAACTAATTTAAATTTTATTTTGTTTTATTTTTGTCTGGTTTTATTTGTTTTCATGGAACTATCTGGCAACACTGATCGCCGGTGTCCGGCACTTAAACTGGCAGTAATCAAAAAATCCCACGGACAGATTATTACCGACAGGATACCACATTCGGTAAGGCAAACGCAAAACATCATGATATTATCTGTCAGAAACATTATCAAAAATAGTGGTGACACTTTACAAGGTTAGTGTACATTAGTTAATGTATTAGCTCACATGAACGAACAATGAAAAATAAATTTATTACACTATTTATTAATTTTTGGTAATTTTAGTCAGTAGAAATACAGTCGTTCATTGTTTGTTCATGTTAGTTCACAGTGTATGAACTAACGTTAACAAACACAACTTGTGATTTTAATAATGACATAGTAGGCTAAATGCTGAAATTAACATTAACATTGACTAAGATTAATAAATGCTGTAGAAGTTTTGTTCATTCTTCATTCCTGTTAACTAATGTAGTTAACTAATATTAACTAATGAACCTCACTGTATAGTGTTAAAGAATGAAATTAAATATGCAAACACTAGCCATGAAGAAGTCTATGCTATTTCATTCAGAATAGTAGTCACATTTTCACAAAGTCATGCTAAAACATTCATAAGAGCACTAGACAAAGTTATCATCTGTATAGCAATGGTTATTAATGAAAATTATAACAGTAATATGAGCAAACAAGCCCAACAAGCAAACACGTCCCAACAAGCTTCCATAGTATAGTACACAAAACAAAAATTTTAAATAATTATTTTATTAAAAATTGATATTTATTTTAGGGTTTTGGGGCAAATCTCTTTCATTCAGTATGTATCATACACTACACTAAAAATAAACTTTTATTTAAATTAAACTGAATTACGAAATGCATCAGGTATTCATTATCCCTAATCCATTAATCCGTAATGTGACGTAATATGACGTTTTATAGAATTATTCAGTGTGAAAAAATGTAGGACAGGATTTGTTTGTCTTTACTGGCAAATGGGTTGTAAAAAAGTGGGTTTGCTTACTACATGAAGCAAGTTAGTTGGAGAGGAGGATGCGATGTCATCCAAAAGTGGGAAAACATGTTGATAAAAGATGATGTGTTTTTTTTTTTTTATAATAAAGTATACATTAATATTGTGCACAATTAGAAAGTAAATTAAGTAAGTAAATAGAGTAAATCCGAATAGGCTTTAACATGCCAGAATTGCGAGACATAAACTCATAATTACAGGAAAAAATATTTACAGATTAAAAAGTCAGAATTACCTTTTTTATTTTTATTCAGTGGGCTTCCATATATGCCTGTGTTACTCAATATGATAGTTACTAAGATTGGTAAATTTAATTAAAAACAGCAATATTTTGCCTACACAAATAGATTCTTATGCAAACATAGCTTTTTTAAACGAACAAACATTGTTGCCAGGTTTTCACAACTGCTACTCAAAACTAGCCCAAAAGTAGCCCAATCGCATTTCAAGAGGGGTCCCCTGGTAAATATCGTGTTCTGGGGGAAAAATATACATATAAAAGGGGGTCCCCCTGGTAAAATTAACATTCCATTGGCTAAAATATTGTGTTACTGGGGTCACTTTAATCCGCCGACATGAAAAACAACCTGTGGCAACAGTGTTAAAAGCCCAATTCCACAGAAAAATTGCGGACTTGGCAACACTGTGAGGCTGGAGGCGCAGCCTTCCGCTGTGTTGCCAGATCAAGCTATTATAAGCGTTTTTGGACTTGTCTTTCCACTTAATTTGTCACTTTAGAAAGGTAATAAAGTGGAAAGTTGCAGTTTAGGGTCAGTGATATCTTATTTAAAAAGATTGTAACTAATTTCAATTTGATTTTCCGTTTTTATTTGTTCTCATAGCAATATCTGGCAACACTGACAGTAAAAAAAGCCAACTGACAGGTTATTGCTGACAGAATACCACATTAGGTGAGGCAAATGAATAAAACATCATGATATTATCTGTCAAAAACATTACCAGCGCTATCAAAAACAGTAGCATTTAACACTAGTACACAGATCTATAGGTTACAGTAGGTTACAGAATTACTGTAAATGAAATATACAAATGCCGTGAAGAAGTCCATTATTTCATTCAGTATAGTAGTTAAACTTCCACAAAGTCATGCTAAAAACATTGATAAGAGGACTAGATAAAGTTATCATCTATATAGCAATTGTTATTAATGAAGTCTGTAATAGAAATATGTATTGTTGCATGAATAATAAACAATTGATAAAATTATCCACCCCTAACCTACAGTAAATTATTAACAAATTTTGCAATATGATATAATGCTTATCCCTCCAAAACTGAGAAAACATCTTTCACAAACATCTACAATAAAGTGTTTAGTGTATATGAGTTGTATTTGTAGGGGTTATTATAGCTAAATTCTTAACCCCACCTCACTTATTTTTTACTAATTTAGACTTTTTATCTCACAATTCAGATTTTTTTCTTACAATTCTGAGACAAAAAAAAACAGAATTTCAAGATATAAAGAACTGTGAGATAAACTTAGAATTCTGACTTTTTTCCTCACAATTGTGAGTTTATACCTCACAACTCTATCTAAAGTTAGAATTGCAGGAAAAAATAAAAAGTCTGAATGGTGAAAAAAAAGTTTCAATTACATTTTTTTTAAACCATGACGGAAACAAGCTTCCATAGTATAGTACACAAACAAAAATTTTTATTCTTTTATTAAAAATACATAATTCTTTTATTTTTGGCATAAATAATTTCATTCAATATGTATCATACACTGCGCTAAAAATAAACTTTTATTTAAATTAAATTGAATTACGAAATGCATAAGGTATCCATAATCCGTAATCCATTAATCTGTAATGTGACGATTTTCTACGTGCAACAGAAAGGACAGGACGTGTTTTTCGGTACTGGCAAATAGATTGTGAAAAGTAGGTGTTGCTTACTAATAGTGCCAGTTAGTTGGAAAGGAGGAGTTGAAAAGTAAGAGGGATTTGTAATGTCATCCAAAAGGAAAAACATTTTGATAAAAGATTATGTGCACATGCTCATTTTTAAGTATACATTAGTATCGTGCACAATTAGAAAGTAAATCAAGTAAATAAATAGAGTAAATCTGAATAGGCTTTAGCATTAACAAATAACGCAAGAAAGAGAAAAGAAAGGATCTCTTTGTTGCTGTGTTTTAAAGCTGTGTAGTAGTGGAACCAACGCTACATGCTCACCGACAATGATCACAATGGTGAAAGGACAGAAAATTAGAGTGCCAAGGGCCAATTACACCCCCTTCACTCCTACACACTCACACACAGCCATGCAGAGTACCAAATACACCCTCGTCTCATTCAATCAGATTGCCTACACAACTCCCCGAGCCCACCCACCTACGTAACTGCTACATCCCCCCGGTCTCCTCATTTACAGTGAGAAAGCAATAAGGTAATCAGTTCTCCAGGTTTGAGCACTTTCAGCAGGGGCTTTGATGTATCCACTGAGACAAGGTTATTGTATTTTTCATATGGTAATTAGAACAGAATCTAATTTAAGTGAAGATGGATGACTGCGTTGAACCAGTGCCTGCTTGTGTAGTTAAACCGATCATGTCGTTACTGTGTGAAATGGTAGAAATGTAAACGAAGAAATTCAGACAGTGCAACACTGACTATGTGTTTGAGTTTTTTTACATGCAGCTTGATGTTTTTGCTTATGGGTGGGCGGATTGTTCGTTTCATGTGGAACAGCTCTTTTAACACCTCCATGTAGTTGCCATTGCATATATATGGATCTCTAAGACAACAGGCTTAAAACACCCGTCTAGATTTAACTGAATAAACCTTCTGCAGGCTCAGAGGACAGTCATCAGCCGCCATGTGCTTGTCTTTGAGGGAAGAGTCAGTATAGACAGAAAAGCTTGTCGTCTGCTTTCTTATTAGCCTTCTGTTTGTATTTCCTACAACAATAGATGAGCAGAGTCATGTATCCATATGCACAACAACAGACATATTCAGGACTTTGTTGTATGTCTGCGAATGTCTTTGTCCCTCTTTGACAGAACACTGACGCCACATATATTGATTCCCCTCAGGCGGTGTGACCGTAGGAACACGACCTGTGAGTCACAGTGAGAGAACCATCACTGACAAACTGCTCAATGCTGCTGCTTCATTCACCAACACAGCACATTTATCTATACATATACATATAATCTTTTGAGTATTTGAACCCTTTCTAAAAGTGATTGTATGACTTTGAGATCCATCTTTTTACACTGAGGACTAGATGGTCACTGATGCTCCAGAAGGAAACACAATGCATTAAGAGCTGGGGGTGAAAACTTTTGAACAGAATGTGTACATTTTTTATTTTTTGCCTAAATATCCTATTTTTTCATTTAGTATTGCCCTTCAGAAGCTATAGAAGATACTTACATGTTTCCAAGAAGACAAAATAAGTTTATTTTACCTTGTTTCTTCAAATTAAAAAAAATTCACCCCCTTAATGCATCATGTTTCCTTCTGGAGCATCACTGAGCATTTGAACCTTTTGTAATAGTTGCGTAAGAGTCCCTCAGTTGTCCTCAGTATCAAAAGTTGGATCTCAAAATCATACAGTCATTGTTGTAAAGGGTTCAAATACACAAAAATGCTGAAAAACCAAAGAATTTGTGGGACCTGAAAGATTTTTCTGAAGAACTGCGGGCAGTTTAACTGTTCAGGACAAACAACTATTACAAATTAAAAAATAAAATAATATACAGCTGTGGATCATCCAGGTAACAACACAATATTACGAATCAAGCTTATGTAAACTTTTCAACGGGTACATTTTTAAAACTATTATTTTCTCTTGTGTACTATATGTAATCGTCTTTTATGTGAAATATCTTATTCAGGTCAGTACTAAATAAAAAATAACATGCATTTTGTATGATCCCTCTTATTTTGGTAAAATAATTAACATTTTTGCAGATTCTGCAAGGTGTATGTACTGTAAATCTTTGACCACAACTGTATGTATATATATATATATATATATATATATATATATATAATTTGGAATAATTAACATTATATAAAAATGTTTTTAAAAGAAATCTCTTATGGTCACCAAGACTGCATTTATTTGTTCAAGAAATATTTTTAGCTGAATATATTTTAAAATATAATTTAAATTAAGAAATTATTAGTTTATTAATGCATTAAATTATTCAAAATTGACAATAAAGTTATTTATATCTTATAGTCTAAAGAAAAAATACACTTTTTACAAAAAATATTAAAGGCATAATTCACCCAAAAAGGAAAATTCTATTATCATTTACGCACCCTCAATTTCTTCCAAACCTGTATGAGTCTCTTACTTCTTATAAACACATAAGAAGATATTTTGAAGAATGTTGGTAACTAAACAGTTGCTATGGAAAACTAAAAATACTACGAAAGTGAACGACCACAGAATATATTTCAACAGAATGAATTCATACAGGTTTTGAACAACATGGGGCTGAGTAAATTGTGACAGAATGTTAGTTAGTTTTAAACTGTTTTCAACATTGATAATAATAAGAACTATTATTAATTATTGAACACCAATTACTAGAATATTAGAATGATTTCTGAAAGATCTTGTGACTGGAGTAATGACTGCTGAAAATTCAGCTTTGTCATCACAGGAATAAATTACATTTTAAAATATATTCACATAGAAAGCATTTATTTTAAATTGTAAAATATATACGTTTGTATGTAATTCATATGTAATTCAGTTTATATACGTTCACGTCCTTAAACGTATAAGCATTTATTAGTTACGTCGTAATGTACAAAGAATGTAAATGGATGGGAACACGTCATGGATTCTTTCCTTTCACTTATCCTCACAGCGACTATAGGCTAATATAATAACAATAAACTATATTTTCATGTGACGTACCTGTGTGTGTAAGGCTGTAGGGCATGACATGACCTGCTAGAGTTTAGCACCTCAACTTTCGAAGGGGATTAAACAAGCCTTCTCCTCTATGTGCTGAGCCTGGTCTTTGCCCATGCAGGCTATGTGTGAGAAGCTGAAATCCCACTTCTTTCTAAAATAGATGAGCTTCTGGTTTAAACCCAAGTAGGGTGTGAGTTGTCTAAAGTACAGCTAAAATTCCCATTTTTCAAAATATCTGATAAATCACCCATATCATTTACTCCTTGATTGTCTGAAGTCTTTCATCATTTTAGCAAAAAATTATACCAATATTATGCCTCACTAACTACAATCACTTATGTGAGTTATAGTGTGTTTAAACGGATGACTTTAACTAGTTCAGACAAAGCTAGGACGTCAAAGTTTGTCATACATTCAGCCCCACCCAGTTACTCAGTCTGATGTAGTTACTTCACAGGAAGTTGGAAACTGTGGAGAGTAAAACATGCTTCAACAAAGTTAAAAAAGCCTATTGTCTAATGAGAACTCAGGGTTTTAGGCTCAAGGGATGGTCAGGCTAATAATTTTCTTTTTGTTTTATTTTAAATATGAATATGTCTTTGTTTTAAAAGTATTATACATTGTTAATCAAAAGTTTGGGGTAATGCATTGAAAATTCAGCTTTGCTATCACAGAAATAAATTAATTACATATTAAAATATATATCATATTGTAATAATATTTCACAATTGTACTCTTCTTACTGTATTTTAATCAAGTGGGCATAAGAAAAAAATCTTACTGACCTCATACTTTATGTAAATGTTATTTAAATATGAAGTCAAAGATTTATAATAGCAAAAATGCACTTGATGCCAACCTTAAATAAAGGTTGACAACCTTAAATAAAGATGCCCTTTGGGCATGGCTATATTAGTGGAACGGCCACTCCTACTTTATTGTTTACGTATTATTGTTATATTCAGAAATCTTTACTTATCATCTTTTCTTATGTAAGATCTGAACACTGTACATTTTTTCAAAACCCCCAAACACATCTCCTGTAGGCTCAACAAGCCCTTAAAAGAGCCAAAGCAATTATCTCTGAAATCTGATTAATTAGAGAGATGGTATTTGGGTCTCAGTAGGTAGGCTAGATCTGCTGTTGCTGCATCCAGTTCCCAATCATGATGCTGATGGTGATGCTGGGGATGAGTAGGAGGAGGGGGGATCACCATAGCAATAGTGACGTCATCCCCCTTGCTCTAATTGGAGGAAACCCCGTGGCTACAAGTCAGAGGCTACGGGGCAACCGAACGCATTCGTATCGGCCCGCCTCCATTCCCCGCGCTTATCAGCGATTGGATGATCATTTGAAGTATGACGAATGACAGGAGGGAAGCGCGGCGTCTGATTGGCTGACAGGCGGGATTAGCGACGTCCTACGGTAACACTTTCGATTGTCTTTCCCTACTACGTTTTTTTCCTAACCATCCAAGCTCAACGGCTATCAATCCGGTGGAGTCAACCATTGATCGAGAGGTGAGATGCAGTCTAATATATTTTAGCTTTGAAGTTTTATGGTTATTTATTATACAAGCTTATATTGTTATATACGGTTTATACTGTTTCAGTGAACGGCGTAATCGGTGTAACCGCGCTGCTCGGTTGAAAGGCAGGAGGGGCTGCCAAACTGCGTCCATATCGATCAGGAAAAAAAGGGTTGTTTGCTTATTGCAATGTAGTAAACATGTATTTACCTTTTATATGGGACACTTGTATTCTCCGACTGCGCGTTTGTTATATAGCTGTTGTCTAAAATAATAACATGTATTGAACAAGATGAGAGCCATCGCTGTTAAAGGCGGGTCGTCAGATCGCTACAATTGCTTTTTAAAATGCGTTTGTTTTAGAGAGTTATTTAGCTATAATTTGATCTAGGTAGAGCTATTCGTGATAGAAACTAGTAATCATATCTGGCTTCAGAGATTGTCAAATTAACGTTTTGTATAACGTTAGTGCTACGGAAAACAGGCTGGATTTCATTGATTCATATTGACTCAATGATTGTGATCGGTATATTGAACTGCAGTGTCCTGTTTTGTGTTTTGAAGACGATGTTAAACAATGGGTCTACTTGAAAGATATGCACATTTCTGAGAACAGGGCAGGGCTGTACGGATCACACTGACACAGATGTGTTAAGCTGCACACACACCCTTGTCCGTGTCTTCAAACCTAGTGACTTAACGTTACCCACCTAGACAACATCTGTCAGAACGCGCCACAAATTGCTGGTTTTGTAGGCTACTTGATTTTTAAGACGAATTTAAGTCCGTGTGTAGAGAATGAAAGTGTAAGATTGACACGGAAGGGCTTATTTAACGGCGGTAGGGATTTGGAGTCATTTCAGTGATTCGAATCTTTTGAATTGTTCACCAAAAAGATTTGTTCACTGATTCGCTCTCGAATCGTTACGCCAGTAGGTGGCGACAAATTGTCTTTTGATGTGAACGTTTCATTGAATCATTCTATTAACCGGTTCTGTTCATTCAAGAGTGAGATCCTAGTTCACCGTTAGAGATCCTCTAGTTTAGATTCAAAACATTGACTTGTAAATTGTGTATTTTTTTTTGAGTGTTCCTTAACTTGTATTCAAATGCTTGTTGTTTCACACACTTTAAAGGGGAGAGTCGTCAATGTATGGCAGTGAACAGAATGATTCATTCACATAAATGACTCGTGACCACTATTTTCTAATCAATATATGGAGTCTGACTGTCATTATCTTTCCACCTCAGCCTCTCTAGGGATTAAGCAGCGGTTCATTCCCCTCCATTGATCAGTCGAGTGTCCCACAGAGCTAGAAACACTCACAGACTTAAAGAAAAGCAGCAGGATGGACAGAACAGAGCTCATCCAGAAGGCGAAGCTGGCCGAGCAGGCCGAGCGCTATGATGATATGGCATCCTGTATGAAGTCGGTGACCGAAGCTGGGTCCGAGCTGTCTAACGAGGAGAGAAACCTGCTGTCTGTCGCCTATAAGAATGTGGTGGGTGCCCGGAGGTCTGCCTGGAGGGTCATCTCCAGCATCGAGCAGAAGACTGAAGGAAACGACAAGAAACTGCAGATGGTGAAGGAATACCGGGAGAAAGTGGAGTCTGAACTGCGGGATATCTGCAATGATGTGTTGGTGAGTATACACATACACAATGTAAAAGAATATAGATGTATTTTTAGATCAAATAATTTGTAATTGCAGTGGATGAACAGGAAAAAGAAAACACCGGTCACAATTAATTAATAACAGAACAACGCAGGTAATTGAAACAAAACCAAAACTGTTATATGGTTTAGTTCGACTTATCAATTAATTAATTAAATGCATGCTTTGCATGTTTTAGAGTGAAGCGTGGCACTGTGTTTATTTACACACAAGCAGCTCATGAGCTGACGTTTTCAGCTACAAAATCATCTGTGTTTAGATCACTTTATTTTGTGCATTTGGGAACGCAGTGTGCCATCTTCTCAAATAATGTTTGGCAAGTGCTTGTACAACAAAAGAGAGGCTTCAAGGGCTTCTTGTAGTGTTTTGCCAAAATAACAGCTTGATGGTTTAATATTTAAAAAAAATATACAATTATTTATTTTTTAAATATTTTTATTTTATAATAATTTTCATTATTTTATATGCATATGTAACCACATTTTTTTGCCATATTGTGCAGTGCTAAACCATAAAAGTAGATTTTATTTAAACACAATGACAAATTTCATTTGAAAAATCACAATTAAATATTTCTAGAAAAATTTCTAGAATCTAGAAAATACTACAAGAATGTCATTGCTGAGGTATGCAAATTTTTAGTTTGTTTATTTTATTTTTTTTTTTTAGATATGTACAATTTTGAATGTGTACATTTGAGTGGTCTTTTCTGATTTAATCACAAACAGGAGTGTCGTTTTGAATATAAGCACAGCTATGATTTGACCATGTATGAAATGAGTACGTGTTCACCACATGTTTTCGTTACACATAACATGGTAGAGAATATGTCCTCTTTTCTGATGGAACAGCAGCCCAGTTTTGGCTCTCGCTGGAGACGACGGTGTCTATATTAAGGGGAGCATGCACAGTCTTGCACAAGGACAGTCACCGGTTCATTATTTTTATATCTCGAATATGTAGTCATGAGTCCAATTAGAAGTCGTGCAGTTTGTATTTAATACCTTTCTGTAAAGCAAACCTACCTTGATCTAATTGCTATGATGTAAAAAGAGAAGTGTTGCCTGTTAAGACACTTCCCACAGAAGGAAGTGTTTGTTTATATAATCAAATCATGGCCCTGACTGCGATGAGATGATCAAAGTTCAGCAGTGGGTGGGTGTGAAGGTGCATTCAGGTGCGGTTTAGTAATGCTTTCCGAAAGCCTGCTGGGTAATCGTGAGCTTTGCAGTTCCTCATTCTCAAAGCTTGTGGTACTGGTGGAATAATTTAGCCTTATGCACTCAGACACTTTGTTTCTTTAAATAAATGCAATAATGTTTAATGTTGCCTGAAGGAGGTTTGTTCCAAAAATGGAAGCGGTGGTTTATTTTTTTCACAGAAAGTGCTGAAATGGTAGCATGAAGCTCTTATTGTGGTCTATTCATAGAGAAGACTGTAATTCATTGCTATTAGACCATGTTTTATGGGTGTTGTATCGACAGCTGCTATATATAGTATATTTTTATATATTTTAATATATATATATATATATATTTTTGATGGGTGGTTTATACATGTATAATACCATTTAGTGGGTAAAATATTGGATCAATAATATTGGATAAAAATAATCAGTATTGTTCGATTATTGGATATTATTTTGATATTTCCTCTATTTTTACACATCTAACACTGTTAGTGTTTTTAATCTTTAAACTACTACTAATTTAAAAGTGATCTTTAGCAAATCTTTTTAGCAAAAAGTTAATATCCATTTTTCTTAATGTACATAATGTTGTGCTGCCATATCCACTTGGAGCATTTAAAATAATAAATAATAAATAATAAAGTTGTGATGTAACTAAACTTGTGACAGAAAACTGTGATTAACAATTATCAACATTTTAATAAAGAAATCCTAACATACATGGATCAGACATTCACAGCAGTTAGAAAATAGATGGGTGAATTTCTGTTTAATGCCAACTTTGGCCATTTATCAATTATCTGCCATAACATTAATTATATTCATTGATTTTTATCAGTTTCTACTTAGACTTCCAGTAAGTGCTTCCTGTTGAAATATGAAGTATTCACAATCAGTCGCTGTCTTTCTGGGGCTGTTATCAGTGGTTTTGCTGTAGTCCAGTCTAAACCCATGTAAGTGCCGAACTGTGTTTGTGCAGTGAGTCATGGCCATTTCTGTGCACGGCTTTAGCGAGAACTCCAGCTTGATTTCCCAGCTCGTCTGTGATGGCTGAGGGTGTGTCTGTGACTCATCTCACTGTTGAATCTGCTCTGGGATCAAGGTTGTTCCACACCCCCACCTGTCCAGACAGCCTGCCACATGCTGCCAGCTCTCATACTCTCAGTAGGGAGGACTACACTCAACTGAACAAGCGCCAAGTCTTTCCTGCATTTATCATTGATTTATATTCTTTGAACATCAGGGGAATGCATAAAGACATGCGCCTATATGGGTTCGTGATCAACAACTAAAAATATTTGGAGTCTGAGAGTAATTATCTTGAAATTTATTGTTTAATGTGGCAGATTTGTCACAAAAGAAACACGTTCAAAGTAGCTTGAATGAATTTAGAAACAGAATGTCTCAGAAACTGTTTTAGCTTCCAGAATGTACAGAAGTTACTGTTTGCACACTAAACCCTCACTGAGAAGTGATTTATTTAATTTCCTCCCCTCACCACCACTAAACACTAAATATTATTAAATATTTTCCACATGATCGGCCTGGACCGGTGACCGGCCGGTCAGTCTGCCGAATCTGATTTAGGTATACAACACTGCACAACGTTTCCACGAATGTGAACACGACTGCAATCTGACACTGACTTTATACCATAGTAGTTCAATAAACTGGAAGTTAAAATGAAGTGACTTCGTCTGCGCCGATTGCGCCATCCTGAGTTCGAATCCCGGCTCGAGGAAATTTCCAGATCCTGCCCCTTCTCTCCCTCCCACTTCACTTCCTGTAAGCTATGATCTGTCCTATCATAATAAAGGCCAAAAATAAATCTTTAAAAAAAAATGATTTTTTTCACCCCAGCATTTCTTATTTGTATGTTTACAAAATATTTAAAACATTAATCTTATAAATTATTTATGCATTTTAAATTTTGCAGTGTAAATGCATTTATAGAGAATATCTGTTACTTAGTCCAGATTGGGGGAATTGTAATCTTTAATCATTTTTTATTATGTAAATAATTTATTTTGCATTTGGAAAAAAAAAAATTTTTTTTTTTTTGGAATATGCTGTCAATTACCGTTCTTAGAAAATCAGAATCAGCAATAATCTGTATTGGCAGGTCACACAAAAAAATAGAAAATCTGAATTGGTCAAGAAAATTCCAATTAGTTCATCTCTACTAAAAATATTAAAGCTTAAAACAAAGATTACTAGTTAACCTCACTTTTAACCCAGTCAGTTGTTGGAAGACTAGTCGGCCATCCTTAGTATATGTTACAGTTCAAAAGTTTGTGGTCAGTAAGATTTTTTTGGTCCATTTATATTAGGTGGCCTTAACTAATATGTACTTGGATAAATAAATAAGTACGATGTACTTATTGTGTTCATAATGTATAAAATACTTTTGCTGCTATTGAGGTGGGATATGGGTAAGGTTAGAGACTGGTTTGGTGGCATGGGTTGGTTTAAGGGTGGTTTAAGGGATGCAGTTATAAATGTAATTACAGAAATTAATTACAGATGCAAATACATGCAGGTGTTTTTAAAAATATAAGTACAATGTAAAAAAACGTGTATGTGCACAATACATGATTCAAATGATTCATTTAAATGTAAGTACATAGTAGTTAAGGCCACCTAATACAAAGTGGGACCTGTTTTTTGTTGTTTTTAAGTCTTTTATGTTCAGCAAGCCTCAAAATACAGTTAATAAAATATAAAAATATATTTAAAAATATTATTTATTCCTTTGATGGCAAAGCTGAATCAGTAGGCATTACTCCAGTCTTCAGTGTCACATGATCCATCAGAAATAATTCTAATATGCTGATGTGATGAAACATTTCTTATTATAGCTACTGAAAGTCACAGTTGTGCTGCTAAATTTTTAAAACCTTGAAGAGTTTAGTTCAGGATTCTTTGAATAGAAAGAAAAGTCTTAAAGTCTTTTCTGTCACTTTTGATAAATTGAAAAGTCTTTGCTGAATAAGTTTTTTTTTTTTTTTTTTTTAGCTGACCCTCCATATAAATTAGGCCGAACACACAAGATTGTTGATGAGATTTTGGGTATGGATGATCAGTTATTATGTGCTTTTTTTTTTTTTTTTTTTTTTTTTAAACGTCTGCTTTTAGTCTTCTCAGAAGCTTCTACATTTTTAGGTCAGACATGGGATGCTGGAATAGCACTGACCTTGTTTCTCTGGATTGGTCATCAATGACTGGCATCTCAGTGCTGAGAATCCTTGACAAGTGTGAAGAATGAAAAAAATGCTCTGGCAGGCCTTTCTACTCAGACGAGCAAGAAGAAACAGGCCCTTATGCCGAAGAACGTTTCTAACGATTTTGCTTTTGTCTGTATTGAAGCTTCCCAGTGCAGTCTGTACTCATCAAACCAAACACATTATTTACAGGCCTTTCTTAAAGGGAAATTCTGTCATTTACTCGTTTAGTAGTGTCGATTGAAACCTGTATAACATTTTCTTCTGTGGAACACAAAGGAGTTGTTTTGAAAAGCTCAGTTGACTTTCATTGTAAGACCAAACACATATCATGTTCCACAGAATAAAGTAAGTCATTCAGGGTGAGTAAATGTTGACAGTTTTTATTTTTGGGTGAACTATCCCTTTAATCACTGAGAGAGCAATGAAATGTTGGACTATCCTAGATTTTGAGCGAACCTTAGCTGATCTGTTTCCTAATGGTTGCTGTTGTAACGGTGTTTGCGAGGCACAAAAGCAGAATGCTGTGAAGTGTAGGAGGATGGAGAGAAATATTAAATGCTTGTTCTGACCTGATCTTACCATGGTGTGGTAAGGAGTGGGTTTTACCTTATGATGTTGTGTTGGCCTTTCTGTGGTAATCTGTCATCCTTGGTGTTGTGGTTAATCTGGTATTTGTCCGTGCCTTAAAGATGTTGCTTTCACTGAAACAGATTATTGCTGAAGCAGTCTTAGACGGTAGACGGATGCAGAGATGAAGTGCTTCAGCTAGGGGCTAGTCTCTGAGACGGAGATTAAGCTTAATCCTGGACTAAAATGAAGGAGGGAAATCCTTTAAAACTGCTTCAAGTCGGTATGGGAGCGGCACTAACAGGAGGATGAGCTGATACTTAGTCTGTATTTAAGATCATTCACCTGGCGGTTTGCATAGGGGCACAAAGAAAGTAGGAAGTGTCTAAATGTGGATTTCAAGCTTTCCCACCATTAAATTTCTTTGTTATTCTTCTTCTACAGGAGCTGCTGAACAAATATTTAATCCAGAATTCCTCAAATCCTGAGAGCAAAGTCTTCTACCTGAAGATGAAGGGTGACTACTACAGATACCTTGCTGAAGTCGCCTCAGGAGACGATAAGAAATGTAAGAATGCCTGGCTGCTGGTTTTGTGGGTTTTACAAATATTTCCGTAAAATGTAGGACTGGACTTTCCTGGGTATGATGTAACTGGAAACATCTAAACAAGGGGAAGTTTGTCTCGTGTCTGAGTATAGGCTGATCATTATCTGCTCGATACAGATACTCATTCTCAGCAATAAACTTTCTTCTTGGCTCATATTACCAATTTCATATTTAGATTTTTAAGATGACCTAGTTTTAGTAGTGTTTCTTTTTGTGGCTTTGTAAGCCTCAACAGTAAGGATTTTTTACTGCTGCCAACATTTTCACTACCCCCCCCCTCAAAAAAACATACACAATAAAACTTAAAAAAAACATTTTGAAACATTTACAATATTTCTAGTATTACTTATTATTTTTTTTACATTTTATTTATTTTAGTTATTTTATATCTTCTTATTATTAGCAAATTAATTTGTGTAAGTTAAATTTTAAAAAATGTATAATAATTGCATAAAAATATTTATATTTCATGCAAGTAAACTATATTTATAGTAGTAAAATATTTATATTAATAGTAGTATTTATTTATATTTTTATTTTTACTAAATTATATTGTTTTAATTTGTTATAAAAGGTAGCAGTTATAAAGCAAAATGTATCATAATTGCAGTTTTGTGCAAGTAAAGTTTATAATTTTAATACACATACACATAATTATTTTTAATGTAATATTTATTTTAGCTGTTCATTTTATATCTTAAGTTAAATTTTAAAATTGTATGATAATTGCACAAGAATATTTATTTAGCTATTATATATATATAAAGGAATATTCATCATAATTACAATTTTGTAAAGTATTTATAATATAAGCAGTAGTATTTTTTTAAATATTTCTTTTTAATTTTCTTTTATTTTTTTTTTATTTTATTTCATTACTATTGGTATTTGTATAATTGCATAAATATATTTATATATATATATATATATATATATATATATTGTTTTACTAAAAATACATTGTTTTAATTTGTTATAAAATGTAGCAATTATAAAGCAAAATTCATTGTAATCAATTTTGTGCAAGTAAAGTATTTATAATATTAATAATAGTATTTATTATATATATTTTTTATTTAATATTTATTTTAGTTTATTTTATGTTATCATTGGCAATTTATTTGTGCAAGTTCAATTTTAAAAATGTATAATAATTGCATTAAAATATTTATTATATTTCATGCAAATAAACTTTTTATATTTATAGTAGTAATTATTATATTTATATTTTATATTTTTATTTTTACCAAAATACATTTTAATTTGTAATAAAAGGTAGCAATTATAAAGCAAAATTCATTATAATCGCAATTTTGCTTGTAAAGATGCAAAACATGATTCATTAATGACTATGAACCCTTTTAAACGTTTTTTCAGTTTTTAAGATTCTGTGTAACATTTGACATGATTGTGAGCCTAACCAAGTCTATTTTTTTTTTTTATTACAGCAACCATAGACAACTCTCAGGATGCTTATCAGAAAGCATTCGATATAAGCAAGACAGAGATGCAGCCCACACACCCCATACGTCTGGGTCTGGCCCTAAACTTTTCTGTCTTTTTCTACGAGATCCTTAACTCTCCAGAAAAGGCTTGCGCCCTTGCTAAACAGGTACTTTTTAAATGACCATGCCTGCAGTATATATTTCATTTTATGATATATAAACTTTCATGTTTTTAATAACGTGTCTTTGTACAAATTTAGGCATTTGATGAGGCCATAGCAGAGCTTGATACGCTGAATGAAGAGTCTTACAAAGACAGCACTCTTATCATGCAGCTACTGAGAGACAACCTCACAGTAAGTAACGGCAGAGAAAATTCATCTTCTCACAAGTGATTCAGTTTTTGAGGGCAAACATTACCAGTTATGGTTTGATATGTGATGTGATGTACCGTAAAAACAGAAATGCAATTCAAGACAGGGTTCGTACAAGGTGCTTAAAGTGCTTGAATTTGGAAATTTAATGGCTGCAAAAAACTTGAAAATAGCACCATTCCTGAAGAGGTACTTGAAAAGTGCTTGAATTATTGAAATGCAATGTATCTATGAAATAAGTGTTTAATTTTTTCAATAAGCACACATCTTTTCACGCCAAGTTCACGCAATTTCAAAACACATCACACTTTTTTCCACTTATTTCCGTTAATGTCATAAAACTAGCAAGCTAAGCCAGTAGTAGTACTGACAGTGTCATGTAAACATGACTGAAAATGCGAAAAGAGGAACAGATGAACCAAATCAATTAAGTGAGTTATTTACGCTGGAACCGCTCCGATTGATTCAAACTTGTAAATTCGATAATTCATTTAAAGCGATTCACTAGCAAAAACCAGATTAAATTAAAAGAGCCATTCATTTTAGAATTAATCGCTTTTAATGATTTTAAAAAAGCACAGAACTTTTTGAAACTCTGAATCAGTTTAACCATTGCGTTGCCAAATGATTTACTGTTTCAATGCGTTCCAATTGGATTGCATATCATTTGCGAATCATTTGATTCAGATCAGGACTTCGGAGCGGGTTCATAAATCAGTCCACAAATAAATGATTCGTGATCCATGCTCCCAGTCCTGATCTGAAATGATGGTTTGAATCTTTATTTAGATTAGGCCTTTGGAGCGTGGGTGACAAATCGTGAATCATTTGACTTAGATCGGGATATCGGAGCGGGTTCACGAGTTATTTGATTTAGAACAGAACGTAAGAGAAGGTTTGTGAATCTTTTGCTTCAGATCGGAACTTTGGAGAGCAGATTGTGAATCATTTGATTCAGATCGGGATTTCGGTGCAAGTTCGTGACTCTTTTGCTTCAGATCAGAACTTTGGAGCATGGATCATGAATCATTTGATTTAGAAAAGGATTTGTTTAGAGTGGAACTTCAAAGCGAATTCTTGAATCTTTTGATTCAGATCAGAACTTCAGAGAGTGAATTGCGAATCATTTGAATAAGATCGGAATTTAGTAGCGAGTTCGTGAATCTTTTGCTACAGAACGGAACGTCGGAGCGTGAATCTTTTGATTTAGATTGGGATTTTCGGAGCGTGTGTTCTTAAGTCATTTAATTTAGATCAGAACTTTGGAGTGGGTTTGTGAATCTTTTGCTACAGATCGAAACTTCGGAGTGGGTTTGTAAATCTTTTACTTTAGGTTGGGTACTTCGGAGTGTGGATCACGAATAATTTGATTTTAGACTGGGGTTTTGGAGCAGGTTTGTGAATCTTTTGCTTCAGATCGGAATTTCGGAGCACAGATTGCGAATCAGGATTTCGGAACGGGTTTGTGAATCATTTAACTTAGATCAGAACTTTGAGTGTCATTTTATTAGCATATTTTTATTTATCTATTTATCTTTTTTTAGAAGACATTGTTTGATAAGTGAGATCTCTGATTGAAGTCTCTGAAAAATCAAAAAAGTAGTGCTTGAAAAGTCCTTGAAAGTCCTGGAATTTCATGTACAGTATGTGTACGAACCCTGATCAAGAAGAAAATGGACATTTAGACATTAATTTAAAAAACCCCCTGAAAATATAAAAATAAAGGCTAAAAAAAAAATAAATGTATATAACTAATTTAAAATAATACAGAATGTATTCTGACCATGTCATATTTTCCTCTTCCATCAGTTATGGACATCCGACAACGCACCAGATGAGGGAGAAGGAGGCGAGGGAGGAGAGAACTAGATCACGCGCTCCTTCAACAAAGAAAATGACCTTTTTACACATCTCCATTCCTTATCACTCCATGTCAGAATTCCTCCAGTAAAGATCAAACCCATGATTAATGAAGAGCTGTTTATGAAAAAAGAAAACGAAAAATCATTTAGTCTTTTCACAGTGCAGCTTTTGGACAAGAAAAGAACGATATTTGGGGAGAAACCCTGTTCCTTAGTTTGTTTGTCTTGGCCTTCCATTATGTGCAGTTTCTGCTGTAGAAAAGTTATGACTAGTGTCATTTTATACAAACATAATCTTAAAGTAATAGTTAATGGAAAATAAATTAATGAATAAATTAAAAATAAGGACATGCATTTCATCACAGGTAAGTCTGAGACTAAAAAGTAATTGCAGGGATATTAAAAGCATTTAGATAACCGTATACACCTACTGTATCTTGTACTTTAACACTTACCTGTTTCACCTCAGCACTACCACGGGTTGTGCACTTCCACTGAAACCAGTGGCCAGTCACTCTTTAGTCAGTTGTTGAAATGGCGTACGTTTCAGACTGCGTTTCAGATTTTACTCGGAAATATTAGCATCTGCAGTGGTATGTAGTATCTGACTCTCCTCAGTTTCTAAACGGTTGAATAATATATTTACTGTTTTTCACTTGATTTTGGCCTGTTTAGTGATCCCTTTGCTTTGATTTTAAAGAAATCCAAATCATCCATAGAAGTTCAAACCATTTGTAAGATGACTTAGGGCATATTTGATTTGATTTGTTTAGTAATGCTATGTTAAAAGTGAAACTGTTCGGTTAGCAGTACCCCACTAGCATGCAAACCAATTCTGACACAATCTGTGGCACACTTTGGTAATATGGTTTTGGTGGTCACGTATAAACAACCCACTCTAGAAATTTGTTTCACATAACGCATGTTATGAACGATAGAAACAGGAACGAGCATCTTGATTCTGACCGCTAATGGTGAATTTGTGTTGTTGGCAAATAGCATTGCCTGTTTATGTCCAGAACACTGGAATGGAAATCAATTGCCATGTTGCCAATATTAAAGTTCTGTTCAGTACTTTTCATTGCGTTGTGCACAGGTGTGTGGTTGTCCAGAGAGTGTCATTATAGATTGGACCACTATTACATGTTTTGTTTCTCCTTTTTGTCTTTTATTCTATTGTGTATGTGATTTTTGATTTTATTTTTCTCTCTTTTTTTAATTTCCCATGAATTTTAGTCTCACAAAAGCCTTGTGAAAATGTTTTATGCCCTATGTATGTTATGTAACATGCTTAATTACATTTTATAAACCAATTTGCTGTCTTGTGTTTTTTATGAATTCCATCATTTTTAATGATGGAAATAACTTTGGAAAGTTGTACAGAAGAACCAGGCTTGGGTCTCTCGCAAAAGGCAGTAAGATTTGAACTTATCTGTGTTCTTGGAACTTGTCATGCATATCTGAGAATAGTTAAATTAGTTATAAATGTGTGTTTATTGTTTGATTAACATTAATGAGAGACCGAATGCTTGGATTTAATATACTAACACATATCTGGTTTTCACTTAAGCCATAACTGACTGTATTTACGTGAAATACTCAACACCATGACACAGTGTTGCCAGATTGGACGGATTACCGCCCAAATGGGTGGTCTTGAATTTGAACTGGTCACCATATCTTAAATTTTACTTTTCACATTTTAGGTTTTTTTTAATATTTTTTTTTTTTAATAAATGCCTAACAGCACCCCATATAACATGACAACCCTATTATTACTATATTTACTAAAAATAAATAAGCTTGGAAATGGTAATTCCTAGTTTATTTACTCCTAACTTTTACCCAAATATTACACTAGAAATGACTACAGAATTGTTAGTATGAAGACATTATATCTCGCATAGTAATTTTCAAACATGCTATCCACCTTTTTCTTCAACATGTTAGTAAGTATAGGGAAAGAATGAGAAAAATAATGTGCGGTAAATGGTAAAACTGTTTGCGCTAAAAACCATTGTGTTCATAATTAAGAAAATAAATTAAAATGACATGGTAAGACACAACAATTTGCAATATCAAGCAGCAAAACAAGCATTTCTGAACAGCTAAAAATAGCTGGACTTGGATGAGACCGGAAGTCAGACCCATAAAATTTACAAATGCTTTGTGCACAGCTTGCTCTTACGGGAAGAGAAAGGTGGATTGCACCCTCAGGTGGTTGTGATAGTAATTTACGTCATTTATCTACGTGGAATAAAAAGTAAAGCAAACACTAAGATTGTACAGAAGCTTATATTAAAAAATATAATGTAAATTAAACAAGAACTGCATTTACTTAAAGGCAAAATCGATAAAATCAGTCTGGATACATTTAACATGTTCATTTGAAGATTCTGCCACAGCTACAACAGTTCTCACAATAAATTATATACAATTGATTTCGTTATTCAGGTGCATGACTTTTATTTTGAAATGCTTTCAAACGACGACCAGGAAGTACAAAATACGTCACTGCGAGTCGTCGATTTTACGTTCACACTGGTTTGAATTTAAAATGTTTAATAAAAAGCCACGCAGAAATTTCAGGCAAAGAAAAAACGAATCCAGTGATGAAGATGAGAACGAAAAGCTCGGCGGAAAGGAAACCGAGAAAGCAGATTTGCCGCGAGGAGGGAATTCAAGTAACGTTAACGTTAGTTCAAAGACTCATGAGTCTGACTCCAGTGATGCTGAGGAGCCCTCAGTCACTTCACTCCAGTCCAAAGACTCAAAACAGCAGTCAAAGAGCAATACACTCAGCTTTGTTGATGAAAAAGACGGTGAGTACTTAATTATAACCTCTCATAAGGACTAAATAGAGTGGTTTTAACGAAGGAACTTGCTTCTTATAGCTACCGAGGAAAGTTTTACAGTGAAACGTTCAGTCAACAGAGAAGTTGTGTTCCAAGCGCGGAAAAAAGAAGGTTCTCCTGCACCGTTACCAAGCTTTCAAGGTGTGCCTCTTCTTTTACACTAACTGGAATAACTGCATAGTTCTATAGATTCAAGCTTCTCATCTGTCAATTACCGTTATGATCAATAACACTGAATTTGTTTTCAGTTAAGAAGAGTAATAAGGATGTCAGTGTGCAGTCTGACAGTGATTCTGATGCCTCGGTTGAAGACATTCCTCCTGACAGCGATGATGGAAGTTCTTCTACCATGTCAAGTTCGTCTGGCTCTTCAAAACCACAAAGAGGTTTGACTACATCATTTGCCTCTCAGCAACCAATAACCCTCTGGAGTTCGTCACTTAGGGGTCACACTTGTAATATTAAGTTTCAATGTTAAATTTTTTGTTTCAATAATATTATTCTTTAATATGTTGTATTTTGAAGGGACTTCATGCTATTAGACCATATTCACCTCTAATAATTATGCACCATTTATTTCTGTGTAAATTTGTATTATTTTCAGTTAATTATATACATATGGTTTACATGTATGAGGCTGTGTACCCCCAAAATTGCTCTGTATTTTCATATTTCCCATTTTTCTCCTGTGCTAATCATTTTTATGTAGCCTTTTCTACTGAATTTTCTGTATTCAAATAGCAAGAATCACAAAAGTCACCAACTTTTCTGTTTTTCTGACGTATAAATTTCATAACGCTAGATTTTTCTAAAATGTGTGGAAGCCCGTTTCCACCACTGAATAAAAAAAAGTTATTGCAATTTTTATCTCACAATTATGACTTTTTTCCCCTCAGAATTGCATGATACAAAACTTAAAATTCTGACTTTTTTTCTTAGAATTCTGAGATACAAATGTGCAATTCCAAGAAATAAAGTCAGAATTGCAAGATATAAACTCGCAATTCTGAAATTTCTTACTATTGCATGATAAACTCACAATTCTGACTGTTTTTCTCAGAATTGCCATATAAACTCGCAATTGCCAGTTATAAAGTCCAATTCTGAGGGGAAAAAAGACTGATGTTTTCAGAATTGCAACTTATAATTCTGAGAGGAAAAAAAAGACACATTTGAGCAATATAAACTCAAAATTGAAAAAAAAAAGTCAGATTTATTATTGATATCTCGCAATTGACTTTAGTTCCCAAAATTTTGACTTTATTTCTCAGAATTGCAAGCTTATGTCTTGCAATTTTGAGTTTATAACTCACAAATGTGAGTTTATATATTCTGCGGAAAAAAAAAAAAAGTTTGAATTGTGAGTTTTTCATCCAATTCTGAATTTATAACTTGCAATTGCAAGTTTATATAATGCACTTAATTTCTCAGAATTGCAAGTTTATATCTCACAATTCTGAGAAAAAAAGTCAGAATTTGTGAGATGTAAACTCACAATTGCGAGTTATAAAGTCAGAATTGCATGACAAACTCACAATTCTTTTTTTCTCAGAATTGTGTGATTTTAAAAAAAAAAAAAAAATCAGAATTGTAAGATAAACAAAAATCGCAATTACCTTTTTTTTTTGTTTGTTTGTTTTTTTTTTTGTTTTTTTCAGTACCAGAAAAGGGCTTTCATAAAAATGAGTGAAGACCACCTGAGTGTTAATGCAATAGTTCACCTAAGTATGGAAATTGTCATAATTTCCTCACTAACACTTAAGTCTGGTTGTTAATGTCGTTATTTGTCCAATGCTGCAGTCGTCATTCCTGATGCTAGAAAGATTCATGCTGCCAAAGAGAAAAGGAGACAAGCCAGAGCCCAGCAAGATTACATCTCGCTGGATTCACCTCGCACTCCTGGAAGCCTACAGGAAGAAGATCTGAGCAATGGAGAACAAAACAGTGACAATGAGCTGGACGATCATGAGCGCAGAATCGAGTTTGCACCCAAACCCAAGACTCTGAGAGAACGAATGGCTGAGAAGATGGGTGAGAAACTGTGATGCTCCTTGTGTATATGAAAGGGATAGTTCACCCAAAAATTTAAATTCTGTCATTAATTACTCATCCTCATGTCATTCCAAAACAAGTAGACCTTCGTTCATCTTCAGAACACAAATTATTTTTGATGAAATCCAAGAGCTTTTTGACCCTGCGTAGACCGCAACGCAGCTGACACATTGTAAGGACATTGTTTAAATAGTCCATGTGACATCAGCGGTTGAATCGTGATGTTATGAAGCTAAAAGAATACTTTTTGTGCACAAAGAAAACAAAAATAATGACTGATTTCAACTATTTCTTCTCTTCTGTGTCAGTCTTTGACATATGTTTATGACTTGAGGGTTAGTAATAAGCAACAGAATTTTCATTTTTGGGTGAACTATCCCTTTAAAACATTAAAGTAGTTGATAGAAAGATGACTGTATGTTCTGTGTTTGTTTTTTGCAGGGAGTGATAGTGATGAGAGCTTTTCTGATAGCCAGGAGGAGGAAGACCAGCAGATGTGGGAAGAGCAGCAGATTGGAAAAGGAGTCAAAAGACACCAAGTGAGTCCACTGTGACATAAAGTCTCAGTTAATCTCCCTGAGCCATTCTGGATTGTATATAATATCTTTAACTTGCTTTTTATTACACACTGCTTCCATAGTGTTTCAAGGACCTTTCCTTGTGTTCTCAGAAGGAATATCAGGCTCCTAGACCAGCCCGACAGAAGAAAATGAGCATCCCCGAAACACTTCCACCAGTCAGTATTGACGTCATTAAGAAGAGAATCATTTCAAAGTAAGCTGCAGAAATGCATTTGTTTTATACTTTTTTGTAAAAAACTGTTCAAAAGATTAGTGGTTTTACCTTTATCATATAATTCTAATATTACATATTATTTATTATTAAAAAATTATTATTTTTTGTAAGAAATTACATTTACACAACAAGGATGCATTCAATTGATCAAAAGTGACAATAAATACATTTACAATGTTACAAAATAATTATATTAAAAAATGCTGTTCTTTTGAACTTTCTGTTGATCAAAAAATCCTAAAAAAAAAAGGATTAACACAAAAAAAATTATATTTTAAGCAGCAAAATATTAAGTTTCTTAAACACCAAATTGGCATTTTATATTAATTTCTGAAGGATTTTTTAAACAATGAATACTGAAAATGTGTGTGTGTGTGTATATATATATATATATATATTTGTATATGTAAATACAAATACATCCATGTATATATTTACAAGTATATGTATTTATTATACATTTTTATAATGTATATTATATATAAATAAAGAATACTGGACATAAATATATACATTAATTTGTGTGTATTTATATATACATTATAATTACACACAGTGTACACACATATATTAGGCAAACTCAAACTTTTATTTTGTATGCGATTAATCGTTTGACAGCCCTAAAAAATATAAAATAACAATATTATATTATATATATATATATTAAATGTATTATAAAAATTGTTTTGCTCCAGATTAGATTCACTGAGGGAGGTGCACAGAGCACGGGAGGCAGAGCTAAGGAGGATGCAACTGGATATGGAAATGGCCAAAAGCTCATTAGAGAGCCTTGAAAACCATGCTGCAGATGAGCAGCTCCGGTTCTACCGTACCATGAATATATTCTCACGGAACCTACTGGAATGCCTGTCTGAGAAGGTTAATTTTTGCTAAATTAACCATGTACATAATTTAGAATACCTCTATTCAGTTTATAAAGTATTGGTGGTATGCTTTATTTTTCAGATGGCTTTAATAAACTCTGTTGAGCTGGACTTGCACAGTCTCTATATTGACCAGGCAGAGGCGCTGGTGAGTCAGAGAAGAGAAGCACTACAGGAGGAGTCCACACGGATTCAGAAGTTAACCTGTAAGATGTACTGCCTTTTAGCATGTAGTATTTTGTAAAGGACTGCTTCACATATTATGCCCTCTCATATGATTATAATGATCATAACTTCCATCTATCACAGGACTGAATGCACATTCATTCATATAATATTGTGTTTATGGCTGTCTTATAGATAACACAGATTCACACAGTAATGGTGACACAACCGGAGGCTCTAACCTAACTTGGCAGAGGTGATTATTATGGATTATAATGTTTGCACTTTCACCATTACTGACTGTTATTGCTGTGAATCCTAGAAACACTAAGCCTGACATTATGAAGCTCTATAGATTGCAGCCTTTGGAGGCTTTCTGAGATGCTTATAATCTGTAAATTACAGTTGTCAAAGTCATTTATCTTCAGTTATTCAATTCCCTATGCTTTTTCATGTCCTAGCTTGTCTGAAGACATTGTGTGTGTACCGTGTGACTTGGAACCAACGGCTGAACAGCAGGCAGAGCTACAGAGTAAAAAAGGTGTGAGAAGTTTCACGGAATCAGAAATTATTTTTAAACAGTGTCATGAGAATACAAAACTGCGTAACAGTTGTGTTTAGAATCCATATGTGACCCTGGACCACAAAACCAGTCATAAGGGTCAATTTTTTAAAATGTAAGATTTATACATCATCTGAAAGCTAAATAAATAAGCTTTTAATTGATAGGACAGGATAGAATAGGACAATATTTAGCTGAAATACAAGTATCTGAAAAAAAATAAAAAATATTGAGAAAATCGCCTTTAAAGTTGTCCAAATGAAGTTCTTAGCATTGCATATTACTAATCAAAAATTACGTTTTGAGATATTTACAGTACGAAATTTACAAAATATCTTTATGGAACATGATCTTTACTTAATATCCTAATGATTTTTGGCATAAAATAACAATCGATAATTTTGACCCATACAGTATTGTTGACTATTGCTACAAATATACCTGTGCTACTTATGACTGGTTTTGTGGTCCAGGGCCATAAGTGCATCTATAACTTTGATTCAATTTCAGATGATCTACTGAAAAAGGCACAGGAAGTGTTTGCAGATGTTCAAACAGACTTCTGGGATGTGAAAAAAATCCTCTCCAGATTTGATGAGTGGCGTGTCTCCTTTCAGGACTCTTATAGTAATGCCTACATTGGCCTGTGCATCCCAAAACTTCTGGCACCCCTGATCCGACACCAGCTCATTGGCTGGAATCCTCTTCAGGTGAAATATGGTTTGTCTACAATATATTATATCAGAATTCATTGCAAGGAATTCTAAGATTTATAACAATTTTGCTGCTCTATCAGATCATTTTGTACTTCAATATATATACCCAGGCATTTCACCGTGTTTTTACCTGTAGGCAGGTGAAGACTTTGAGGCATTGCCGTGGTATTCTGCTGTGGAGAGGTTCTGTCACGGTCAGGGTTATGAGGAATCGGAGAACATGGATAAGACGACGCTGCCTACCATAATTGAGAAGACAATCCTCTCTAAAGTTCAAGGTGACTATGCCATTTGCACACAATTACATTAACAGCTTTATAACACCCACCATCCTGCTGCATTTTAGAGTTTGAGTAGAGGAACAGAATGTTTCAGAGAGTAATTTAATATCACACTTTTGATTTTAATTTGCCATTAAGCATATCAGAATGTCTTGTTCTGGCTCTGTGATTGCTGTCAGTGCAGCATTCGTTTAGAAGTGCAGAATGAAATCCAGAACTAATTACCTTATTAAAACGTAGCTGGTTTTGGGCAGGTTTCGTGGAGCTCGTGTGGGACCCTCTGTCCGCGCAGCAGTCTCAAACCCTCACGACACTGTGCAAGAGAATACAGGATGATTACTCTGTATTTGATGGTGAACAAAGCAAACCTGTCAAGGTATTGTCTTATAATGTATTAATACACCAGATGTTATATCTGTAAGTAAGTATAATCAGCTTGTGAATTCATCCTGCAGGCCTTTGTAGAAGCAGTTATTCAGAGGTTAAGGAGTGCAGTAGACAATGATGTCTTTGTCCCATTGTACCCAAAAAAGTAAGTTTTATTTGAATGTGGTGTTTTTAATATTTAGTTAAACATTTCAAAAGCTAATTGCTGGGTAATTATTGAATTCAGATGTTTGTGTGTGATTGTCAAGTTGTTGTATGGAGTTAATCAACACATTGTCCTTTTTGCTAAGGTTTTTAGAAGATAAGCAGTCCTCACAGTTCCAGTTTCAGAACAAACAATTTTGGTCAGCAGTGAAGGTTTGACATTTCACTTCTGGTCATGTTCTGACTATTAGCTGTTTCCTTACACATTTGAACATTTTGGGGTCAGTACATTTTTTTTTTTTTAAGAAGTTAATACTTTAATTCAGCAAAGGTACATTAAAATCATCAAAAGTGACAGTAAAGATATTTATAATGTTACAGAATATTAAAGGATTAGTTCATTTCCAGAATAAAAATTTCCTGATAATTTGTTCACCCCCATGTCATCCAAGATGTCTGTCTTTCTTTAGTCAAAAAGAAATGGTTTTTGAAGAAAACATCCCAGGATTTTTCTCCATATAGTGGACTTCAGTGGGGATCAACGGTCCAAATTGCAATTTCAGTACAGCTTCGAAGGGCTCTACACGATCCCAGCTGAGGAATAAGGGTCTTATCTAGCAAAATGATCTGTCATTTTCTAACAAATAAATTTTTTAATATATTTTTCAACCACAAATGCTCATCTTTCAGCTCTGCATCCACAACTTTACGTAACTTCACACTGGAAAGGTTACACGTGATGTAGGCAGAAGTTCCAACCCAGTGTTTACAAAGCGAACTTGCAAAGAAAGTCAAACAAAAAAAAAGGTAAAACAATGAATAGTGTTTTTTTTTCACCCTACCCTACCTTTTTCAACCAGAGTAAACCGAACTAACCACGTGTCCTTTCCAATGTGATCACATAATGCGTGAAGTTCTGCATCGCAGAGATATAATAATTGTTATTTTATTATTAGTTTTTTTAAGAAAACCACAGATTGTTTCACTAGATAAGACTTATTCCTCGGCTGGGATTGTGTAGAACGCTTAGAAGCTGCATTGAAACTGCAAATTGGACCTTCAACCTTGTTCGTTCCCATTGAAGTCCACTATATGGAGAAAAATCCTGGAACATTTTCCCCAAAAACTTATTTTGGTTCGACTGAAGAAAGACAGTAATACTGTCTTTGTATTATAGTAATGGCTAAGTGTAGGGTTGGGGTAGGTGATGTTAATAAAACACAATCTAATAGGTAGAACAATTCATTTAATTGTTAGTTTCCGGTCTGAGCTGTATCCCCTCTAGCCACAGCTGCGGTAACCTGTTTTCTTTAATTGGAGTAAGGTCACAAACGGCGGAAGCATAAACCGGTCGACACAGGTAGTTTTTTTTTGCCTTTTACCCCGATTTCACACAAAATGTAAACGGAATAACCCGCTTTCTGTCCGATTATTGAAGTGCACATATGATACGTGACAGGGACGCATTGTTAGTGCAGATTTAAGCACGTCTAGACAGAGGAAACATTTTGCAGCAAAGAAAGAATAAAATGCTTTACAAAAACTGACTCCTTCATGACTCAAAATGTGTTCTCATCTCGTGCAGCAGAAGTGTTTCAGTCAAAATGCTGCATTTATGAGAGGTATGAGAGGATAATATGAGCTGTAAGTTTTGCGCTGACATGTTGCAAGCTTTAACATCACAATTGACAAAAATATGGAATACTCTGAGTCAGGTACGCAAATGATTATATATTGACGTCACTAAATGGAAATAACCTGATTTATAAATAAAGTAAACGCAGCTTACTTGTGTTGTCAGGTTACTGATGTGCATGTAAATTTGCTCATTATCATTTTGGATGACATGGTGGTGAGTAAATTATCAGGAAATTTTTGTTCTGGAAATGAACAAATCCTTTAAATAGGTGCTTTTTAACTCTTTATTCATCAAAGACTCCTGAAAAAATTGTAGCATGCTTTTCACAAAAATATTAAGCAGAAAACTGTTTTCAACACTGAATTAAGAAATGTTTCTTGAGTGCCAATTCAGCATATTACAATCATTTCTAAAGGATCGTGTGACACTGTTGACTGGAGTAATGATGCTAAAAATTCAGCTTTGATCACAGGAATAAATTACAGTATAAAAGAGATTAAAATAGAAGTTATTTTAAACTCTAGTAATATTTCACAGTATTGCTGTTTGTGCTGTATTTTTGATCAAATTAATGCAGCCTTGGTGAGCATACTTCATTCAAAAACATTTTACATCGAAAAATTGTACTGATCTCAAAACGTTTTGCAGGTAATATACATTAACATATGTTAATGAGAAATCAAACTAGTGTTTAAGGTAAAATCTTTCTTGATATGTTCGAACGCTGATCGTTACATGAAATCTTTGTCTTTCAGTTGCTTGGTAACATGGCATTATGGGATGGATTGATTTCTGAACATATTCTTAAAGAGCTCATGTTGGAGAAACTCCTTGGCCGTTACTTGATGATCACTGTTCTTAACGAATCTGATCCAAAACACAGCATCCAGAAATGCAAAAAGGTTCCTGTGCTTATAATGTCAATCTAATCTCATTGGTTACTGCTAAGGTAGTTCATTATAACCCTAACTTTTATCCTTCTGAAAAGATTGCAGATTGTTTTCCAAAATCATGGTTTATTGATGTGAACGGTGGATCGTCACTACCTCAGCTGCAGAACTTCAGCAAACACCTTGTTCAGATCGCTCATGGCTTATTTCAGGACAATAAGGACTCCAGTTGCACTCGGTAATGTACAATAGTGAACTAATGTATAATTATACAACAGACATTTTACAATATTTATGCCTTTAAATAATGAAGAAAAGAATAAACTGTTTATTTTGTGTATATATATATATATATATATATATTTTTTTTTTTTTTAAATTTTCCAGGGCACTTTTAACTGATGTGCTGTTTGTCCTGAAGAACATAAAGGCACATGACAGTATTAGGACTATAACAGAAAAATGTCATTGTGAGGATCTGTTAAAAGCTCTCTTAATAGCAGCCATCTAATGCTGGCTGCATGTTTTTTATGTTTTTAAGGTGCAGAGTCACTTTGATAAATGTATGTACAGTGAATAAAATGTTTTATTTTGGTCCACATGGTTTTCATTTTCCTCAGAACTGTCATTTATTGCTGTCAGGAAAATGAAATATTTTACTATTCCACAGTTATTTTTATGAAATTATATATGGTTCTCATTCTACCTGTTTATGCATGCCACATATATTACGGTCTGGTGTCTCTGGAACATATATCCCAAAAGAGCCGTTTCCCAGACTTGGAATAATTCTTGTCTTGGATCACATATTACTGGCTTAGTCCAAGCCATACCATTCAGAGTCACCATGAACGGCTGATTTAGCTTCCATGAATCAGAATTTTTTCTGAATTCCTGTTGTGAGGCAACTCAACCTTCCAAGAAAATACTCTTGCAGATGTTTAAAACTGAGAAGCTATTCAGCCATGATGTTTCTCTACTTGCAAACTTCTTGTTACAATAATTTTACTGTTTTTAATACATAGCATGCTAAAAAACACTCAAAAGACGTAAGCAACCAGATAACAACACTTTTGCATTGAAGCAATGAGATTTGCACAGGCAACCATTTTGCATCTTGGAAAATATACAAGCCTGGTTATATTTTATGGGTGTTTTTATTTCTCAGTAGAGACTCAATAAATAGGTTTATTGTTTAGTTGTGGCTTGTTTTCCTCCGGTGCATGTTTCGGTTTATGAGAATGACATCATTACCGCTAAACCAAACAATGGCATTTTATTGAATGGATCCTAAGAGACAAGTCGCATATCCAGGATGCCTTTCCATCAGACCAACCCAACCAGACATTCAAATGATAAGAACATAGTGGCTCCTTGAATCATGTTTATGTGTGGCAATAGAGATCCTCAGAATTTGACACAGAACTCTGAACAGTCTTCTATAAGGGTCATTCCTGGGATTTGGTAACATTTTATTTTTCAACTACATACGATTCATTTTCTAAATACCCCACATAATTATGCACGTCAAATTGCACAATCAAATTTTGCTACCTCAAGCATTAACAACCTTTTATTAGACACTATTTTTTGTCAACCCTGTAATGGACAAAATGGAATTGGTTTAAAAAAGAATTTTACACAGAACTTGTTATAAAACAAATGTCTACCTACTGCTCCCTGATAACAATTTAATAACATGTAACATTTACCATATTTTTTTACGGGACTGAAGCTAAAACTACACAAACTGTGTGTCTATGGTCTCTTTATTTTTTATAAAAAATATTTTTAATTTAGAAGTTTAACTAAAACCACAGTGTTATTGTTTTAGTCCTTAACATGTCAGATAGTAATCACCAATAATGCTTTCATTCTTAATTGTCTTCCCTATATTTCTTTTTATGTTACAAGTCTATAACAGGTTTGAAGGGATATATTGCCTTCAGTTTTAATTTTTGGTTTTCTTTCTCTCTCACATTGTCCCCTTATTCCTTGGTCAACATATCTGCATGCCCAACACTGTCTTTCTGCTGCAAATGTGGGTGCAATTTCTGATGTAGGACACTTGTCAAAATTTAAGTTGACATATTACAGAAGAAAAATCTATTTATAACAAAAAACAAATTATATTTTAAAATATATTCTTCACGTCGGCGGCAATAGCGCTGTTGTGCTGCAGATGTCCCGAGTTCAAATCCCAACTCGTGGACCTTTCCCGATCCCACCCAATTCTCTCCATTTCGCTTTCTGTCTAACTACACTGTCCTGTTTAAATAAAGGCATAAAAATGCCAAAAATAAATCTTTAAAAAAATAAAAAAATAAATAAATATATTATTCACAAGAAAGGAACACATAAATGCTTACATTATTGTCAAAAAAAAAAAAAAAATCACAGACTCTATGCACATTTTGTTAATCATTTTCTAAGTACAAACTCATTAAAGTGCCTCAAGGAAAGACAAAATGCTTGGTTTAAGATAGATATAAGACATTATTTTATGCTAAAAATGTTAAAATGCAATAATTATTTTTATTCATTATAATGGGCAGACCAAAGTGTTGTGAAAAGCTTTGATCAATTAATTTTGGTGAACCACCACTTCAGAAACTGAAATATTCCCAAATCCCAAGAATGATCCATATATAGTCACTGACTGACCTGTGCGGACGTGAGGATGGTAGATCTCTCACCTCTAGACTAGTCCAACACTGCACTGTGAGGTTTGTTTTACTCTGGATAGCTCTCTTTGATTCTACTATGGTGAGATATTTCGTGAAATGATTCCATAATGCCAACCAGAATGCCAGCTCAGTGGAATTGCTCCACTCCAAACATAATCTTGTTCATGCTGTGCAATATTCACATTTATGTCCTTTGACCCCTGAAGTGGGGATTTGCAATCTTAACAAACAGTTGAAAAACTAGCAGAAAACAGCTGGTAAACAGGAAATGAATAAAGCAAGTAGGGTTTGAGTCTTTGGTGAAAACTAACTCATTTAACCCTGGAAATAATAAGTATTCAGTATCAACTTAAGCAGCTCTTTGTAACATTTTCAAATAATGCTGGATAACATGAGCATCAGGTTTCACTGCTGTGACGGATGTGAGACTGTGAAACGAGAAGTGGAATTGGCGTGTGACAAAAGGCAAACCACATTTATCTGTCATTTAACAATAGGCTGACAGTAGTCTCTGTTAAAAAGTGATCAGAGTCATGTGATAAATTAGATGAGTTTGCAAAGTTTTGAAGTGCTGAGTCACATCTGATACAGCAGAATCAATATGATCAGGAGTTGTAAATCAATTGTGCTGTGAAGTATGTTGTCATGCTGAAAGAGGTTCTGCTCAATGATACATCACATGAGCTCTAGACCAGCCACATGACACATGAGATCTCAATTGTTTTATACTGATAAACAGGGGTTCTGTTTGTTGTCTTCTCCCTTAACCTTGTTAGTTATACAGCTATGGAGCTCATCTTATGGTCTCAATATATTCGCAGATATCAAACAGACTGCATCTCCACATTTTGAATTTCCTTGTGTTCTATATGGTATAAAATTTGATAGGGAAACTGGGCAAAACTTATTAAGACTTGTTTAGCAAAAATGCATTAAAAGTGACATTTATGATATTACAAAAGACTTGTATTTCAAATATAATCCATTAATATTCATTAAAGAATCCTGAAATGTATCACGGCTAATAAAAAAATATATATTAAGCAGTACAACTGTGAATTTCAATATTTGTAGTAAGGAATGTTTCTTGAGCAGCAAATCAGTATATTTCGTAAGGATCATGTGACACTGAAAACTGGAGTAATGATGCTGAAAATTTAGCTTTGCCATCATTTAAAAATACATAATAATAGTCCTGTTCATACGTTTGGGATTAGTAAGATTTTTTTCATCAGGGCTATATCTATTTGATCAAAAATACAGAAAAAATATGTAATTTTGTGAAATATTATTGCAATTTAAAATAACAGTTACTGTAAAATACAATTTATTCCTGTGACGCAAAGCTGAATTTTCAGCATCATTACTCCAGTCTTCAGTGTCACATGACAATGTAATATGCTGATTCATAACCAGTGTTGGAAACAGTTGTGCTGCTTAATACTTTTTGGGACCTGTGATACTTTTTCAGGATTCTTTGATCATTTATTCAAAATACAAATTTTGTTACAATACACACTACTATTCAAAAGTTTGGGGTCAGTAAATGTTTTCTTTCTTTTTTTTTTTTTTTTTTAAGGAGATTAATACTTTTTTTCATCATGGATGTGTTAAGGAGAAGTTCACTTCCAGAACTAAAATTTACAGATAATTTACTCGCCCTGTTGTCAGATGTTTGTGTCTTTCTTTCTACAGTCAACGAGAAATTATGTTTCTTGAGGAAAAAAAATCAGAAATTATCTCCATATAGTGGACTTCAATGGTGCCCCCAAGTTTAAACTTTCAAAATGTAGTTTAAATGCAGCTTCAAAGGGCTCAATCCCAACCAAGGAAGAAGGGTCTTATCTAGCAAAACGATCAGTCATTTTCTAAACAAATTGACAATTTATATTGTCAATTTATAATTTTTAACCTCAAACACTCGTCTTCCCTGGTGAAAAAAACAGCATATGCTGGTTAGGTAGGTTTTGATGCTGGTTTAAGCTGGTCCTTAACTGGTTTATGCTGGTCCTTAGTAGAGTTGTCAAAAGGTACCGGGTTCGGTACTTTCGGTACTGAAATTTTAAAAACGTCCATTTCCCGCTCACATTTGAGCGCTGTTGAGCCGATTTTTAAACATCGCTGATTGGCCATAGTGTTCACGCGCACAACAGACATGACTGTGATTGGCTACCAGTGATGGGAATAACGGCGTTATAAATAAACGGCGTTACTAACGGCGTTATTTTTTCAGTAACGATCAAACGAATTACTGTAATCAAACGAATTACTGTTTCCTACATTACAACGCCGTTACCATTACTGCCAATAAAATACGGCGTTACTATCATTTATTATAATATTATTACAATTTTATTTTTCAGTTCATCTGAATGGATGCGCAGCGTACCTGTATTTGACGAGCTGTAAACTCTAGTGTGAAGGCACACGACTAGCCGTCACTTTGTCTCACACACCCAAAGAAAGATACAGAGCGACAGAGTTTTATACCATGCAGAATTGACGCGCTACGTGTAAACGATATTCTGTGTTGTATTTTCCTCTCAAAACAACGGAGCTCCTTTCGAATACTTAAGCTTTTAAGAACTGCTGGTTTCTCCGGTAGTAGGCGGAACTAATGTGCAAACAGCAATCTCATTGGCTGGCGCTCACCTATTATCGTCCCTGTTTTGATTACAGCAAATCAGTTAGAGCGAACGCAGACAACGTGAGTAACATTCATGAACCCAGCAGCTCATTAAACCTTAGTGTGTTTAATATTGTTATTAATAGTAGAATTCGTGGTAGTAACAAGACGTTCATAGAAACACTAAATTACAAACAATATCACCACCAGTCCTAAGTTCAGTCAACATGACAAACATGCATTCATACATGGTTATTCTAATTACTAAAGTTCTAATGGATAAAGTTGAATGCTAATTATAATTATAATATTATATCAGATATTTAATATTAGTCTGGTGAGTAAACTAAAAATGTAATTAATTTCATTAAAATTGTATTCATTTAACATATTTAATATTGGGGTCATCCAAGTTATTTAATATATTAAAAAAATCTTTTTTTAAAAAAAAGCAACACAATAGTTACTTTCCCTGGTAATTAGTTACTTTTATAATGATGTAACTCTGTTACTAACTCAGTTACTATTTGTGAGAAGTAACTAGTAACTATAACTAATTACTTTTCAAAGTAACATTCCCAACACTGCCCACAACAACATTAAAATAGTGTAGATTAGTGTACAATGTTTTATATTTATTTTATAGTTACATTAAATAAGATTTTTTTTTTTTAAGTAACACAATAGTTACTTTGCCTGGTAATTAGTTACTTTTATAATGATGTAACTCAGTTACTAACTCAGTTACTATTTGTGAGAAGTAACTAGTAACTATAACTAATTACTTTTTTAAAGGTACGTGCCCAACACTGTTGGCTACAATGATAAGCGCTTTAGGGGCCGTTCACATATCACGTCTTTTGCACGCTCAAGTTTGTTATTTCAAATGTAGACGCGCGGCAGCCGTGCTTATAACGGAAGCGACGCAGTGTGACGCGCTCGGTTTTTTCAGGTGCGTCCGCGCAACATCGAATTAAAAACATCTCAACTTTTCAGAATGCCGCAAGCGCACCGCGGGTCATGTGACAAGATTCAACCAATTAGCTTCATCCTTTCCCGTAACAGCATTGAAGGCTCAGCCAACATGGAGAAACAGCTGATCATAGCTGTACATTTTTAAATAAGTTTAGTAGCAGAGCTACAGCAAGTGTTTTTTTAGTGCTGGAAATCCGTTTGTCCTTTTGATGAAACTTCCGCGTCTTTATTGAGAGAGTTTCATCAAAGGACAAACGGATTTCCAGCATGCGGCACGGACGCGCCTGAAAAAACCGAGCGCGTCGCTTCCGTTATGAGCACGGCTGCCGCGCGTCTACATTTGAAATAACGAACTTGAGCGCGCAAAAGACGCAATATGTGAACGGCCCCTAAATCGCTTATCATTCCAATCACAGTCATGTCTGTTGAGCGCGTGAACACTATGGCCAATCAGCGATGTTTAAAAATCGACTCAACAGCGCTCAGATGTGAGCGGGAAATGGACATTTTTAAAATTTCAGTACCGAAAGTACCGAACCCGGTACCTTTTGACAACTCTAGCCCTTAGCTGGTCATGTTACTGGTCAAGGACCAGCATAAAAACCAGCTAAGGACCATGTTTTTTTTTCGGTTCAATAAGGTAAGACAGTTAGGGTTTGTCGAAAAACTCCCATCTCGTTTTTTCCCCCAACTTCAAAATCGTCCTACATCGCTGCAGAAGTACCAACCCAGTGTTTACAAAGTGAACATGCAAAGAAGATCAAACGCCCTTTACAAAAAATGGTAAAACAGCGAGGCAGGGCGATTTTGACATTGAAGAAGAAAACGAGATGGGAGTTTTTTCCGACATACCCTAACTGTCTTCACCTGGATTACACAGACTATGCATGGGCATTGCAGAAATGACACAAGATGAGCATTTGAGGTTAAAAAGTATATAAATTGTTAATTTGTTTAGAAAATGACCGATCGTTTCACTAGATAAGACCCTTCTTCCATGGCTGGGATCATTTAGAGCCATTTAGAGCCATTTTAACCTGCACTTAAACTGCATTTAAACTTGGGGGCACCACTGAAGTCCACTAAGAACATTCCTGAAATGTTTTCCTCAAGAAACAAAATTTCTTATTGACTGAAGGAAGAAAGACATAAACACCTTGGATGACAAGGGGCTGAGTAAATTATCTGTAATTTTTTGTTCTGGAAGTGAACTTCTCCTTTAAGTGGATAAAAAGTGATAGTAAAGACTTATATTGTTAGAAAAGATTCCTATTTTGAATAAATGCTGTTCCTACTAACTTTTTATTCATCAAAGAATGAAAGAAAAATAGTAAGCAACACAACAGTTTCAACACTGATAATAAATCAGCATATTAGAATGATTTCTGAAGGATTATGTGACACTGAAGACTGGAGTAATGATTGAAAATTCAGCGCTGCATCAAAGAAATAAATTATATTTTAAAGTATATTAAAACAGGAAACCAATATTAGAAATTGCAATAATATTTCACTATATTACTGTTTTGATCAAATAAATATAGCTTTGATTAGCATGAGACTCCATTAAAAAACTTTAAAAATCTTACTTTTGAACAGCAGTGTGTATAGCAAAAAGGTTAAATTCTAATAATATTTCACAATATTACTGTTTTTACTGTATAGTTAATAAAATAAATGTAGCATTGGTGAACATAAGAGACTTATTTCAAAAACATAAAATTCTGTACAATAGGAAATAAATGAAGACAGGAGAGAAGTTTCATTGCATCTAAAGTTTCTGTATAATAAACTAACCTGAAATGGCCCTGACTTGAACCTTCTTACCCCAAAAGATTTTCTCTGAAGTTTATATGCAGTTCAAAAGCTCTGATCCAGGATTTGCAATGGCATGAAAGTTAGATGCCAACTCCGGACTGTAAATGTACACTTGGTGATCAAATGGTCTAAAAACCTCATGAAACACAGATCTGGAGCAAAGGCTCGGATTTGGCATCTGTTCTCGAATTGAATTAGGTGTTCGTATTAGGATCCAAGTACTTATTTTCTACTAGACGGGGGTCTCGTAAAACTACGATATTCTTTTCCTTTTGTCTTCCTTCCCTCAGGCAGAGGCATTTGATCCTTGTTGTGCCTCTTCTGATTCATTCATGTCTTTTTGGTTACACAAAATACCTACAGAGGTTATCCCAGGGGTAGAGTTTGATGGGGATTCAAATTTTCCGGTCTCAGTCAGGAGGGGGTGGTAATCCTTCCTAATGACTTAAACAGACACAGAGTTCAACTTCTGTGAAAACAAAGGCTGAACATTTTGATGGGAGTCACTGAATACATACATTTCGCCCCATCCTGAACTTTTTACTTTCCTATCGGATTTCTCCATCTTATGAGTCACAAGGTAGAATTATATCATCAGCTCTATTTCTACCGTTACTTCGTACACAACGAGAGCCTTTTGCGTCACTTCTGACTCGGAAAGAATCTAAAGAGCATTTTATAAGCAGACATTTAAAGGGACAGCTCACTTAAAAATAAAAACTCTGTCATTATTTACTGTATGGGTTTCTTTCTTCTGTCAAACACAAAAGAAGATATTTTGAAGAATGTTGGTGACCAAACAGTTGACGGTAGCCACTGACATCCATAATATTCTGTTGTGTTTAACAGAAGAAACTTAAAGGAGAAGTCCACTTCCAGAACAACAATTCACAAATAATTTACTCACCCCCTTGTCATCCAAGATGTTCATGTCTTTCTGTCTTCAGTCCTGAAGAAATTATGTAGGATTTTTCTCCATATAATGGACTTCAATGGTGCCCCAATTTTGAACTTCCAAAATGTAGTTTAAATGCAGCTTCAAAGTACTCTAAATGATCCCAGCAGAGGAAGAAGGGTCTTATCTAGCGAAATGATCGGTCATTTTTGAAACAAATTGACAATTTATATACTTTTTAACCTCAAATGCTCATCTTGTGTCATTTCTGCAGTGTAATCCGGGTCAAGACAGTTAGGGTGTGTCAAAAAACTCCCGTCTCGTTTTCTTCTTCAACGTCAAAATCGCTCTGCATTGCTGTTTTACCATTTTTTTGTAAAGGGCGTTTGATCTTCTTTGCATGTTCACTTTGTAAACACTGGGTCAGTACTTCTGCAGCGATGTAGGACGATTTTGAAGTTGGGGAAAAAAACGAGATGGGAGTTTTTCGACATACCCTAACTGTCTTGACCGTATTGATCCGGAAAAAATGGTCCTTAGCTGGTTTATGCTGGTCCTTTGCTGGTTTATGCTGGTCCTTGACCAGCAACATGACCAGCTAAGGACCAGCATAAACCAGTTAAGGACCATCTTAAACCAGCATCAAAACATACCTACCAGCATATGCTGTTTTTTTCACCAGGGAAGACAAGTGTTTGAGATTAAGAAGTATATAAATTGTCAATTTGTTTAGAAAATGACTGATCGTTTTGCTAGATAAGACCCTTTTTTCTCAGCTGGGATCATTTAGAGCCTCTTGAAGCTGCATTTAAACTACATTTTGGAAGTTTAAACTTGGGGGCACCATTGAAGTCATGTTTCTTGAGGAAAAAATGTTTCTTGAGGAAAACATTTCATAAATTATATGGATAATTTCTGAAATGTTTTCCTCAAGAAACATAATTTCTCGTCGACTGAAGAAAGAAAGACACAAACATCTTGGATGAAAAGGGGGGTGAGCAAATTATCTGTAAATTTTTGTTCTGGAAGTGAACTAATCCTTTAAAAAAAAAAAAAAAAAAGAAAGATTGAAAAAATTTACTGACCCCAAACTTTTGAATAGTAGTGCGTATTGTAACACAGGTCCCAAAAAATATTAAGCAGCACAACTGCTACTCCAACACTGGTTATAAAATCAGCATATTACAGTGTCATGTGACACTGAAGACTGGAGTAATGATGCTGAAAACTCAGCTTTGCTTCACAGGAATAAATTGTTTTTTACAATACATTAAAATAGAAAACTGTTATTTTAAACTGCAATAATATTTCACAAAATTACATATTTTTTCTGTATTTTTGATCAAATAGATATAGCCCTGATGACCATAGAAAACTTATTTAAAAATATATAAAAAAATCTTACTGATCCCAAACTTATGAACAGGACTATAAATGTATTTTTAAATGATGGCAAAGCTAAATTTTCAGCTTTCGGTCATTTAAAAAAAAAGTATCCCAGACCCTGTGCTACACAAGCTTTTGTGCTTAAAAAGTATACAAACTTTATTTTCCAAAAAAAATGACCGATCGTTTCACTAGATAAGACCCTTCTTCCTCGGTTGGGATCATTTATAGCCCTTTAAAGCTGCATTTAAACTGCATTTTGGAAGTTCAAAATCGGAGGCACAATTGAAGTCCATTATATGGAGAAAAATCCTGAAATGTTTTCCTCAAAAAACATAATTTCTTCACGACTGAAGACAGAAAGACATGAACATCCTGAATGACAAGGGGGTGAGTACATTATTTGTAAACTGTTGTTCTAGAAGTGGACTTCTCCTTTAAACATGTTTAAAACAACCTAAAGGTGAGTCAGTGCAGACAGAATTGTAATTTTTTGGGTGAACTATGTCTTGAAGAATACAACGAATTCAAACGTACATTTTAGTACATGTAAACCCTTCTTTTCCATATTTCAAAAAACTTACTGGTTTGTTTATCACCAGGTTTAAACTGAATCCCAGCTCTTCAATGTGACTCTTGAGCCCCACTGTACGCTGAGGTAATATTTGTGTGCTAGCTTCACAGAGTCCATATTTTTGTGTCATGCCAAAAGGATGTGATTAATTGTGCGTCTCTTGGCGAGGCTGTTAGACACGAGAGAGTTAAGGGCACTCAGGTCTAATGCACTCTGACTGTACTGTCAACTCTACGCTAACACACGCTATCTGGAGGCATCCAGAGCAGGACTACAAATGTCAAGCACTGTTAAAGTAACTCCAGACATAACCACATCTAGTGCTGCGGCCATGCTTTGAATCCTAATCTGTTTGTTTGATTACTTAATTACTATACATACATTTTTGTATCAAGTCAGTTATCTATCTCTTATTTATATATTCACAGATTTAAATAAAACATTAAAGCAAATGTTTATGTATGTATACATGTTTCAATTTAATGTATACATAGGCACAATTTAATAATTCATTCAATTAATATATTCAGTGGTGTCAATGGCAATATTATGTCTTTCTAAAAGCAAGCTTTTAGTGAATTCAGCTAATGTCATATCAATAAGAAAAGCATCACCAAGACACTTCATGAGCAAGCAGACATAGCCAGCAGGAAAAGTAGGAAATAGGGCATATAAATGCTTGGGTGGGCATTGTTCAGGCAGCCTGTCATGAGACCAGAATAGCTTTATATCCAAGTACTCTGTTGGCAGCATTTTTTTTTTTCCACAATATGCACATTTTTATTTTGCTATTTATTATTATTAATAATAAGAAGAAAAATAAACACAATAAGTTCCCATTAGTTAATGTTAGTTATTGCATTACCTAACTTTAATTAATAATGAAAAATACACTTGTTACATTATATTATAATCTTTGTTAAAGTTAGTTAATAAAAATACTGTTCATTCAGAAACTGGCTGTTCTTGGTTCATTTTAGCTCAGGTCTATTAAATAATATTAGATATACTTTTGGTTTTAATAAATTACCTCAAGATTTACTCATCCTCAAGTCATCCTAGATGTATATGACTTTCTTCTGTCAGACAAATATAATTGGAGTTACATTAAAAAAGTCCTCGCTTTTCCAAGTTTTTTAATAGCTGTGAATGGCTGTTGAGATTTTAAAGTCCAGTAAAGTGCATTCATCTATCATAAAAAGTGCTCCACACAGCTCCAGCATGTTAATAAAGGCCTTCTAAAGTGAATAGATGTGTTTGTCTAAGAAAAATATCCTTATTTAAAACATACATAAAACGCAATCTCTTGCTTCTGCTAACTGTCGTATGCGCATTCACGAGAGAGTGGCGTTTCAGTGGATGACGTAGGACGTAGGCGAATGTTGTGATGAATGTGGAAGCGCAGTGGAGACAGCAAAACAAAACACCGGTCATAAATTAAAAGCACAAAACGAAGATTTATAAAGAAAAATATTTGAGGATTTTGATATAAGCCAATTATATTCGTTGTCCTTTGCAGTAAACAGCATATTCTCACCTTAGTTTTCATTACGCCTACGTCCTATGTCGAGTTTTAAGTATGGATATTTTTTTTACACAAAAACATCAATTCACTTCAGAAGGCCTTTATTAACCATTTGAAGCTGTGTGGAGTAATTTTTATGATGGATGGATGGATGCACTTTATTGGACTTCAAAATCTCAACACCCATTCACTGCCATTATAAAGCTTGGAAGAGCCAGGACATTTTTTAATATAACTCTGATTGTATTCGTCCAAAAGAAAAAAGTCATATACCTAGGATGGCTTGAGGGTGAGTAAATCATGGGGTAATTTTCATTTTTGGGTGAACTATTACCAACTAAGATTGAGAAATGCTTTAGACATGTTTTCATTGTTGGCTCATGTAGTTACTGTAACTAATATTAACAACTGGAACCTTATTGTAAACTTTTACCTGTATGACAGAAGTAGAAGAATTTTTATATTCTATTCTACTTCTAAGTAGAAGAATATTTTGTATTTTTTAAATTTATTTTATATTAATATATATTAATTTACTATTATATTAAAATATTAATATATTTCAGTTCACCTAGAATATATAATCTAGCACATATATGGATACATAATATAATACATACACATGAAACATTTTTAAATGCTGACACATTCCAAAGTTTTATTAGGAGGGTGTCCCATTTTCCTTATACAGTAAAACAATTGTGAGGATTTATGTACTAACTGAACTTCTACTTCATAAATGAGGACACTCTACACCCTAATAAATCTTATTTTTCTTTAGCATCACAGAAGGCAAACCTGCAGGTAGGTCAACCTCAAATGCATTTTCTGTATTTTACAGTTAAGGTCAAAAAGTTTACATACACCTTGCAGAATCTGCAAAATGTTAATTATTGTACCATAATAAGAGGAATCATACAAATAAATGCATGTTATTTTTTATTTAGTACTGACCTGAATAAGATATTTCACATAAAAGACGTTTACATATAGTGCACAAGAGAAAATAATAGTTGAATTTACAAAAATGACCCTGTTCAAAAGTTTTCATACGCTTAATTCTTAATACTGTGTTGTTACCTGAATGATTTTTTTTTTGGTGATAGTTTAGTGATTAAATGTTTAGTGATAGTTGTTCACTGATGAATGTCCTTGTAATTGTGAATGCAGCCTACTAATGTTTTAAGTACAGTTTCATATTGTATTTTTTCCAGTGCTGACCCATCAGAAGCTCTGTGTGAAATGCAGGCACACCCTATCAGCCCTGGTTTGTTGACTCTGGACAGCAGGGCAATAAAGGCCAGCACATGGGGTCTGGGCCATGGGGCAGCTGAATGACTGATGCTGAATTGTGCTGCTTCAGCAGACCCTTATGCCTGTTGTTTCAACAGGAACACAACAGGGGGATGGGATGTAGTTAAGGATGCGGTTTACGCTTATATCCATCGGAAAGTTAATCTTGAATCTCAAAGCTGGTAAGTCATAATGTTTCAATGTTTTACTAATGGCATTTTTACATAGTTCCGCTGAACGCATTGATTTTTTCCATATATATGTGCATTGCCAATATGGTTTTTGCTGTAGATTTAATCTTTAGCCCAGCAAAGATTTCCTCATTATTTTTTCCCAGAGATGCTCCAGCGTTACGTAAAGCTTTTGAACAATCACGCTAATCAAATCATCTCCATGAGCGAGTTTGGACTTCAGTAGCTCTGCAATCTGCTACATAATGTGCCTTCAGAATCTGTGGATCTCATCTGGCAGAGCCTGGCTCTGTCTCTCTGCTTTTATTCGCTCACGTGGTCTCATGTGCTGTTGGTGAACTATTAACATGCCCATTAAATGCTTAATTACCTTCTCTGGGAAAAGAGGTCTTCTTAATCATGACGGCCCCATTAAGTTTAACTGGTTAGTGGCAGTGTTTTTTAACCTGTTGGGAATTGAAAATAAAAGATGGACCAGACAACAATGAACAGAGCTCATTGTTTTCTATTGTTTGTTTATAGCTGGTTGTTTCTACTTGAATAGCTTTATTACCAGCCATCAACTAATCAGGTTATCAATAGACATTTCACTTGAGATATGTCAACACACGGTTACTCTTTGATCATGCATTCTCATGCAATATGGAGAAGAACTATTGCAAATATAAGGTTCTTATGTTTTTCAGCATGTGGCACTTTGATGTTGATTTTAACCATAGTTCCTTCCTCTCACATATGTAATTATATAAACCGACTTTGATCATTTCATGGATGGTGATGGTGGAGCTGTTAGAAGATCAGGCTGAGCGATCAAAAGCTCAGGTCTTGATCACAGACAGCTATAGTGGTTTCTGTCAGATTAGAAGTAGATGGTCACATTGGGAGGGGAGACAGGTCAAAGACTATCTAAAGCTTTTATGGTCTATAAAACCAACAAACTCAGCTTAGCGAGTATGCTCAAAGGTCATGGGAATGCTCATGGTTTATATGGACAAACACTGTTTTAAAAGCATTAAATTTTAACATTAAACTAAAGCTTAAAAAGTACAAATACAAGTCAAAAGCAAATTAGAAAAAAAGAAATTAAAGAAAAAAAAAATGTTTTTGAGGAAAACATTACAGGAATTTTTTCCATATAGTGGACTTCAATGGGAGCTAATGGGTTGATGCTCCAAATTGTAGTTTTAATGCAGCTTCAAAGGGCTCTACATGATCCCAGACGAAGAATAAGGGTCTTATGTAGCAAAACAATTGGTCATTTTGTAAAAGAAATACAAATTTATATACATTTTAAATCACAAAAGCTTGTCCTGCACTAGCTCAACTTTACACTTTACGTAGTCATGTATGAAAGGTCACGCGTGACGTAGGTGGAAGTACAAACCCAGTGTTTATGTAGTGAACGTGCAAAGAAAGTCAAACGCCCTTTACAAAAAAGCCAAAACAACAATGTTGGACAATTTTGAAGTTGGAGGAGAACTAAAGTTCACAGACAAAGAACTACCCGCGCGTTACCTTTCCAACATGATTACGTAATGTGTAAAGTTGTAGATACTCATTGCAGAGCTAGTGCAAGATGAGCATTTGTGGTTAAAAAAATATATATACACTTATTTTTTTGGAAAATGACTAATTGTTTTGCTAGATAAGACACTTATTCCTCAGCTGGGATCGTGTAGAGCCATTTGAAGCTGTACTGAAACTTCAATTTGGACAACCTGTTCATTCTCATTGAAGTCCACCATATGGAGAAAAATCTTGGAAACTGTTTCCTCAAAAACCTTAATTTCTTTTCAACTGAAGAAAGAAAGACATGAACATCCTGGATGACATGAGGGTGAGTTTTTATGAGGAAATTCTAATTCAGGAGTGAACTGATTCTTTAACGTTTTGGAAGAATTATCTTATGCACACATTGATTAACAAAACAGTAAAAATAGCAATATTATTATTATTACAACTTAATTTATTCCAGTAATAGCAGAATTTTCAGCATCATTACTCCAGTCTTCAGTGTCACATGAACATGATCCAGAAACTTTTGACAACCACAGAATGTCAGAATACTTATAATTTTGAACAGTTAATCCATTGTTTCGTTATGAAAGGTATATATAGTTCACCCTAAAATGAAAATTCTGCCATTAATTACTCATCCTCACGTCGTTCCAAACCTGTAAGACCTTTGTTCATCTTTAAAACACAAATTAAGATTTTTGATGAAATCCAGAGCTTTCTGATCCTGCATAGACAACAACACAACTACCACGTTTAAGGTCCAGAAAGGTAGTAAGAACATTGTTAAAATGGTCCATGTGACATCAGTGGTTCAACCCTAATGTTTTGAAATTACGAGAATAATTTTTGTGCGTTAAGAAAAGACAAATAACGACTTTATTCAACAGTTTCTTCTCTACCGTGTCAGTCTTCGATGAGTAGATTTCATAACAAATATCTTAATATGTTCCGAAGATGAATGAAAGTCTTACAGGATTGGAACGACATGAGAATGAGTAATTAATGACAGAATTTTCATTTTTGGGTGAACTATCCCTATACCTAACAAACTTGCTTTGAAAGTGCACTTGTGCTGTTCTTCCTTAAAATAAATGTCATTGGTATGACATTTTGATATATATTGTAATGAAATTCTTACATTATTCATTGTGGCTTATATGTACTAACATATTCTGTGGCTACTCTGTATTTTTCATGGCTGTTTGATGGTCATGCATTTTAATAAGCATGAATTTTCTATGAATTTCACATACATTTAAGAGTACAAAAATGTTTTTTTTCCCAGAGAGCCTCAGGGCAGAATTCCCAGCAAAAGTTAACAGGCAAATTCCAAGTCCAGGCTGAATGAAATTCCCATGTCATGTCGTGTTCTCTACTAGTCGTCCAACCATCCCCCTCCTTCTCCTTCTTTTCCAGACTCCCTCCCTCTCTCTCTCTCTCTCTCTCTCTATCTCTCAGACCTCCCTCTTTCCCTTTCTTTCATACTCACTACTCTCCAGAGTTTCATTCTGACTCGTCTGTGTCCGTCAATGTGGTGAATATTTCTGCCTCCTGCCTTCTCCGTGTCACATTCCAGCTTCCAGGGCACAGCGTCCTCCTGACATGGGTTATAAAGAGAAGCACAGCTCCATTATGCATCTGCACACGGCATTATGATCACCTTTTACCACCAGTGACTTTTTGAACTGTTTTGAATAGGCAAACAGACTTTAAGAATTTACCTTTCCTTTTTCTTCCTTCCTTCCTTGAGTTTTCTGGACTTATATGCAGTCTCACACAGAGAACTCACTCACAAACAGTGGAATACTCAAGTAAAAAAATCTTTTACGGCTTCAGCTCAGAAGTGTGTGCATGGACAAGAGAAATATACACTGGGTGAGTTTGAGTGGAACTGTATGATGATCATGTTGTCGCTGTGGTGTTGGCTTATTAGTTATTCATTAAACTAAATTAAATGAGTTGAACTCATTAAATAGTATGCATTATAATTTTAAATTATATAATATATACTTTTAATACAATTATATTAAATATATGAAACTATTATATTATATTAAAAGCTGATTAATAGGTGCCTCACAGCCCTGTTGCTTTAATGCTTTTAATATTCTACTTTTTACAAGCTGAATGTCAGTTATACAGTACATTGACGACAACTGTAATATAAATACAGTATATGTAAACAGAAGTGAGGTTCTCCTCATCACAATTCAATGCATTCGACTGCCTGTCTTTGGTATCTAGCAGCCTACCGTGTTAATATTTTCCATAATGTGGTTGAGAGCTGACTAGGAAAATGATTTAAGGAAGTTGTAATTGCATAACACACCACTGTTGGATGTGATTTCGGATAAATTAATCATTTCAATTGCAACATACAAGATCATCTATATTCACAGGTGTGGAATAGGCTGAAAGTCAGTTCGTCAGTCTCAGGTGGGGGGTTTGTGCGAGCGCCATGGTGAAGTTGAAAGGGAACACCTTTGCTCTCTGTGTTAAATAAAAGCTGTTGAATGACTCTCAGGGGTTCTGGACTCTGTTTGAACAACAGCACGCTCGCAGGATTTCCTTTAACACTTCACATTAGATTGATGTCTTTCTCTGCTCGGGAGGGCCGAATAGGGTCAACATCGTCCCTCGAGCACAACCAGACACCCACTGAGGACTGAAACAAAGCCTTAATGTTGATTATGGCTTTTTGATTAACACTTTGCAATACGATTCAAAAAGTATTGTAAAAGTATTGCCGGTAAATGTATTGTAATTTCATGTAGTTCACCCCAAAAATGAAAAATCTGTCATTAATTGCTCACCCTCCCAAGAACTTCATTCATTATTGGAACACAAATTAAGATATTTTTGATGAAATCTGAGAACTTTCTGACCCTGCATAGACAGCAACACAACTAACACATTCAAGGGCCATAAAGGTAGTAAGGACATCATTAAAATAGTGCATGCGACATCAGTGGTTCAACCTTAATTTTTTGAAGCTATGAGAATACTTTTTGTACATAAAGCAAACAAAAATAACGACTTCATTTAACAATTTCTTCTGCTTCCATCCTCTGGTTGTAAACAAAGCGAAGCGCATCCAGATTCTGCATCAGAACTTCGGCATGCATTGTGGTGCTGTCGTGAACGTGCGACGAAGACTGACACGGAAAAGAAGAAACTGTTGAATGAAGAGATTACTTCTGTTTTCTTTCCATACAGAAAGTATTCTCGTGGCTTCATAACATTACGGTTTAACCACTGATGTCACATGGACTATTCTATATCCATGCGCATCTTAAAGTCGGTTCTGTAATCAGTAGTAAATCTCCATCAAATGCGTGCTCTCAGATGGAGCAGTGTTGACTACACAAAGCTGTAGTTCACTGACAAACTACGCAAAACCAGACAATATCATCGATATTATACATTGATATTATCAATAAAGTTGCTTGCGTAGCTTCTCAGTGAACTATGGCTCTGTGTAGTAAATGCTGCTACATCTGAAAGCACATGGAAATACCACATTTAATAACATGTTTTTACTCCAAACCAGGGTTGCCAGGTTTTCACAACAAAACCCGCCCAATTGCTACTCAAAACTAGCCCAATCACGTTTCGAGGGGGGTCCCCAGTTAAAAATCGTATTCCAAGACATAAAATACACGTTTTTGTCAGGGTTTCCTTGGTAAATTTGTATTTCAGGGGCTAAATATGACGTTATTGTGGTCGCTTCAACCTGCGGACATCAAAAACAACCCACAGCAACAGTGTTAAAGTAGCCCAATTCTGCGGGAAAACCGCAGACTTGGCAACACTGCTCCAAACTCACTTTATAACATCAGTCGAGGGTTTGAAATTATTCCTTCTGTGAGATGATGTGGCTTCTTACACAGAATAAGGCACGTAACATATTTCATAGTATTCCAAGCAGTGATAAAAGCTATGTCGATTAGCATTGCATTGTTATATACTTTATTATAATGAAAATTATAATAAGAACATAGATTGTCGTAGTTGTGTGTTTATTAGTCATGCTGAATCAGTGAAAGCAGTTAAATCTTTTGTTTATTCAGCTGCAGCAGTCGGTATTTCCTGCATTTCTTCTGCGGGGCATATTTGGAGTTTCCGTGCAACAGCGTCCTCTGGTCTTCGGATGGGAATGTAGTACTGAAAAACTGCTTACTGTTTACTAGCACAAAACCGTGCTTCACTGACAAGATGTGTGCATGAATATTGCAGATTTTCCTAATATCCACTGCAATATTATCACGCTTTATTGTGCAGCCCTAGTACTTACTACTTTTCTGGGCCTTGAACGTGTTGCTGTTTATGCAGGGTCAGAAAGCTCTGGGATTTCATCAAAAATATCTTGTGTTCTAAAGACGAACAAAGAATTTACATTTTTGGGTGAACTATCGCTTTAAAACACTTAACCTTATTGTAAACCGTTGACTTTTTATTAGTAATTAAACAGAAATCACAGCCTAGATACCTCAATCAGGAAGTTTAGCATTATATTCTTATCTAATGTTAACACTAACAGAAGCTTCTCTGTGCTGGTCAGCGGAGTCAGTATAGAGGAAGTCATTCCTCCTATTTTATACGTCTATCGTCAAACACACAAAGACCTTAATGTCTAAACCATAATTGAGCTATTAGCTAATAGCTACCTAGCCAATTCTTAGAGTGTGATGTCCTTGTGCCCACAGACCTCATGACTCGAAACAATACTTTCACTCACCTTTAAAGTCTGCCTGCTGTCGCCTGCTCTGGTTCTCGTGGGTCTCTAATAGAAGGACCAGATGTTGGCAGGACTTCCTGCCACTCTAGTGGTCTTAGACAGCTGCTTTGTGTCAGCTCCTGTCCCGGTTCTCACTCCTAGAGCAGTAACTGTGGGGCCAGTGGCCCTGAACACACACTGGACGGCATTGTTCAGCGAAACAGCCTGGATTCAAACAGGTCTGAGTTGAAGTAAGTGTAGTGGCCAGTGACTTCAAACTGAATGGTCATGTTGTTCCAGACCTGTATGACCTTCGTTCTCCTGTGGAAACACAAAAGGGGATATTTAAAAGAATGTTCTAGCTGCTCTTTTCTATACATTAAAAAACTACAGTAAATAGGGCCTGTCAAGATCCATAAAGGACAAAAAGCACCACCAAATTCTTATTACCATATACTTAAAATGGTATTCATTGTGACACAAACTACTTTTTATCATCAGCATGTTTTTAAATATTTCCTGAAGTCTTTCAGGGAATATTGTTGTTTATTACGCTCCCCATGTCACATTTTTTGCCCATTTTCAGTTGTTCTCCAAACTTAATTTAATTTTTCCCTGTTGGTTTGGCTGGTTGAAGTCACTATGCACTGTTATAATATAATTCAACAAAGCCTTCTGTCAGTATGAATCAGGCTCAATAATACACAGGACTCTGGCAGCGAGCATGTGGTATTTTATGAGCCCCTGTGCCATTAAACCCTAGGAATTGCCTATGTTTTGCATGAGATATGTGTTTTGTGCCGCGCTATGGTCGGCCTATCACAAGCCTTCATGATTCAGCAAACGGCAGCTCTGCCAATAGGCTGCAGTTAAGCAATTAAAGAGAAAACAAGAACAAGTGGCTATGGTTAAAAGGAAAAGAGCAAGAAACAAATAAAAAACAATGGGCCTTTGTGTTGTGTTTTAAGGTTTACATCATTTTAAAACAAGCCTGCCTCAAAACCGTAATGTTTACCGTTTTAAAACGAAAAGTCTAACTCTATAACAATAAAAAAGCTGTTCACACAGAATGCGTTTTTGGATTCCACTGTGCTTCCGTTGTTTTACTATGCAAACGTGAATTAGATATGCATTAGATATTTGATATGCAAATTGGACTTTTTTTTTTTTTCGCCATTATTAAGACAGGACAGATCAGAAGTGACAGGAAGCGAAGTGGGAGAGAGAGAGATGGGGGTGGGATCGAGAAAGGTCCTCAAGGTGGGATTCGAACACGGGACGCCCGGAGCCCAACGGCGCTGTATGTCGGCGCACTGCCCATAAGGCTATCGGCGCAGACAAACTGCGCTTTTTAAAAAACCTGCGTCTGGCAAATTTACACACAAAAGCACATTCTGTGTGAAATTAAATCGGTCAAAGGTGCACCATGTTACGCTGGACCCATTAAAGCGAACATTTGAATGTGTTGTTGATGTAGGAAAATGCAGGAATTAGCTCAGAAATACTTCTGACAACTTGGCGCATTGAGACACGTCACATCTATTGCAGACATCAGGCAGCTTCACTGATTATAATAGGTTTTATTTGCTTTTGACGAGGCATGCGGCTTGCATTTGGTGTGAAGTCAGCTATATTACAAGTCTTCTGAAGCTGACCTCATTAATTATAGTAGTTTAAATAGTTCAAAACTTAACTTAAAAGGATTTGCTATGGAAGAAAGAAATTCATGGGTTTGGAAGATATACGTGTGATTAAATAAAAGAATTTTAATTTTATAGACACCAACCCTTAATATGCCTTTCATGAGCTTGTGTGGCGAACAAGTTTAGCATAATAAGCCTCAAAATGCTTTTAACAGTTCTTTGGCAGCCAGGAAGTCTAATCTGCATTAGAAACTGATTGTAGTTTCTGTTCAAAGCTTGATCTTGGATAAATATGGTAATACTTAGCATCTGTCCACACAGACAGTTTCTTTCTTTGTGAAACAAACTATTATACTGCAGATCAGTTAATGTCCGATATTACCAGAGCTGACTCTTTGACCTATAATTATGGAGAAGCTAATTGTTTAATTCTGAGCCAGGTGTACGTCGCCTCTAGCAGAGATCAACTGTGTAGGCAACTGTTTGCTACTAACCATCGCTAATACACAATGGCTTCCTTTTCTTTCAGACCTGAGATTATTTTACATGCAGTGTAGCAAGTGGCCAGCTGTTTCATTTGTTGGGGTTCTGCTAAAGGTTAACTAATATTTTTTAGGAGCAGCTAACATAAATGCGTACTGCATGATACTTATTAAGATGGAATTAAAATTGCCAGTGAAATGAAAGATCAAGTGTTCTTCATAATCGTCAAATAGGCCTCTCAGGTATCTGATCAAAGACGAGACTGTGTACCATGTGTGCTACGATGGCTGAATGCGTGTTTGTTTATCCTGTGGGGTCTGCTCTGAATGTGCGTGCATGTGCTTCGATGTGTGTTCATGTGATCTGTCTGTAAGAGCATAATCTGGCCTCTGGCTTGCTTACGTGGTGAAGCTAGGTCTGAGAGACAGGGCTTTTGTGAAGGACAGTGGAATGGCATGAACCTTGCAAGGTATACATTATTACTTTAGTACAGAGCCCTGCACATGACATGCCACAAATTTAGAATTTATTTGCTTGTTTTATTAATTCAATAATTAGTATACAGTACTAGTCACATTGTTCTAATTTGTTCCCCTTATTTAGATTTTATTAAAATGAGAAAACAAATTAGCACACATTAGCCACAATTTACTACAACAAGGGAACAACTTACCATAACATGGCCATGACTTTATGAAGCCAGGGAATGATTCAGTACAACTTGGCCACGATTTACTAATTTAAGGGAGTGAATCAGTACAACATGGCCGCGATCTACTAAAACAAGCAAGTGAATCAGTACAACTTGGCCATGATTTACTAAAATAAGGGTGTGAATCAGTACAACATGGCCATGATTTACTGAAACAAGCAAGTGAATCAGGATTTACTAAATTAAGGAGTGAATCAATTTTAACTTGGCTTGATTTAATAAAATAAGGAGTGAATCAATTTACAAACATGGCCTGATTTACTAAAACAAGCGTGAATCAGTACAACTTGGCCACGTTACTGAAATATGGAGTGAATTGAATACAATTTTCATGGCCACGATTTACTAAAACAAGCGAGTGAATCAGTACAACAATACGATTTACTGAAATATGAAGGAATCAATTTTAACATGTACGATTTACTAAAACAAAGGGAGTGAATCAAATACAACATGGCCATGATTTGCACTGAAACAAGCAAGTGAATCAGGATTTACTAAATTAGGGGAATCTGGAATCGAATTACATTTATCAAAATTCTCAGTACAACATGGTCAATTTTTCTTATGTCACGATTTACTAAAACAAGCGAGTGAGGATCAATTACAAACTTACAACGATTTAATAAAATAAAGGAGTGAATGAATCAGGTCAACATTTACTAAAAGAACAAGCAGAGTGAATCAATTTTACAACTTAGCCATTTACTAAAACAACTAGTGAATCAGTACAATTTGGCAACATTGGCCATAATTTACTAAAGCAAAGCAAGTAAATTGGTACAACTTGCCATGATTACTAAAACAAAGGGAGTGAATCAAGTACAACTTGGCCGATTTACTGAAATAAGGAGGAATCAGTACAACAGTACGATTTACTAAAACAAGGTAGTAAATCAATTTTAACAGCCGCCATTTTTACTAAAACAAGCAAAGTAAGTGGTACAACTTGGCAGCCATGATTACTAAAACAAGGGAGTGAATCAGTAAAACATAGCCATGATTTACTAAAACAAGCAAGTAAATAAATTTAACTTGGCCTGATTTACTAAAACCGGAATTGAATCAACACAACATGGCCATGATTTAATAAAAGAGTGAATCAATACATCTTGGCCAGCAATTTAATAAAATGAGGGACCAAATTAGTACAATGTGGTGATGTTTTAATAAAATGATGGTAAATAATTAGGTACAAAATGGTCAAGAAAAGAACAAATTCTTAATCCTTAGTGATGGATTTAATTAAAACAAAAAATTAAGTCAGCAAGAATGAATTCTTAATTAGGAATACAATTTTGGTCCCCACATAGTGTGTGTGGCTCCAAACTTAATATAATTGTTCTTTTTTTAAAAGGGTAAGCTTCACTATTACAGTTTTAAATGTTTTTTCACATGGATTACAATAAGACTCAATAGCCTCTGGTTACGTTTGCTTGAAATACTGCTGTAATTCTATTTCATGCCCATGTGGAGGTTGTACATTTAAGAAAAATTACCCATAACCCCAAATTTAAAGAAACGTTCCTTGAGGATAGGATTCAACTGGAATACTGTGCCAGTCACTTAGAGCCAAGGTACACAGAGCTGCACAAACACAGAACACACACATTGACATCCCTTGGGGCCAGTTTGAACACAGTTCTCCACTAAAGTGCTCAACAAAATGAAGTGATTCTACTAAGAAATTCTCTAGTCAAAAGCTTCATTCTGTTTCCAAAGCCTGCTGCCTAAATGAACTCATCAGGTTTTCTTGCTGTTACAGCAAAATCAGCAGCATGAGTAAATATATGGCTCTCCTAAGCACCCACTTTTCTCTCCAGAGTGGTTATGGGTCAAAGAAACTGGTGCTAAATCAGTACAAAAGCGCAACATCCTTCAGCAGCCCTCTGTTTTCATCTGGCAACTAAATCTCTCATCAGGACAATAAACAGTTAAATGTGGCATTATAAAAACAGAAAGAAAACTGACTATGATGACGTTAAATAATAGTAGCGTTCTGCCCGTCTCTCTTCTTTTCTAGGCAGCTGAGGTATGGAAAAGCTTTAGTTTCCCATCTGTGTGGGGTTAAGTACATTTAAGTCCTCCAGCTCCACTGTTCTTCACTGAGCTAACAGAGGCTGAGTTGGAGAGAGCTAAGACTAGCCCTGCATTCTGAAACCTAATATTAGAGAAGAAAAAAGCGAGGAGAAAAGAAAAAAAAAAAAACGAGGCAGAGAGGAAGTGTAGCATTAAGGCTGGCAAATGAATCTGCCCAAAGTCATGTTTTGTGATTATAATGAGGGTGAAGCGGTGTAGCGCAGGCAAATGAGAGTGAAATAAATCATGGCCGTATTTAGGATCTCAGGCCGTAACATGAAATACAGATTTAATTCTGTTTGGGTTCTGGCATTTTTCAGTTACGTTTTTTAAGATCATATCTCTAAATATACCCTATAAAATTGAAATTGGACTATTGTTACATGGTTTTTGCTTTGGATATGTACTTCTGAAAGTTGCAGAATGCTTTAATATATAAAATTTACAGTCTTTCTTTCAGTAAAATGAACCAAAGTATTAATCAAGTGCTCTTTAGAATGACAATGTCCATCCTATAAATCTTAAAATATCACAGGAAATTAATTAATTCATCTAATTATTTATTTTCTATAAAATATTATTTTATTTAAAATTGTACATTTTCTTTTTCAAAAATATTACTATTTAAAACTTACTTTTAAAAGTTAACTGAACCGTTATTATTAACTTAAAAAAAACATACATTTTATATGGAGATTAGCAATTTATATATGTATAAAGTGAACAACATAGAAGACTTCATATGAAATATAGCTGCAAGCGTTTTAAGGCATTTAAGCACATATGAAAAAAGACATTATTTAGCAAACTTGTAACCACCTAAATCAATGATTAAAAAAAAAAGCTTTTTTGGCAAATCCAGGTAATTTACCATAGAAATACTTTGTTTTTTAACAGTTATAACTGTTATAGCACCAACTGTGGTCCGATCCCCGCAATAACTTCCTGTTTCAGACTGAGCTCTTTCATAAGTGCTTTAAGTTTGGCGGATACATCTCATTCCATTCAGGAGTTATAGGCAGTTTACTAAGGGGGCGTTTACACAACAACATTTTCAGCCAAAAACGGGACATTTTCATGCATTTGCCTGTTCATTTACCCGACAATGGTGTGAACTGACTGAAAACGCATAATTTTGAAAATGGGTTTCAAAATGCAAGTTTTTGAAAATGCCACCGTTATCATTTCCGTGCAAACACCCAAATGCGTAAATCTTTGAAAACGGTGACGTCATGCGCGTACGTAGTACGTGTTAGGTATGTAGACATGCACACCTTGTTTCCGCACTATGTGTATGTACCCAAAAAATTAGGTGTTTTGTCTGCTGTGAGCCAAGAATTCAAACGACATAAGACATCTGAGCCTGACAGTTTAGGAGTTATGAGCGATTTTGTACTTTTGATCACTGTAGTGCCCCCGTCAGGGGCGAGCCTTGGTCACGTTGTAGGCGGCATCAGTACTACCGTCCCTCCAAGTTTCAAGTCTCCACGACTTACAGATTGGTCTGCATGATCAGTGTTACATGGAGATTGCTGATCCCTGACCATTCTAACAATTACAATAGGGTTTTAGCGTTACGCACTTGAACCCCTAAATATGATTTAAAATGAAACATGAAATTGTTATTTGAATATTAATGTTCTAACAGACTGAAAGTACATAATACATATTTCCATTGAATAAATTATACAGTATACACACTATATATAGTGTTGGGGAAAGTTACTTTTAAAAGTAATGCATTACAATTTTGCGTTACTCCCTGAAAGAGTAACTAATTATGTTACTTAGTTACTTTTTATGGAAAGTAATGCATTATGTTACTTTTGCGTTACTTTTTCAATCTAGGCAGGGCTTGCTTTTTTGTTTTTAATATAAAACAATTCTAAAGTAAAAGCCCTTTTACACCAAAAGTGAAATGAATTCACCTCAGGCTGAAAGAAAAGTACATTTATGCAGGAGATCACTCTTCAGCTATAAAAAAGTATATAATGAAGCACAAATGTTAGTTTATCTAAAGTAATTTTTGCTTATTAGTACGGTTGAATTGCATCATTGAAGGTCAGCAGCAAAGACCCTGGTTAATAAAATGGGATTAAATACATAAAGGATATTTGTTTTATTTAACATATTTAATTATTGTAGGGTTGCGTCATATTCTAAATTTGCATTTCACTGTTTTTATTTATTTTGAGGAATACTGAATCAGTTTTTTGTGAGTGAGATGAATTAATGCATGTTCACATTTAGTCTAGAATACAGTAACATCATGTTTACTCCCAATTTCCCGACAGGAGACTTGTCAATCAAGAAATGGGGGAAAAAAGTAACTGCCGTTACTTATTTAAAAAAGTAACTCAGATATTTTCTTAGAAAGTAATGCGTTACTTTACTAGTTACCTGAAAAAAGTAATATTATTACCTAACTCGTGTTACCCCCAACACTATATATATATACTTTTAAAAATCAAAAATCGAATACATTTAATAAAAATGATAATAGAACAGAACTTCGATTTATCATTTGTGTGGAAGATAAAGATATGAAATATAATATAAAATGTATATAAATGTATATCAAATGTTTAAACCTTCTTATTCTGTTCTTTTTAAATGACTGTGTTTCTGTAAATGTGCACTTCAGTTAAGTCTATAAACCATGCAGGCTCATAGTGGATTAAATGCAGTGAGTTATTAGGCTGAGTCCAATGTGTGTGTGGGATTATGTGATCAGACATCGACATTTTGAGCATTCATATGTGCCGTCTTTCCTAATCTTCCTTTATGAGGTGTGAGGAGACTGAGTGGTTTGTGGTTACAACCAACTCTGGAAGGGATAAAAATTGAACGATACAAAAAACAGTCATTAGTGGTGGGAATTCAGTTTGCTTTACGTCAGATCAACTGCTCACCCACTCGTTTTACTCTGTGTATATTTGAGGGGTTTGATTATGTAGCAAAGACATGACTAGTTGAGGGATTCCTTTGTTTTACACTCTCTGTATTGTCATGCATTTTCTAACTTTCTTTCTCTGAATTTTCTTTGACCAGAGCTCCATTTTGTCATTTGTTTTTATCAGAAACAGTTGTTGGAAAACTGTGTTGCCCTCTATTTTTAAACATTTCCTCTAAAAATAGAATTCTGAAAACTCTCCAATGTATCTTTTTTTGAAGACTAGTTTAATCTCTCTCTCCTATGAAAACAATGCTGAAGTCTGTAAAATTCCCCCTGCTCTTTAATTTTTCCGCTGGATCTCATAAGCTCACGATAAACAGCCCCCAGTGAGAGAACATATTTTTATAAGGTCACTTCGTAAGGACAATAAGAGGCTCCCTGTGATATTTAGGGATTTAAATGGTCTTGCGCTTGTACGCAGTTTGTATCCCAATCCTCTTACGAAAAAGTTTATGTAATGTTTTTTTCCACAAGATGTGGTCTGTTTCTGTTTATTTTGACGCTTGGAAGACATGTTTGTAGAAAGGGAAACTCTCTTAGGAAGTTAACTTTTTCAGCAGACAACATTCAGCATGTGAATAAGCAGATTTTAGTTTAGTATAGTATAATTAATGAAAGTCAATGGGGCCTAAAGTTGTTTTGGACTCTGTTAACCTTTATTGTATGTGGAGAAAAAGGAGAAGCATTCTTCAAAATATCTTTTTCCACAATTAAAAAAGATTTTCGAGGGGTGAACTATTCCTTCAGGAGCAAAACACTTGCAAAATGCACCTGTTTACTGCTCCACCTGTTTGTTTGTTCTTGAGGAATTGACACGGATGGCACATGAAAATGCCTGGCCAGCTAAAAGTGACCTGCTTGGTCAACAATGCTGTGCGGCATGGCTGGTTGGCATGCTTGTGGGAGGTCTAGTTGACATTGACTCATTTTAACCCTGGCTGTGGATACTAATGACAGCAGTTGTGCACCCATTATTGTCTCAACTTAAATATCATGTTATAGTTGGGAAACAGGTGCTTGGATTCCTGTTAAAATTATTAGAGCCTGTAGACGTAAAATACATTAGTTATTTGTGCCTATATGCAGTTGAAATGAGAACAGCCATGCTTCTTAACTTATTCAGTGAGGAACAACGTAATTTTAGAGTTGCTCGTTTGCTCGACGTCTATTTGTGAAGTCAAATGAAAGAGTATTGGCTCATGCCAGCTTTGAAGCTCAGGTTTGGGCTTAGTTTGGCTCGGTGTCTGATTAAAGCCAGGCTCTGTTGGTCAAGGTCCTGAAATACTACAGGCTGCTGGCTTCAATAAAGCCATGCCAAAAATGAGCCACCGCTTTCCTCTCTTGATTGCGGTACATAACGGTGGTTCCATATGGAGGACAACGGTGAAAACACTTTCAAAGTATTTGAATGGACAATTCTAGGAAAACACTGTAAAGTAATTCATTCAAGAATGTAATGGGCCCGGTGATTAAGCTTCAAAAAAATGATTTTCTGATGAATTTATTTAGGTATTACAACAGATAATGAGGAGGCATGTGCTGAACGTTCGGTGACGTCACGCAACTGCCAAATTCAAACTGCGTTTTCGCGCGTTGGCTGGCGCTGAGCTAGAGAGAGAGACGCACACTGCGCTTGTCATAAAATCACAATTATGCAGTGTTTTCATCTACATAGGGTTTATTTTAGGTTTCTGACATTTAAATACACATAAGTACTACTACAACAACACATTCAGAGTTTGTAAAATACACGGATGCCTATGGAAGCAGCAATAACAATCCATTCAAGTATAATTTGCCGACGTGTTTGATTCATATCAGATACACATAGTATAAGTAACGATATAATTCACGTCATTCCTTTCCCAGTTCACCAGCCACTTACTTGCATGTATTTCGGGAGAAACTGGTGAATTTACGTGTTGTAAATCCGGCTGACAGGACTCTCTGAACAGCAGCGCGAACAAACATGGCGGCGTCCACCTCACGTTCAGATTTGCAAGTTTACAGTTCAGACTTAATAACCCGCAGCTGTGTGTTATAAAGTCAGAACTACGAGATAAAAACTTGCAATTCTGAGGATTGTGACTTTATATCTTAGAATTGTGAGATTGAAACTTCAGTTCAGAGTTTTTTTTCTAGCAATTTCCAGTTTATATCTTGCAATTCTGAGAAAAAAAAAACTGCAAGTTTATATCTCACAATTCTAAAAAAAAACAGAACTGTGAATTTATATTTGTAATTCTAAGAAAAAAATCTAAAAAAAAGACAAAAAGGAGATTAATCACTCAAATGGTATGTTTACTCATTGTGACTATTTCTGAGAACTGCGAGATTTAAACTGCAATTCTGAATTTATATCTTGCAATTCTGAGAAAAAAGTCAGAACTGCAAGTTTATCTCTCGTATTCTAAAAAAAATTCTGAGAAAAGAGAAAAAATGAGATTAATAACTCGCAACTGTTTGTTATAAAGTCAGAATTGCGAGATATAAACTCACATTTCTGAGGAAAGTCAAAGTTGTGAGATTTAAACTGCAGTTCTGAGTTTTTTCTCGCAATTGTGAGTTTATATTACGCAGTTCTGAGAAAAAAGTCAGAACTGTGAGTTTATGTCTCACAATTCTGAGAAAAATGTCACAACTGTGACTATTTCTGAGAAATGCGAAATTTAAACTGCAATTCTACGTTTTTTTCTTGCAATTGTGAGTTTATATCTTGCAATTCTGAGAAAAAAGTCAGAACAGAGTTTATATTATGCAGTTCTGAGAAAAAAGTCAGGACTGTGAGTTTATGTCTCACAATTCTGAGAAAAAAAAAATCACAATTGTGACTATTTCTGAGAAATGCTAAATTTAAACTTAAATTCTATGTTTTTTCTCGCAATTGTGAGTTTATATCTTGCAGTTCTGAGAAAAAAGTCAGAACTGTGAGTTGAAGAAAAAAGAGAAAAAATTTGATTATTTACTCAAAATGGTATGTTAAGTCACAATTGTGACTTTATTTCTGAGAACTGCGAGATTTAAACTGCAATTCTGAGTTTATATCTCGCAGTTCTGAGAAAAAAGTCAGAACTGCAAGGTGTAAACTCGCAATTGCAAGAGAAAAGTCTGAATTGTGAGATAAAAGTTGCAATTACTTTTTTTATTTGTTTGTTCAGTGGCAGAAACAGGCTTTCATATACCCTCAGGCCATTCAAGATGTAGATGAGTTTGTTTCTTCATCAGAAAAGAAATTTAGCATTACATCACTTGCTCACCTACAGATCCTCTGCGGTGAATGGGTGCTGTCAGAATGACAGTCCAAACAGCTGATAATTACATCACAGTAATTCACATGACTCCAGTCTATCAGTTTATGTTTTACGTGTTTGCAAGTAAGAAAATCCATCATTAAGAGTCCTCTATCTATAATATTGCTTTCTCAAATGAAAAAGTTGTCTCGTCTGAATCAGGAGAGAAATATGCATATATACGAACACTATTTACAGCCAAAAACAGTTCTAAACAAATATGTTGGTGGACTTTGATGTTAGAGGACAACAGGGGACAGATTATGAACAGGCATTTTGGCCAGAAGCTACAGTTTAAAGTTAAAACGCATTAATGACAGTTTGTTTCTTGCAAGCATTCAGCTTCTCACTTCAAGATGTTAATTCATGGACTGGAGTCATGTGGATTACTTCTGGATTATTGTGATGCTTTCGTCAGATGTTTCGAGCAAGTGATGTAATGCTAAATTTCTCTTGCTTTTCTTTTATCTCTCATTATTTAGTTGAATATTTTCATAAATCTTTAAATAAGATTAAATTACAAGCCTCTCTTATCCTTGTATTGATGTTGGAAGAAGTTAAGCAATTTAGATCTATTTTAATATGAAGACAGGATACGACCCATGAGATTTCTGTGGGAAAGAAGGACTTGTCCTGGGAAAAGTCTAGTGCCGTTTCCAAAAACATGAAGAGATAAAAACCACAAGATCAACAGTTTAGTCATACACTGTTTTCCAACCATAAAAATAGCCTGAAGTACTGATAGGACAACAGATAATGATTTTTAAACTGTTACATGTGCAAAACTAGAAAGGAATGCTCACTGACCAGTCATTTCTCAATATGCTCTGATATCACATCCTGATATGATTCATTCAAAGTTCATGTTATAATTTATTACGCAGAAATTAGTGTTTCACACACTGTGGCTTTCAAACAGTCAGATAATTGGCCTGACCCAGTGAACACCATACAACTTAAGCACACATTATTGTTTTTTTGGTTTTCCTGTCTAGTTAGGGAGGGTTTTGGTCCTGACTAATCACTGTGGTTAAATGGAGGAGTGCGTGTGTACAGGAAAAGGACTCATAGTGATACTGTATGATGTACGATGTCTGACACACACAAACACAGGAACACAGTTTGGGAAGGAGAGTTTTTCCACTGAATGCCTTATCGTAACGCTGAGGGGGCTGATCTGTTATATAGATCATTATGACTCATACAGTAGCCCTTCTTTTTTTTTTCTTTTGCTTTGTGTGTCAGCTCTGTGGAGCCAAAGGGAGGATGCTGAAGTTTCTTTCTCATTTTGTCTTTCTTTTGTTCTCTTTTCTCTGCAGTGTGAGATCGCATAGATGAACCACTATGTATCAACACACTCCAGGTAAGACTAAATCTATAGTGCTGTTCTGTATTAATCAGGTCAAATGAATCACAAACTGTAGAAACTAACAAAGACTAAAACATTTTTAGTAGATAAAGGAAGACTAATAATACTAATAATACTAAGTAATAATAATACTAATTAATTAATGTTACTGTCATTTTTGTGAGAGAGAACAAGCATCACAGATCGTAGCACTTCGTAAAAAAAACTACGAGAGGGCTCCACAGAGTGTTTACACCTGAAAATACTGTCTAAACATCAAATTATGGTGCAGAACCTAGGAAAGATTCATAATTATAAGACAGTAATGAGGGTGAATGAAGAGCTTCATGAGGTTGCATAGAAGAAGAGATCCAACAGTTAAATGAGCTTACAGTAGGAGTGCTGGGTAACAGATACTTTCCACATATAGGGTACAAAATAAGGCTATAAAAATGTAAAGTTTAAAAACTAAAGCTTTTTTCTATTCACTGTAAACTTTGCAATTTTTGCAACATTATTATGTTAATATAATCATGTTTGTGTTATAAAAATGTATTAATAAACAGACAAAATTTAGAAAAATCTAATTTCTAGGGGTAAGATATTGTACTTTTTTTTAACTCAACAAGGACACATTAAATTGATCCAAACTGACAGTAAAGATATTTATAATGTGGTTTGTAATGCTGTTCTCGTAAACTCTTTATTTAAAAAATACATCACAGCTTCCACAAAAATAGCGAACTGTTTTCAACATCATGTGACACTAAAGATTGAGGTAATGCTACTAAAAATTCAGTTATTTTTTGGATCAATTAAACGATGTATGTAAATTATTTTGATCAAATATATGCAGCCTTGGTGGGCATAAGATTTATTTATTATTTATTTATTTATTTATTTATTTTAAATCTTACCGACCCCAGACTTTTGAACAATGTATGATTAAATTATAAAAATTACTATATTATAAAGAAAATAGAATGAGAATTGACTTTTTTTTCTTGTATTTTTGTATTCTGGGTTGTATGGAAACCCAATTCTGCCACTGAAAATTAAATTTAAAAAAGGAAAAAAAAAAGTGTGACTTTTTCTCTCACAATTCTGACTCCTTTCTTAGAATTTATTTCTCAGAATTGTCCGTTTATGTCTCAGAATTATGCATTTATGTCTCGCAATTCTGCATGAGAAAAAAAGTCAGAATTGCAAGTTTACATCTAATATAAATCAAATAAATTGCAATTCTAACAAACAAGACAAACACAATTCTGAGAACATATCAGTCTTTTTCCTTCATAATTGGACTTTATATCTCACAGTTGTGAGTTTATATCTCACAATTCTGAAAAAAGTCAAAATTGCAAGATACAAACATTTGCGAGAAAAAAGTCAGAATTGCAGGATACAAACTTTATTTCTCGCAATTAAGGGTTTATTTATATCATGCGATTCTGAGAAAAAAAAAGTCAGAATTGCAAGTTTATATAACAATTCTTTATAACTCACAATTATGAAAAAAGTTAGAATTCTGAGATAAAAAGTTGCAATAACCTTTTTTTTTAATTAAGTGGTGTAAACACACTCATAAAAATTACTGTATCATGAAGAAAATAGAATGCGATTTGACTTTGTATTTTTTATGCTGGACTGCACCTCAAATTGAGCTTATAAAAATGACTATATTATAAAATATAGAATGAGTATTGACTTGTTTTTGTATGCTGGGTTGCACCTCAAAATGTGCTAAATATTATACTATTGGTAATTAAAACAGGTTTATAAAATAGTTTTCACTACAATTAATTGAATATCCGTATTATTCAGTTCACAAAATGATGACACTGTTGTTTGAATGTAATGATTTGATACTGATACATTCAAGAAGTCAAGATCTCTGAGGTGGGAGAGGGCAAAAATCACGATTTTAAGGACACAGACATTTGATGTTTTCAAAATTACCAACACATACCTATATTTTTGGGAAGTGCCACTAGTCTATATCCTCATTTACGCTGAAAGAGCAGCCTGTCTTCCTCTAAAGGAGACAGAGCGAGACTCTACATTCCTTTACACCCACGTGAATGACTGGCCCAGAGTGCCGTCTACCTTCAGCCCAGACTACTGCTGAAAAACATCTGACTAACTCAATCTTTCTGTCCAGCCATCCTGTCACACTGGTTTTCTGTTGTTTGTGTTCAGCCACCTTTGTTTCATTACGTTTTATTTGTTCTTCTTAGGATGAAAGACAAAAACCAGCCAATATGTCCTGGCAATTTGGCAATAATTTACTAGTAAAAACTTCCCCAGTGCCTAGAAGTGGTTTTACAAGGGGGAGAGAGAATGACAGAATGTCAGGGGTAGGATGGCATTCTATAATTAATTCTTTAAGAAAGGTTATAATTTCTATTATAAATTGTCTCAACTGAAATCGTCAATCATCTTGTCAGTGAATAATAATGTATACGTTGGATGTCTTTTTGTCTGATCTTGTGTGACAGTTTGATGAGGAGAAATTAAACTTTAGGTTGTTACAATGTCTGTGGTTGCACAGAAAGATATAGCATTATTCTACTGTTTGGAAATTTCCAGCCAGTCTGTAAAAATAGTTTCTCTGCACACAAGGTTATGGTACAGCCTAAATGTAGGGAGAAATCCCAATATAATTACACTCTTTTTAAACAACATCATTATAAGCTATGGTTCAGCACTTCCCTTTATAGAGATTTTAAAAAATGAAGGTGGGTTTAGACTGGTTTTAACTTGCGGTCTCACCCTCTTTTACTTTCTTTCAGTGCCACACAATAAGTGATCCAGAGAGCGTCTGCGTGGATGAAATGGTTACAGCTTTCCTCAATGAAAGGCAAGCCACTACTGAGGAGATGGCTTTAGTAAGCAATGCACTGGCTGCTTATTCCTTCATAGCAGGTAAAAACAGGTTTGGTTCACTACTACTACACTAACAGCCCCAAAACTATACCCTGCACTAAAGCTGGCCGGTTAATTTCATTTTATTTTCAATTACAATTTTGTCTTGCACATCTTGAACAATCGTAAGATAACTGTGCCACATTCATTTTTGCTATGATGGTCCCGCTTACTTTCTACTTTTTGTTTTGTTTTTTCATAAAAATTGTATTTATTTTATTTATTGATTTTTATTTTTTTTTATTTTATTGTATTTAAAGTGTGAGAAAATCCACTGATATCTTATAAGAAAATAAGTTCAATTATTGTCTGAAATCAATGTCAGTAAGTAATGGTGTTAAATATTCATGATCTCAATACTGAGAAAAATAATAATAATTTTTGCCAGAATCAAGCAGCCTTCCTGTACACGTTCCCCTCCTTGCTTTATATTGCAAAATAAAATATATATATATATATATTTATATAATATTTTAGATGTTTTTTTAATGTATACAATCTAATCCTCTTATATATATATATATATATATATATATATATATAACAATTTGTTTAGTAGTTTTTACTGAAAGCTACTGATCATTAATTAAATATACACAATTATACATTTTAAAAAAAATACCAAAATAGATTAGATCAAGGACAGAGGATCAAACTTTTGATGTAATGTATTTTCATGTATTAACTTCTATTGTGTATATATAAAACTTACTTTCTACTTTATTTATCTTTTTTTTTCTAAAAATTTGTATATATATATATATATATATATATATATATATATATATATTATATGTAAAGTACAAGAAAATCCACTGTTAAGAAGGAAAAATAAGTTCAATTACTGTCTAACATCAATGTCAATAAGTAATAAGTAATGCTATAATTATGATGCTAATATTGAGCAAAATAATCATAATTTTTGCCTTATTGTAGTGTTTTCCCTCCTTGCTTTATATGGCAAAAAGTTTTTAGATATATATTTTTATATCATATTTTAAAAATAGCTTTTAAATATATTCTAATCCTTTTATATATGTTAATTTGTTTAGTAGTTTATACTGAAAACGACTAATCATTAATTTTGGTTTGTTTGTTTAATCATATTTAAAGTACACTGTTAAAAAAGAAGAAAAAAGTTAAAATACTTTCTGAAATTAATGTCAGTAAGTAATGGTGTTAAATAATCATAATTTCAATATTAAGCCAAATAATCATAATGTACATGCTTCTATACTTTGGCCTTGACTTATTTTTTAAATGTTTTAACAAAATATAAAAAATGTATAATTTTTTTATTAATTTAATTATTAAAAATGTCTTATTTTTAAGAAATCGTAATAAAGGATTTGCTGCAGCACTTGTGTGTACTGTTTATATTTATTATGTATATACAAATACACACATCCATGTATATATTTACGAAAAATATATGTTTACATATAAAAATGTTTTATATATAATATACATTAACATAAATATATACATTTAAATATTTTCTAGATATATACTGTATGTGTGTGTATTTATATATACCTAATAAATATACACAGTATAAACATATATTATGTAAACAAAAACTTTTCTTTTGGATGCAATTTACATTACAAACATAATTAAGATAATACATAAAAAATAATATGGTAAGACACAAATTTACAATATCAAGCGGCAAAACAAGCTGTTTTGTACAGCTAAAAATAAATGGAAGCAGATGAGACCTGAAGCCAAACCCATAAAATTTACAAATGGCTGCGCCCACTGGGAAAAATAAGATGGACAAAAGAGGTGTATAAACGTTATTATGCTATAAACAAATAATTACAAACTGGGCCTACTTTACTCAGTTACACAATGTAACAGTGGTCCAGTGCAAACCGTTACTGACCTTCTTAACTGTTTCTGCAGATCACCCGGAACGGGCGGCACTGTATTTTGTGTGTGGAGTGTGTTTGGGACTGGTTCTCACGCTCATCGCGTTAGTGGTGCAGATCTCCTGTCGAACAGACTGCAAAACGCAACAAGCCCCCAAGAAACCAGGAAAGACTGCGGAGAGCACCAGTGACACAAGCGACAGCGATTCGGACTGGGACAATACTTCCGATCTGTCAGCACGCCGCCACCGGCGCTTTGAACGGACGCTCGGTAACGTGTTTACTTCCGCCGAGGAGCTGGAGCGCGCACAGCGATTAGAGGAACGCGAGCGGATCATACGGGAGATCTGGATGAACGGACAGCCGGACATGCCGGGCACACGCAGCCTGAACCGCTACTATTAAAGTCTCTGAAGCAATGAGACGGAAGGTTTGAGGAAATATTAAACAATAAAATAGCTATTAAACATTTTTGGGATACAGTAAGGGACTGAGATATGAGAAAAGCCAACACTTACAAAATGTTTTGGAACATCTCTTTTGGTGTCTCTAGAACTACTTTGTGAAACATACGTGTTTTTGAAGGTGCACTCAGTATATATATTTTTGGTTTATGTTGCGCCCATAGTCGTTTTATACTTATGCTGATACCTATACTGACAACTGGTGGCGTGGATGAAAAAACAACGTTTTTAATTTGAGGTAAATTTAGGTAAATTTGGACACTTTTGCCAGCTATTTGCGCTATTCGACGTAATTAATTTATTCCACGAGTGAGTAAGCAACTTTAACAAATATACACTCTGCCTTGCTTCATGTAAAATAAATCAGCTTTTATCCACCTTCTGTTTGCCGTAAGAGTGGGCGTGGCCATTTGTAAATTTTATGGTTGTGGCTTCCGGTCACATCCACGTCCATTTATTTTTAGCTGTACAAAACAGCTCGTTTTGCTGATTGATATTGCAAATTGGTGTGTCTTACCATATTTTTTTAATGTATTATCTTGATTATGAACACACTGGTTTGTAGTGCAAACAGTTTACTGTTTACTGCACATTGTTATTCTTCTCGTTATTTCCATATAGTGTTTAATGAACCGGAAGTCTCACCCATATAGGCTAAGAATAAGGTGGATAAAGTTACAGGTGGGCTATGGCTGTTGACTTCATGATTTAATTTTTTTTAAGTGTTATTCATTCCTTGGTGTGTAAAACGTTTTAAGGAGGGAAAATTACTGAGTGTACCTTTAATGCAAACTTGTTTTAATGAAGAATTCACCATGTAAAACAGGTGGAGGAAAAAATAACATGCTTCAGCTTTGAATATGCTTGAGTTGAAATACTGTATTTTTAATTAGAATGAATTTCGTCTGAAATTAGGTTTGGTCACGTGGACGTTGGGCATTTCAGACACCTAATTTTATTGAGATCTTATTCTTTAGTTGGCTAATATCTTTTTTATTTAAGCAAAATGTCTTTCTGTTACAAACACTTTTATTATACTAAAGCTTTGTCTTGGAGCTCAGGGTTTTCATGACCTCTGTGAAGGATTTCTCTTCATTTGTCATATTTTGTCAACTGACAAGACATAAGGATGGTCTGTGCCTTCATTTTAGAAAAAAATCCCTAAAAATGAGAAGATACTTGAGGTGGAAAACTTATAGACACCCATTCTAGAAGTATATTTTCATTTTTACAAAGTATGCCTTCTTCAAGCAAGTATTAATTATGCATGGAAGACAATCACCTCTGTTTTTACTAGATTTTTCACAGGATAGTATCAGTTTTCAACATGGTGCTATAGGTAAAATCCATCCGTGCGTGAGCACAGTTCAGTCCAACTTCATGGCCCAGAAATGTATGATATATCAAATATGTTCCTGTCGTTATTTCACCCTTTGGTGTTCAACACATGCAGCATTTTAATAATGTAACAAAGATGCTTCCACTGTCTCATTCCACACTCATTCAGTGTAAGTGTTTCAACGATATTTCTTTTAATAGAAATATCTGGATTTATTAGAAAATAAATTTGTGTCTGGTTGTCTTTTAACATGGGTGTTTTGAATGTGTATGAAGTAATGTGCCAAATGTTTGTCTGTGGGTAAAGTTACTACATCTTTCGATAAAATAAAAAACAAAGCTTTTAAAACCGTTTGTTTATGGCAATACTTGTGCAATTCTGAATGTCTCTTTGTACAAACCCTAACTGAATGTATTAGTGCCCTCTGCTGATGAACAGATATTATGACAGAATCATAAAATTTCAACGTTTTTTATTCCCATTTTAGGACAGGCAGACAAACAGATGGGCACTATAACAACAAAGAAATGGTACCTAAATAATGTTTTATAATCTTAACTGTTTAGATTACTAAGACATGTATAAATTAGCATTGAATGGTACAAGACCATGCTTTATATTAGTAAGAAAGAAAAAAATAAGTGTTCTTAAGTGTGTAAATACAGAATGTTTCGAGTTTTAAACATTTTTAAACATTTATAAAATTATTTTGATATAAAATTACAAAATTATAAAAAAAACAAATTTCTCCACAGATTAACCATAAATATAACAATTGTTGTAAAATATTGTGTTCCCTTTACATATATATACTTGATAAAATACAGATCAAATTAGACAAAATATAAAAATACATGACAAAAATATATATAAAACCATGTAATGTATCAAACACTATGGTAAAAAAGAGCAGCAAGTGAAATATGTCAATGTAACTTCTAGCAAATGTACACAGTATATGTAAACCAGTTTTAATTCACAGAGCTTATAACTAATAGTACCAAACTTCATATACAGATAACTTCCAGTTTGTAGTGGTTATAATATGTGCTATATGTGCAGGTTTTATGAAGGTAAATGTAAGACTTTTTTAAAAGACCAAATAAAGAAAATATAAGGAATAAATTGAAAGGAATTGTAACAAGTTATATTAGCAAAACCTCAGAATTTCAAAACTCAACTTCAGCAAAAACAGTAAAATATTTAAAAAATAAATATTTTTATTTTTAAACAGTAAAATATTTTTGCTATTTAAAATAACTGCTTTCTATTTGAAAACATTTTAAAGTGTAATTTATTCTTGTGATTTTAAAGCTGAATTTTTAGTATCCTCACTCCAGTCACATGATCCTTTAGAAAACATTCTAATATTCTGATTTGCTGCTCAAAAAACATGTTAAAAACAGCCGAGTATATTTTTTTTCAGGTTTCTCTGATGAATAGAAAGTTCAGAAGAACAGCATTTATCGGTAACATTATAAATGTCTTTATCATCACTTTTGGTAAATTTAAAGCATCCTTGCTGAATAAAAGTATTAATTTCGATAGTTTCTTTAAAATAAAAATTACTTTTGAATGGTATAGTGTATAATGTTACAAAAGCTTTTTATTTCGAATAAATGCTGATCTTGGGATTTTCTATTCATCAAAGAATTCTGAAAAAAATTGTACTCAGTTGTTTTAAATATGATAATAATAATAATAATAATAATAAAATATTTCTTGAATGACAAATCAGCAAATTACAATGATTTCTGAAAGAGCATGAGGTATTGATCTGAAAATTTAGCTTTGATCACAGGAATAAATGACATTATTAAATATATATTTTTAAACAAAAGCAGTTATTTTAAATAGTAAAAATATTTTCACAAAATTACTGCTTTAGCTGTATTTTGGATCAAATAAATGTAGGCTTGGTGAGCAGAAAAACTTTTTATTATTATTTTTTTAATTTTACTGTTCAAAAAATTTTGACTGGTACTGTATCTTGATTTAAGGATGTTTGTATTGACAAACAAAAGTACTAAAGAAGACATTAATTATTTTTAAGACTATGAAATTAAGAACTGACCTTTTTAAGGCCTTACATTGTGCGAGGGGGTGAATTAAAAATTTTAAGACCTGCAGAAACCTAGTAAAATGCTAATATTTACCAGCTTTATCCCAAATAAAACCTTGTATTAAAAATGTACCTGTCTTCTCGCCCCTCCTAATCGAGGACTTGTACTCTGTATTGTTTTGAGGTCTGGTATTGGAGTTGAGGTATAACACGGGTTCCTGTTTAACAGCTGTTTGACAGTGAGATGCGGCGCAGCTCCATTCACAATGGGACTGATCACAGCCATATTCTCTTTATCTAATGTAGAATCGCCAACACTGTGAGAGGAGTGGGCTTCTGCACTAAAGTAAACAGTGCTACTGCAGTCTGCAGGGCAGGTGTTATACACTGCACCCTTCTCTGGAGACTGCTGTCTGACTTCAGTACCAGAAACTCCCTCTTGGTTTTCAGTTGGACAACTTTTAGATTGTTCACCTGCTTCCAAGATTGACTGGTTACAGCCGTTTCCTCCAGTGTCTATGTCGGGTGCATCATCATTCTCCAGAATGACTGAAAGCCCTCGGTCTCCATACAAGCAGCTGATCTTGTCTTTGTTTCCAGTTTTGAGAGCCAGACGTATTAACATATGATGATGGTGCCAGTCGCCCTCTAGTGGCTGAAGAGAAGAGCCTTCTGCATGCTTATCAGGAGCAAAACCAGTCACTGAGAAAGTGCCACGATTGTGTGTGGAGGATTGAAGTGTTGTGTCCTTGCAGTCCACGTCGGTAGTTCCGTCAACAGTTGTCAGGCTCATTTGGAGTCTCAGACTCTGGAGGATCTCTGTAGATTTTGGATGAAGAAATCGGTAGTAAAGAACTACAAAAATGACACCTAAAATAGAGAACAGAGCAAAGTATATTTGTTACTGTACATTATATTACACTAGCTATTTATGATTGTTATTTTTCTTATAAAAAAGTAGTTTCTAGGAATACCAAATCGGTTATCAGGTGATTTTAGATTTATGTACTGGATATTTAATTGTGCATGCTTATTTTCCATTCAGATTACCTAGCCGTTATCTAACAGCAATGTTTAGAAACTTAGCTATTAATTTAGCACTGTTAAAGGGATAGTTCACTCAATAATGAAAATTATGGTTTACTCACCCTCAAGCCATCCAAGGTATATATAACTTTAATCATTTAGACGAATACAATCGGAGTTATAGTAAAAATGTCCTGGCTCTTCCAGACTTTATAATGGCAGTGAATGGGTGTTGAGATTTTGTGTAAGCTAAATATTACGATTTATAAAGTTTTAAATATGTTAGTTTTTCATACACAAATGCATCGATTCACTTCAGAAGGGCTTTATTAACCCCCCGAAGCCGAGTGGAGCACTTTTAATGATGAATGGATGCACTTTATTTTGCTTCAAAATCTCAACACCCATTCACTGCCATTATAAAGCTTGGAAGAGCCAGGACATTTTTTTTTAATATAATTCCAATTGTATTAGTCTGAATAAATAAAGTCATATACACCTAGGATGACTTGAGAGTAAGTAAATCATAGGGTGATTTTCATTTTTGGATGAACTATGCCTTTAAATATAATCATTAGTAAATCTCAGAATGAATATCCATTTTTCATACTTTACATTACAATAAAGTGATCCCTAAATTCACTCGTAGCATTTAAAACAACTGATTTTGTAGGGGTTTTTTTCCTCATTTATTAGGTCAAACATAATTATAACAATTTTCAATATCAGGGTTTTCTTATTTCTGTTCTTTACCGATAAGGAAGCTGCATAAGACAGCCAGAGGAACGCTCATGCTGTCCCATGAAGGTCCACTGAGTGAGTCTGATGCCAAAAGCAGTAGGAAGGTGTTCTCCAGCAACATTAACTACAACACAGATAGAAGCTCTGGATCAGTGATCTTTGAAATCAGTAAAAAATATATATATATAGTATCAGAGATGTAAAGTGTAGTTCATGAGAGATGACAGATTCTAAAAATAGTCACCAGCATAAAAGTGAAAACATATATATATAAACAATTAAAAATATTCTTGAAATTAAATTAATAAATATTGAATAACAAATTGAAAATTTTAAGTTGCCAAGTGAAATACTAAAATCAGTAAAACTAAAATATTAAATAAAAATAAAATCCAAAAGGTAAATTTGAATATTTAAATATAACATATATATTAAAAAAATATACAATTTAAAAAATATTTTTGAACATTTAAAAAAATAGTATAAATGACAAAAGCAATAAAATTACTAAAACTTTAAAACAGAATATATACAAACAAAAGCAAATTCAAAATGTTAATAAATACTATAACAGTATATAATAGTACAACACTGCAGTGCAGAAAGACCAACCAAATAGAATCCAGTCATGCGGTACCGGGAGGGCCCGTCTTTGACGTTAAGGAAGAGGAAAATGTGCAATGCCCCTAAGATAAAGTTGAAGAGCCGCCAGGAACCACGGTTAATGCAGATGTCTGTCTGCTGGGACACTTGCCAGAATGTCATAATGAGACAGTGGAAACCTGAGCAGGGATTTAAACAGACAACCACAAAGCAGCCATTTATTAACAAATCATCCCTTTCCAGGTAAGAGTTGGGCAATGACAAATTACTTGAAAGCACTCATGGCTGTCAACTGTGAAAGCTTTTTGTGTGTGCAGGATTTGACAAGAAAAAGACATAACTTGACTCACCCACGACTCCACAGGACCACCAGTGAAATTTACTGCAGAAGAACATGAAACTGGCCACCCTGGCACCCAGCATGCCTCCCCTCCATATGAGCTGGCACAGCATTGCAGCAGGAGTCATGTGCAGATGACCGGGACGGAGCAGAAAGCATGAGCGGCTGTACAGGACCAGAAACCAGGACACATTCAGGAGGCTCAGCCCGACACATAAGACCACTGTAAAAAGTTAAAGGCATCCAGTGAACAAACAGTTTCTTGTGACTATGAATCCCCGAAAAAGCTAAACAGTCTCAGTTATCAAGCCATTTTGTCAAGTCATATTGCTCAGGCCCCGCCCACGACTGCTGACGGACTGTCTCGTATTAGCATATTTCTGTCCATTTTCTCCACATTGGAGCAGCTGTAGTGACAACAATGTCTTGTAAGCAATGCAGGTGTTTTGTAGTTGGATGTTAAATTGAACATAAGAGTCTTTATTTTCTCCAGACATCAGAGGACGCAGTCGATTAGTTTTGTTTTTGATGGTAACACGCCACTGAATATACAAAAGACGGAAGAGAGGGGTGGGCTGTTTTGACAAGGTAAAAAGGTGTTGTTTTACATGACCATTGAGAAATTGTAACCAAAGCATGTTGCAGACATTTCATGAAGATACTTTCAAAACTGTGTTACCATAGCATTTACAAAAAAGCACGCCAGAATTTTTTTATTGCTCATAAACACTGACTAATTTATTACTTCCAGAGAAAACTGCTGACGTGAAGCTAGATCTGTTTGTGCCAAAAAGAAAGGTTGTGTACCTGGTGACAGAAAGCTAGGGTGAAGGGTGAATAAACTGTAGGTCTGAAGCAGACTTTGAGGAAGGCTGAGGGTCAGGGCCTCGATCAGTAATAAAGCAGACACATCAGCCTGCTGCATTAGTGATGCACCAAACTTAACTTGCCTACCCTGGGACTTCATGCATTTCCATAACCTGCAAACATAAAACACGCACAACAGAAACAAGTAGCCTATTGTATTAGGTGAAAACTTATATGAACATGCACAGGTCGTATTTCAACCACAACAAGATATTACACTACAGTTCAAAAGTTTGGGGTCAGTAGGACTTTTTTATGTTTCTGAAATAATGTTTTCTTTTTACGTTTTTGATAAAAAATACAGTAAAAATATAAAATATTATTACAATTTAAAATAACCATTTTATATTTGAATATATTTTTAAATGTAATGTATTCCCGTGTTGACAAAGCTGAATTTTCAGCATCATTATTCCAGTGTTCAGTGTTACACAATTGTTCAGAAATCATTCTAATATGCTGATTTGATGCTCAAGAAACATTTATTATTATTATCAGTGATGATGAATAAAAGGGTTTAAAAAACAGCATTTATTTGGAACAGAAATCTATGTAACAATATAAATGTCTTTACCATCACTTTTGATCAATTTAATGCACCCTTGCTAAAAAAAAAATTAATGTGTATATTGTTATAATATAGACACACATATATATATATAGATTGAGACCCTGGACCACAAAACCAGTCATAAGGGTCAGTTTTTTTTTTAATTAAGATTGATGCACCATGAATAAATAAGCTTTCCACTGATGTATGGTTTGTTAGGATAGGACAATATTTGGCTGAAATAGAACTATTTGAAAATCTGTAATCTGAGGGTGCAAAAAAAAATCTAAATATTGAGAAAAAAGTTTAAAGTTGTCCAAATAAAGTTCTTAGCAATGCATATTATTGATCAAAAATTAAGTTTTTATATATTTAAGGTAGGAAAGTTACAAAATATCTTCATGAAACATGATCTTTACTTAATATCCTAATGATTTATGGCATAAAAGAAAAATCTATAATTTTGACCCAATGTATTTTTGGCTATTGCTACAAATATACACATGGTCAAGAAAAAAATAAAAAAAAATAAAAGAAAATAAAGCCTATTTATAGGGCCTTTAAGATGTTTTACATTGTAACATCTTCAAGATTTTGGAGTTAAATGTGACCTGAACATGTTCTCATGAATTCATTTGATAATATATCACTGTCATTATATCGTACAGTAATTTGTGCAGTTTTCCAGCTCACTCTTTATAAATGAATTAAAACAGTTGACAGAACATTTTTGACCTGTGGTAGACGCCCAGATGTAGACAGTGCACAAGGAGAAGTGAGGGCTTGGGTCTTTCTGTATCAGTGATGTACCACTTCAGACTAAGCAGCTGCACAGCCGTGACAGGCAGACACAGACCCAGAGTCAGCCAGGCCAGCAGCTCCTTTCCCATCCAGAGGTAGTGAGTAAAGCACAGTACAACTGATGACATGAACAACAAATAGGTCAAACATCAGAGTCCATTTTCAACAACAGCACTGACACCGAGCTGAATTGAATCAACATTAAACTGACTCGAGCTGAATAACAACACTATTGTCTTCTGTAGAGCTGCTTATGGCTGAACTGGACTTATTTCATTATTGATTAACTTTAGTTATTGAATTGAACTAATTCAACTGTAGAGAATTTTGCTGTACTTTGTTCAGGTAGAGCTCTGTAAAACTGTTTATATTTGGATAAAATATTTTTGAGAGCACTTGATATTTAATCATCTTTTTTTTGTCATTCAACCATTTGTCTGATTGCACAGCAAAAATAAATAAATAATAAATCGTAATATTTAAATTTTTTTTTAATGAACTGGTACACTATTATAACGTATATAATGCGTAATTGCACAGTCGAATGATTTAATGATCTAACAAGTATTTTTATAATTAAATAATGTTATTTTTAACATTTGTGTTAGCGTCCCCACTCTTTCTTCTCGGATTATGTCTCTAATGTAAAGCATCTGTGTGACAGAACACGCCCCCTGCTCTCCATTCATGAAAAAGGCGCTCAAATGCAGTAAAACCATGGCAGCAATAACGTGCTACAACAATGAATTCATAATACAACATGTTCGAACCGGCAAAAACCACATCTGCATGCCAACGGAGTTGCCAAAATATGTTCCGTAAGCACAGATAGCGGTTTTGAAAGGAATGATTCATCGGAAAATAACTTACGTGCCGCTTTCTCCAATAAAACAATGACTGCTGAAAAAGAGTAGAGGCAGACGTGACTCCATGTGATCTTGGCACTTCCTTTTTGATTCTGCATCGTTGCACTAAAAACGCGTTTTTTGAAAGTTTGTGGTATTACTTCTGCTGTTCAAGGACAGTGGAGCCTGTGCGCTAACTGCGCTTTGTGTGTGTTGTCTCTCTGATCAGTTTTTGGAGGCTGCCGCTCAGTGTGACGTCACGCACCGAGCAACTTAACAGTTGAACAGCTATGATACACAACCTGATATTGACACAATTTGCAATTTTTGTGACATGCAAGATGAAACTATTGTACATTTGGTACTGTAATTATACGAAAGTATTTTGGAATAATTTTTCAAGTTTGTGATTGATTTTGTGTAAGCCTACTCTCAATTGTCTTTGTTTTGGAAAGATGTGTTATTTGGTTTTGTTGATACAGATAAAAATACTGATAAAGAGTTTTATCTTATAAATCTATTACTTGTCCTAGCCAAATATCGTATGCACAAGTGTATACTCTCCAACAATAGGCTGCATTTTAAGGTGTTTGTTAGAGAGTTGCAACAACATTTTGAAACACTCTGTTTCAGAAAATACTAAGGCGAGCAAAACACTAACTTTTTGTGCCCTTTTCTGGATTTCCCTGTAAAATAATTACTTTGTATTCATTGTTATTATATGTTTTTTTAGCCTTTTAAGTATCGCTTTATTATGGAAGCCCATTTCCGCCAGATAAGAAAAAAATTCATGCCTTAAAAAGTCGAAATTATGACATACTTAAGTCATAGTTATGAGATTAAAAGTAAAAATCGAAATTATGACCTTAAGGCCCAGTTTCACAGACAGGGTTTAGACAAAGCCATGATTAGGCCATAGTTCAATTAGAACATTTAACTAATTTTATAAACTTGCTTAGAAAAAAACATTACTGGTGTGCATCTTGAGACAAAACAAAGCAACCGACATGATTTAAGATCAGTCAGTGCAAGTTTCTTTCAGTTGGAACAGCTCAGACTTGCATTTTAGTCTTGGACTAGGTTTAAGCCTTGTCTGTGAAACTGGGGGAATAAGCAATAATTATAAGATAAAAAGAAATTATGATTTATAATGTCGAAAGTATGACATACTTATGTCATAATTACACATAGGCTATACCATGGCTAATAAAACTTGGACTATTTGCTCCCATTTGGGTGTTTTAATTTAACATTGATTTTATTTTATTTTTACTTATAATTTAAGGGGATTTTACGTATGTGATTTTCTTTCTAACTGTTTTCTTAATCTCTGTTTATCTTTGTTTGGTTTATTAATAACTGTATTTTCTTTCTTTCTTTCTATTTTATGTATTTTTGCCTATGTGTGAACTCTTTGATTTTAATTCATTATCTTATTTGAGGTCTGCAATCTGCATTATGTTCTGTATACAGTTATTTCTTAAATTATAAATAAATATGTATGTATGCATGCATGTATGTATGTAGCAATCTAGGATCTACTTAACATACTAAAAAAATAGCCTATCTGACAACAATGAAAAAACTATTTCATGACAAATCTTTGTGTGATTATGTGTGATTATCATGTAAATGTCGAAATTCTGAGATAAAAGGTTAAATTATGACAAAAAAAGACCTAATATGACCTAAAGTCATATTTGAAATAAAATGTCGTAATTATGACTTAGAAAATTCCACCCTTAATGCCATGTTTTTAACGTTTCATGTCATGATGATTAATCAGATCATGATTTTCGTTGGCTTACATAGGATTAATCACATTTACATACGAAACAAAATTAACAAATAGTACTAAGAGTACTGAAATGATGAGATTTGATCACGTGAGAGTCATGAGACCCCCAAATGCACATGACTGTATCACGTGATCTGTCGTTGCTCTATAAAGCCAACAGCGTGCTGTTTTGCTGTTGATTATTTCCGCCCAGTGGAAGTTTGGGGAGTGAGACACACAGTTCGAAGAGGAAAAACTGCCAGCACACAAAACACAGGTAGGATTTTGTTCTTAAAATCTGCTTTTGAATCGCTAGGACGTAGATTAATTTTTGTTTGTTTGTTTGTTTGTTTGTTTGTTTGTGTCTAATTTGGCCTTCAGCTAGATAAACATAATCAAGATAAAAGCTCATGGATATAGTGCATGTCTTACATTATCATACGAAAATTACAATAAGAAACATTTTATCAGGCAATAGCATGACTTTATTTAAAAAAAATTTCCTGCTTTGCTATGAAATATGATCTCAACTGTTTACAGCGACTGGATTTTAAAACATGGATTCATTGTTCGTTTGACTACATAAACAAGGCCTGCAGTTAGAAACGAAAGTAGGAGAATTGATAACCATGTTAGAACACATGTGAATGCTTCAGTTGCTCTAATTGACATTACGCTACTCGTTTACTTACTGATACACTATTAGATTTCAAACATTACCAGCCTTAGATATTTGAAGTCTCACAGTACTCTGAAAGTGAAACCTCTTTAAATGCTGCGAACAGTTTTATGTGCATTCTTCACTATATTGACGTCGTTAACGCCTTCTGAAGCAGCGTTATTGACTAGTCCTCAAGATAACATTGGGGTTTAAAGCCAGTGTAGGCTGGCTTTCTTAAAATTAACAGGTATTTCCTTGAAACTGCTGACTCACGCACATCTTATGATTGCTGATGTCATTGTAGAGCTTTGAGGAAGTACAACCCAGCATGTATGAAAATGATATTGATAAATTGTTGCCTTGTAAAAGTTCACTATAGTTGTGTTAAGATTTTGGTGTAAGATGTGGTGCAAGTTAGTAATGGGGAATAGGGAAGTAAAGTTGCTTAAAACCACACAGAACAACAAAACAAACCAAAAATCACTAAAAATGTAGATGACTTTCTCTGAGTAGTTGATCAAGCCTTGTTTGTCTGGTTGTGTAACCATTAGGAATCTTGGCCATGTTTATTTTAAGATGTGTAGAGGTCTCACTTCTGCATGACTGCAGGTTGAAGATGACCCTACTGTAGGCAGTCAGTGGTCTGTTTCACCTTAAGATTGATAAGTGTTCTTGATGTGGTACCTGAGTATTGTTAATTTAAGGCTATGATGTTTAGAACTTTAAAATCTAGTTGAAGTGATTCATGAAACTGTTAAAGTGGTATTTGGGATGGTTGGAAAAGCCTCCTTTCTGTGTACAATTGAGATTAATTGTGTTTTTGTGTTTCAGAATGTGGCGGCTGGCTTTCCTGTGCGTGATCTCAGCCCTTTCAGTTAGCTGGGCTCGACCTCGCCTTGCTCCCCTCTCCCAAGAGATGGTCAACTTCATCAATAAAGCAAACACTACTTGGAAGGTAAGAAGCTGTTCTATTCACTGATGCCCTAAACTGCTGTATCCTAGTAAGGACAAATGAGCCTGTATTGGAAAGACCTTTGTATTGAGGCGTTTTCTTTAGTAGTGCTTGCGTCATTTCACATTAAACCTAATTCTCACCTTTAGGCTGGACACAATTTCCGTGATGTGGACTATAGCTATGTGAAGAGGCTGTGTGGGACTTTGCTGAAAGGACCCAAACTCCCTGTCATGTGAGTTCAGTTTTAGAATTTGGTGTGAGATAAAATAAATGGAGAAGGTTTAAAGAGGAAGTAGAACTTGTTAACATTGCAGTCATGGTATACATATGACTACTGTCACATGATGCTGTTCTTTAAGTTTCCTCACACCTATTGCTTTCAGTTCTGCATTCCTGTATAACTGTCTTGCTTTGTCTTTAACCAGGGTGCAGTATGCTGATAATATCAAGCTCCCCACTAACTTTGATCCCAGAGAACAGTGGCCCAACTGCCCCACTCTTAAAGAGATCAGAGACCAGGGTTCTTGCGGTTCATGCTGGGTGAGGTCATCTCTCTGGTGGATGTGTTATGACCTTAGATTTATTTGTTTTTGTTTTTACTGAGCATCTTCATTCTCTCCACAGGCATTTGGGGCTGCTGAAGCCATATCTGACAGAATATGCATCCACAGCAATGCCAAAGTGAGTGTGGAGATCTCCGCTCAGGACCTGCTTACCTGCTGTGACAGCTGTGGCATGGGGTAAGTTAGATGATTCTATAGAAGGACCTGCTGTACACTAATGCATCCTGGATAACACTAGATGAGTATGCTGGCATTAATGCCCTTTTTTTGCTGTTTTGGTCCACAAGATGTTAATGATGTTTGTTTTTAATCTTAGATGTAATGGTGGATACCCTTCTGCTGCTTGGTCTTTCTGGAACTCAGATGGTCTGGTCAGCGGTGGACTCTATAACTCCCATGTTGGTTAGTGACTTCCCTTGTTAGGGCCTGAACACCAATGGTACGATGGTTATTCTTGTTCTCCAAAATTGCCTTTTTGAGGATCTAAACATGATTAAACTCATAACTTTGCACACATGCCAAAAGTGGTGAAAATTTACATCTGATGTGGGTGTCAAATTGCATGATTGTGCCACCTATAAAATTTCAAAGAAGTGCCCCTCCAGCTACATTTAGGCGCATATAATACACCAATACCTACAAAAAGTGTCCCTTGGTACGAAGTTCAAAAGACAACAGGAAGTCTTATCTTTAATTTTCTCATCAAGTTTTGTTCCGTTTTTGCCATTTTCAAGCATATTTTAACCAACTCCTCTTAGAGGTTTTAAAGACACCAACATTATATTGGTCAATCTGCTCGAAAGGCCTTTGCAGTGTTAAAGTGCGACGATCTTGAGTTTTCATTGGAGGGCGTGTCTGTGGCGGCCTAACAAATTTCGGTGTTTTGCCATGAAACGGGAAGTTGTTATAAGTTGCAGGAAGTAACGGGAAGTTGTTCAGGCATACAATGTCCAATCTGCACCAAAATTCACATGTTTGATAAGAGACCTGGCCCCACCTTTTGGCAAGAGGATATGTCATGTTTTACACCAACTCAAACATACCATGTTTGATCTATGCCAAACTTCATATGTTTGATCAAAGTCTTTGCTTGAAGACATGTACATGCCAATATCCAGACAGTTATAGTCATAGCACCACTAGCTGGCAGCAGGAAGTTTGGTGCACAAGTGACTTAAGACTTTTAATGCATATTGCTCACCGGTCGCTGTCTTCCTAAAGCCACCGGGTGGTGGCGAGCCCAGGTGCGAGGGCCCTTTCAATGCTGTTTGCAGCTTTAATATCATTATTGCCATTTTGATTGCATTTGGAAACCTTGAACTTATAATTTATTTTCAGGCTGCCGTCCATACACCATTGAACCCTGTGAGCATCATGTGAATGGCAGTCGCCCTCCTTGTACTGGAGAGGGTGGAGACACTCCTAACTGTGATATGGCCTGTGAACCTGGCTACAGCCCCTCTTACAAGCAGGACAAACACTTTGGTAAGAATTTACAGACCCAAATAGTTTCACCCTCATTACTTATTTGCATCTAGTCAGATGTCACTTTAGTTCAGTGGTTCTAAACCCGTTTGACTAAAAGCTTCCGCATTGTCCACAGCTATATATATATATATATATAATATAATATAATATAATATAATTATTATTTTTTTATTTATTTATTTTTTTTTTTTAATGGTTCTATCCTCATTTTTATGGATTCCACAGTCTTGGAAAAACCCTGTTTGTGGGTGTTTGAAGCAAATGTTGTGACCTCATTTAAAGTTTGCTGCTGAAAGATGAAATCATTGAACTTTGAACTTATGTTTTGTTGTTCCTTGTTTGTCACTGCAGGAAAGACATCTTATAGGGTCCCATCTAATCAGCAGGACATTATGAAAGAGCTCTTCAAGAATGGCCCAGTAGAGGGAGCTTTCACTGTCTATGAGGACTTCCTGCAGTACAAATCTGGTTGGTTTCCGTCTATCATCCATTTACATAAAGGAGTACTAATACAACACTGAATGGTTGGTAATTAGGTGGTTCTTTACTAATTTTTGTAGGTGTATATCAGCACGTGGGTGGATCTGAACTAGGTGGTCATGCTATTAAGATCCTGGGCTGGGGAGAGGAGAATGGTGTCCCCTACTGGCTTGCTGCTAACTCCTGGAACACTGACTGGGGTGATAATGGTGAGTGTCGTTTTTCTTTTGTATAAAGACTAAAATCCTCATTTTATTGTTCACAGTTTGTTACTTAACTGACTGAAATGCCAAGAAAAGTGTTCATGGTCTTTTGTACCATCACATTTGCAGACTTTATCAGTTTACAGAATGTATAGGAGTTTGCTTCATCTGCCCAATCTCTTATGTCGCCACTTTAGGATATTTCAAGATTCTCCGAGGTGAGGACCACTGTGGCATTGAATCTGAAATTGTAGCTGGAATCCCACAGTAATCGCCAAAAAACTACAAGAGGAGAGCTGAAATGAGTACCCTGTTCAAAACGTAGACATTGAATGTCTTCAACTTTAAGCTGACAGCATCCTCTATGGCCATGATGCATCAAGTATTGTTAATGTTTTATACAAGTCATTTTAGACGGGGATTCTCAATCGGGTACATTTTAGTTGTTTTAGAACTGGAGTAACAGTTTTATGTGCCACAAATGTGTAACTGTAGTCCAGGCCATTGGAGTCAGTTTTAGACCACGGTCTATAAAATTTCATCACAACTTGATGCCTCAGCTGTAATTTTCCAGTTTGTTTCTTTTTTTTTTTAGAAAACAATTTGCTTATTTAGGTTGAATGGTTTTTACTTGATTTTTGTTTTGAGTTTTAATGCACTGTCTAAAATGTAATAAATATTAGTACCTAAGTATGTACTGTCTTGACTGGTTTTTATCACTTCTAACATCAAGCATTCACATTCAGAAGGTAACTAAGTAGAGAATGGAGTCGGGTGTAAGGAAAGAATGTAAGAAATCTTCACACTTTGTGTAGAAATCAAGAAGGCTCTTTGGTTAAGAGAAATCTATACAGGAAATTAAACCTGAGTGATCTTGTCTCTTTGGAAGTGCAGTACAGCTTCACTGTGTAACTTGAGCTTAAAATGAAACATCAGCAATACTGCAGTTAAAACCGTTCACTCATAGCAATGAAATTAAAGTCCACTTCCAGAACAAAGATTTACAGATAATGTACTTGCCCCCTTGTCATCCCAGATGTTCATGTCTGTCTTTTTTTTTTTTTTTGGAGGAAAACATTTCAGCGTTTTTTCTCTATAGCGATGTAGGATGATTTTGAAATCATTTTTGAAGTTGAGGGAGAAAAACACGTTTGGAGTTTTTCGACATTCCCTAACTGTCATGAACCATATACAGAGAAGCAGAGCAAGACGAGCGGTTTTTTTTTTTTTATTTTTTTTTAAATGAAAATAACCGATCATTTCGCTAGATAAGGGCGGCCGTACACGGTGCGAATCGGACAGTCGGAAGACCGTATCGCCACACACACGTCACGAGTGACTTTGTTTACGAACGCAGTGGTACACGGCACGTTTTAAAACCTGCCGATTTCCGAGCCAATCACATTCACGAAGTTCCGCGCCAAAAACATGGACTCTGAGGAAGAGATCCTTTTCTTTGTGGCAGCAATGGCTTGCGAAAAAACAAAAAAGAAAAGAAAACGAAGGGCATGGCAAAGAGTTTGGCTGAAGGGCAGAGAACAACATGGACTTTCCTTTCTTAATCGTCGTCGTGGAAGATATTGTAAATTACACAATCATTGCGTGTCATGCAAGTTTCTGCAATTTGTGATGTTGTTTTTATACATGTTAAAATGCTGGATAGTTTAGGTATTATTGTATACATACTGCAACTTACATGTTGTATTGTTGTGGAAGAACAGTAATGCAGAATCATAAAACTGCCTTCAGGACTTTTGCTATATGGTTTTCTGATTGGTCATTTCCAGTTTGCTCAACAAATCGGCTCGTTCAACAGCACACACGTCACGCTTTCAATCCGACAGCTCCCGAAGTTTTTTGACATGTTTAAAAATGATCCTAAGGTCGGGAAGTGCTCGTAAGGCACTCTGCTCGTCTCGTAATTTCTCACACACCATACGAGCCCCGACCATACGAGAAGAGACGATTTCCTCCGATAACCAAAAAAAAAAAAAAATCGCATGCGAGCTCGTACAACCTCAAAAATCGCACCGTGTACGCCCGCCTTAAGACCGTTCTTCCTCGGCTGGGATCGTTTACAACCGCATTTAAACTGTATTTTGGAAGTTCAAACTCGGGGCACCATTATATGGGGAAAAATCCTGAAAGGTTTTCCTCAAAAAACAAATTCTTTACGACTGAAGAAAAAAAGATATAATCATGACAAGGGGGTGAGTACATTATCTGTATATTTTTCTTCTGGAAGTGGAGTTCTCCTTTAAGCCCTCTACATCCTGATCAATCCACATTCTGTTGTCTTCTCATCAGAAAAATAAAAGCCTTTTAGCAACAGTCTTAAAGCTTAAAATATACTCTCCACCTCCAATTGAGCTGTGTTTATTTCAAAGGTGTTTAGCCCCAAATAAAGAAGGGCTGGGTGTAGAAATATGCCAAGAGTTTGTTACAAAACCCTAAAAGTGGTTGCTAAACCTTGGCTGTGACTGGATTTCTGCTTTAAAGTTTCAGTAAATCCAAGCGCTGTACTTTCTGGGTTTGCATAGTTTAAACAAAGCGTTACTAATGTAGATTTTAAAGTTGTGTTTGGGTTCCATAAATCAGTTCTGAGGATTCACAATAGCTTGATGCGAACCATAAATAGTCTATCATTAACACATGCTCTTGTACTTTCATAACTTTTAGTATATCCAGAATTAAATTATGCATCAATCATACAGTACAGTATATGCAGCAGGTAAGTGGTTTTCAACGTATGGCTGATTTGTACAAGTCTATAAAGTTGCACTTCATGCTTAATTTGGCATTATATTTCTGGTTGCCCTTGATGTACTGGTATGTTCTTCTCTTCCTGATCCTTCTCTTCTGGAGGCTGCAGATGGTCCTGCTCTTCAAGCTTTTCGGGTATCTGGTTGTGATTCTCATCCTCCATGTTTTCTTCTTTAGATGAGTCTTGTGTCTCATTTTGATGTTCAGTCACTTGGTTGCCTTCTGCGTCTTGCTGGTGAGTTTCAGAAACTCCATCCTCTGATTTAGTGTGTGTTTGCTCCTGTTTTAAGACCTCCTCAGCAGGGGGATCAGTGGGAACAATTTTGTTTTCTTGCTGATGGTCTATCGTGGATGCTGATGATAACAGCTCTGAAGGAGCTAGTAGTCCATCCTGGTTCAGATCCTGAGTTTGTAGCAGGTGATCCACCATAGATACAACCTAAAGTGTAAAGGGGTTCAAGTCATAACAGAATTCAAGAGCTTACTTTGAATGTTGTAACAAAACTAAGCAGCACTCACAGCATCTGCTGACTTTGGCATCATTACATGATAAGTCAGGAAATCTGTCAGTAGTTGCATCAGTTCAAGGCCATCCATCTGCCCACTTCTGTCATAGTCATAGAGGGAGAAAAGGAAGAATATCTCTGTGGCAAGAAGAGAACAAATCAGACAGAAGCTTATACATAAAATACATGAAATGCATATTACATAAATGTATAAAAGATTATCTTAATATAAAACAGAAGATAAAAAATCTTCTGAAATTGTATGCAAAATGGAAAAACACACAGAAGTAGTGGAAATAAAAGAGGTTAACTGAGAGACCATGTTAATAATGAACTATATTAACCTTGTTCCCTTGTGTTCAGCTCTGGACTGGTTTGTCCTTCCTTCAGGCTGCTCTTGATGTAGCTTTGCAAGAGTCTGTCATACATAATCAAAGATCATAGACCACTTTATTTCCACTTTATATGTTTACAGTATTTATAGAGGGAAAACAGAGGGAATTCATGCAATAAAATTGACACATTAAAGACAAATTTGTGGAACCACTGAGTTATACATGTACAGCTGCATAGTGTCTTTTTTAGGATTTGTTATGTAATTTTAAGTTGGAAAGCGCAGCAAACATTTTGTTTTGGCACCATTTTTAGCTATTGCTTGTTCAGCATGTCAGTGTGTCAGCTGTGGAAATCCCAGCATTATCTCTGATGTGACAGCGGACTTCGAACCTTGGGGCAACTGTACTACCTTATTTGATAAGGTAGATTTAAATAAAACAAGACTCAGGGAGATGTAGTCAAAAAATAACCTGCGGTTGTCTTCGCTGGACCCAAAAGGATTTGCAAGGTCTGGTACAACAATGTCATCACTGGAAAATCAACAAAAATGAGCCACATTTATTTCACATTTTCAGAAAATGTAAAATATATAGGTAATAGATTTATAAATGTGCAGATATGTTGTTTACAGGTATACAGTTCAAAATGTTATTTACAGATACAATTCTGAGATGTACAAATGGAAAATATTGCCTAATCTAAATCGAAATACACATATATACATGATCAAATCTAATACACGTTAATTCAATTAGTTGAATTAGTACAAGCCACAATAATAATTCACTGATGAATATACTGATGAATTAAATAGACCAGTTGTGAAACATTTGATCTGGATTCAGCTTTTCGCTTTCTATTTGATTTGTCTGTCATTATTCAATAACTCAACTAAATTGTCAAAACACACATTTACATTGAATATTTGATATAGCATTTCACTTTGACACATTTTCCAATAGAAAGCAGTAGTATTAGTAATAATACTAAAGTAAAATTAAAATTTATATTACATTTATATACATATTTTGTGTATATTGGCTATATTGGATTATATGTGTCCCTGGACCACAAAACCAGTCTTAGCATGGGTTTATTTGTAGCAATAGCCAAAAATACATTGTGTGGTTCAAAATTATCGATTTTTCTTTTATGCCAAAACTCAGTGGGATATTAAGTAAAGATCATGTTCCATGAAGATATTTTGTAAATTACCGTAAATATATCAAAACTTAATTTTTGATTAGTAATATCCTTTGCTAAGATCTACATTTGGACAACTTTAAAGGCGATTTTCTCATTTTTGTAAAAAAAAATTTGCACCCTGAGATTCCAGATATTCAAATAGTTGTATTTTGGCCAAATATTGTCCTATCCTAACAAACCATACATCAATGGAAAGCTTATTTAATAATGTATAAATCTCAATTTTAAAAAAATGACCCTTATGACTGGTTTTATGGTCCAGGGTGACATATATTAACATCCTGTACAACTTTATTTAAAATATGTTTCAGTTTCTCAGTAAAATCCCACTGGGGGGCACCAACACTATTATAAATTAGAGTCATAGTACAGTACAGTACAGTACAGTATACTAGCATTGCGTTAATGCGGCCTACCTAAGTGTCTGCTGAATCTGTGGAGCACACAGAATCAGTGAAGGGAGGATGAGCAAGAACAGAAGCCGTGTTGTGATCATATTAACTGCTTCACTGGATCGCTTTGCCACACCTGTCACCACAATCAAACGATTCATGAATCATAAGAGACGCAAAACGGTTAGTCAAGAATGATACAGCAACTAAATCAAATACCAAAATGATTCGGATATGAGGAGCCTTACAGTTGACCGAACAGTTAACACTGCGAAAACAATGAAGCTTGTTCTTCTCTTGTTTCTTTTTTTTTATGTGCATTGTACTAATGGATTCTAGAACGTCTAAGGCAAACAGTAAGGATGTAACACAAAAGCTAGAAGTGAAACGTGCCTGTACCTCTCGCAGCGGCAGTTAGCGGTCGCTCCATGATGAAACCCACCCCGGCTGATGAGAGCTGCACAGCCCCGTATGTTTGCATCAGTGACAGGCTACACGTGGATTCCGTGGACGTGTCGTTGGCCGAATAAAATCAGCTCCTCCTAGCGCTCTCCACATTCCTCCTTCCACCGGCTTCCATCATCGCCACGTAGAGTCGCTGACACTGCATTTACAACTTGCAATTACTCCGCAGGCACCGCCTCTTAGGTACAGTATCTTATGAGGAAGTCCTGTTAGTAAGTGACCACTGTAGGTAAGAGCTATTTCTTACAGTAGAATTTGGAACACAGGACGTCAGCAGAAAAGGTCTTTATTTTTTGCGTTTAGAATTATGTAATGCACAAATATTTCACACAGTACTGCTGCTGACATACCCATATTCCTGCTGTATTAAAAATGAATGGTTCTGCACAATTTGGCCACACGGTGGCATACAACTATAATGCAATAATAACGTGTCTTTGTGAAACCCACTCACCGATGCAGAATAATACTAATAGTAGTAAACACGTTGATGTAATAATTAAGTTAAGTAAGAATGAATTAATAATACATTCTTATAAAATAAAAAATAAAAAAACTATAGGGCTAGTAGGTTTACTGTAAATTAGATGTATGTTTTACATAGCCTAGTTTTGCCACACGATGGCGTTGCTTCCGTTTTAAAGGCTACGATAAAGTATTACAATAAAAGTCGTTTTTGGCTTTGTTGAAAGATTTTCACATAGTGAGTTATAAAGTCACAATTGCAAATATTTAAAGCCAAAATACATTTCGCACTCCTGAGCTATCTGTCTATCTAACTATCTATATATCTATCTATCCATCTATCTATCTGTTGTCTATTTATCAAATCGCATCAACAGCTTTCTTCATAGGATCACCTTGACTTGTAGAGTTGATGTGATTGATTCACTTGTTGTTGATCAACACAACGTGTACAAATGCTTAGTTTATGGTAGAAAAGCAATACCTGCCTTCCCCGCAAGAAGTCATACTGTAGGTAAATCTAATATTGATTGAATATTTCTTCTCACTGTATATCATCTGTGTCCAGTTGATCACTGATGTAAGTGTGTGTTGTGTGTGGATGGTGTTCGATTTCCTAACAGCTGTGCCTGTTTCATGTATTGCTTTCGGTACCATCTGTTCTGCCTCACTGCCAGATAGAGAGTTCAGCCAAAATGCTATTGTGTTTTCACAAACATTATGAACAATTTTATGCTAATCCTTCTAATCCAGTGCTATAGGAACCAGGCTTTTCCTCATGACTAAATTGTGTTTGTTTAACCACACCTGAGTAAACTGATATTATGGTTGTTGTTAGTAGATCATAGAGGCATCAGGTCAGAGGTCAGTGTAGATGGAGTATTTCCAGGAATGTATTTATGTCACACGCCTGCATATCTCAAGATATATTTTATCAACGATATCAGTAACTTGAACAGGAATTTGAAAATGTTTGAAGCTTTAACAGAAAATCTGTAACACTTTACAATGTTTCATTTGTTAACATTAGTTCATGTATTACCTAACATGAATAAACAATTAACAAGACGTTAATTACACTACTTATTAATTTTTGTTAATGTTAGTTAATAAAAATACAGTCGTTCATTGTTCATGTTCACAGTGCATTTACAACATGCTGAAATTAACATTAACTAAGATTAATAAGAAGTAGAAGTATTGTTTATTTTTAGTTCATGTTAACTAATGAACCTTCTTGTAAAGTGTTACTGGAAATTCTTACAGTTGAGATTAAATATAAAATACTTGATTTTGTAAAGCCTAATTCAGCAACATTGCGTTGTAGAGTTAAATGTAGGCCTAATTCAATGTTTACTTCAATTCAGTCCACCTGTAGGGGGCAGAATGGGTATAATGGGTAAGTCCATAGCGCAAACACTTAAATGCATGAAAGCCTGTTTCTGCCATTTTTATCTTACACTTCTGACTTCTTTTCTCAAGAAATGTGATTGCAATTATGACTCTTTTTTCTTGCAAATGTGAGTTTGTTTCTTGCAATTCTGACATATAAACTTGCAACTGCAAGTTATAAAGTCCAAATTTGAGGGGGAAAAAGACTAATATGACCTCAGAATCTGAGTTTTTATCTCACTTAATAACTCGTAATTGCGTGTTATAAAGTCAAAATTGTGAGATATAAACTTGCAATTTCTCTGAATTGCGACTTTATTTCTCAGAAGTTCTCGCAACTCTGACTCCTGATGGGTTTATAAAAAATATATTAACTCGCAATTCTGATATCTCATAACTCATGTCAGAATTGCTTGATATACACTCACATTGTGAGTTATAGTCAAAATTCCTGATATAAACTTGTAACTGTGAGTTATAAAGTCAGATATATAAACTCGCAATTCTGACTTTTTCTCAGAATTGTGATATAAACTCACAATTGCGAGTTTTATAGACCTTTTTCCAGAGTAAACGATGAGCAGCGCCATTACAAAATTCTAACTTACGATTGGACACTGTTCCGGTCTTCATAGGAACCCATTCAAACCCATTCAAATAGCGCCCCTCTATTTTTAATGTAGATGACACGAAGCTGCCGACGTTATCTACACACTCATTAAACTTTGAGGAGCGAGGCACTGACAAATGACGGTCATTGTGACATTGCAAAGTGTTGACACTATGGAGCCATGTGCTTTTTAAAAACATTTTAATAGGTTTAACATTAGATTGTCAACTCGGAATATAAGCTAATTTGACTAGAAACACTGGACACCAGAAATGCAAAGCATTCTTCAGGTTAAAAGTCAGGCTGACTTCCGCATTCAGGAAAAACATCTATAGTCAGAATTGCGAGTTTATATCTCGCAATTCTGACTATAGATGTTTTTCCTGAAAGCTTCAATTTTTCTTAAAATTGCGTGATGTAAACTCGTAATTGCGATTTATAAAGTCAGAATTGTGAGATATGAACTCACAATTGCGAGTTATAAAGTCAGAATTGCAAGACAAACTTGCAATTCTGAGAAATAAAGTCACAATTTTGAGTCAGAATTGTTTATATCTTGCAATTCTGACTAACACTCAATTGCGTTATTTAGTCAGAATTAAACGTACAATTCTAAGATCAGCCTTTTCCCCCCTCAACTTGGACTTTAAAACTCGCAATTGTGAGTTTATGTTTCACAGTCGCAAGAAAAAAAGTAAAAATTGCGAGACACAAACTCACATTTGCAATAAAAATAGTCAGAATTGTGAGTTTATATTAAAGCAATAAGCCCCATGAAGCCGTGGTTTACAATGAATTTATAACAGCTAAAGGGCGTTGTTAGGCACGTCGTGCCTAACAACGCCCTTTAGCTGTTATAAATTCACTGTAAACCATGGCTTCAAGGGGCTTATTGCTTTTATAAAACGGTTATTCCATAAACATAGTAATATCCATATATAAAACAGAGCAAATAAAGTGTAATGATATTAATAAAAACGTTATTCTTCCGCCAAGCAATGTAGTTCTCCTCAGAAATGGTTGTGGTAGTGTAATTTACAACAGCTTCAAACGTGGCTCAACCAATCAGAATCAAGGATCAAAACTATCTGTTTTAGTCACAATTCTGACTTTATAACTCATAATTGTGAGTTTATATCTCACAATTCTGAGAAAAAAGTCAGAATTGTGAGACAAAAAGTCATAGCCTAACTGTGAGAGAAAAAGTCGCAATAACCTTATTCAGTGGCGGAAATAGGCTTCCATAGAGACGTGATTGGCCTAAAGAATGAAACTTAATTAGTGTGCCAAACAATGACAAAATAAACAGCTGCAAGGATTAACTGAAAATGAGGTTTGTACATAAAAAAAAAACTATCAGTTAGCTTTCTCATTCATCTCAATGACACTTGCATGGATGGTGCAGGAACCCAGAAAAGTGTGTGATGGGAAATCATCTTTATTCAAGGAGACATACTGCTGCCACCAGGTTATTTTGAGTCACTCACCTGAGATGTAAATGCCATGCGACTGATCAATCTATGTAAGAAACCTCTGCAACAGACAGGGAACGTTATAGACAGAGTCTATTTTTTACACTTTCAAGATCCCTATATATTTAAAATCATTACATGATTTTAACTCACCCCTTCCAGCCAATCAGAATTCATAAGGATCATGGTATGAATAAAAAATTATCAGTGCAATATGACACTAAATGAATGACTACAATAAGATATGCAGATATGTTTTTAAAAGCCTGTGCAGAGCCAGAGAGGTGCGCTAATGCACTTCTTGTCTCTATCAGCAAAAAAGGAAATTAGTGCCAATGATAAGTAGAGCATGATAAAGATGATGAGCATATTCTCACTGTTTTGACTGGTGTGAACAGCCCTTCTGTACACTATGCATGAGCTGCTCTTTTCTTCCCACTGTCTCTGCAGCATCAGTGGCTTGAGCAGCACAAACAGAACTCGGTCAGAAAGTGCTGCTAGACTGGGACAGACATTTCAGTGTTATCTGAGGTCAGCTGGGTTATATTCAGAATGTTTTTTAATGTAGTCATCCTGCCAAATAGATACACAAATGGAACGCACACTGATTGCACATTAAAACACATTGTTTCATAAGAGTATAATTACTAAACAGGAAGTTCCTATAGAGAGGAAGGCAGCTGTTATTCTAGTCACGTTGATGAATGTGTAGATGATTAGAGATGATTAGCTTGGGCTTTCTCAGTCAACCAGCCTCACCTGAAAGACTAATATCTTGTCAACTAGCTTAACCAGATAAGATTTTATGGTAAACGTGATGACTATGCTCCTCGACAAACACTAAACCAACACTAAATTGGCAATTATGCTGATTCAAATGCTACTTTTTGCAAAAATAAAAACAAAATACTAACAAATAAATCATAGAAGAAGAAGAAAAGGAAAAAGAAGATTTGTTATAAAAAGGAAGAAAAGAAGAAGGTTTGTATTCTGTGTTTCAGTATAAGCAGATCTGTTATCACAGTGGCTTTCCTCTGTTTGCATAAAGCTGTGTGTGAATGTTTTGCTTTCTCATCAGACATCACCTTTGGGAAAGTGAGCTGTGTGCTTGTGTGAGGAAGTGTGTCGCTTGGCTGTCACTCAGACTCTGGATTAACTGACAGTGGAGGTCTGGTGCATCATGGGAAGTAACTACAGGCTGTCTGCCTCAATGGGCCGCTCAGCTCCCTTGAGAACCGAACGATCGACGGGGTTTTAGTGGGAGCTGCTGTAACTCAGCATTCTCAGGGTTCTCATTAAGGCAACCCCTCATGAGTAGATGAAGAAAAAAGTCATATTAAAATTTTTTGTTTTATCAATCAAAACTGTGTGTGCAAAGTATACGTATATGGGCAGATGATATGAAATCAGTTGTTAATGGAAAATTATGTGACTTAATAACACTTATAAAGTTAAAAGCAATGAAGTTCGATATTGAAAATATCAGGGGATATCAAAAAGCAATAAATGTGAAAGCATGTTGGATATAGTGCCGGATTGGTTGTTCTGCTGTAACATCAAAGACCTGGACACTAGAGAACCCCTCAGAGGCGTCCCACTGCTGCGGCATGGAAATATCTACGCTTCAAACTCAAGAGGCTTTTTGCAGTGTGCAGAGTGCAGGCTCAGAGGGAAATCAATGCTCAACTCGATTGTAATATAATTTCTTGTGATGGGTTAAAAAAAAAGCGTTGTGTTAATTGGATCTTGATTTGTTGCTTTGTGGGGCTGCCTGCAGCTTAATCAAGTTTTGTTAATACAAATAAAAGTTCTTGCCACCCTCATGACCCAAGACTGCTACTTTTTTGTCAGCAAATGCACCAGTTAAAAATAGAACAGTACAATAGAAGCAGAACAGACCGGTTAACAAAAGGTAGAAGGTAGAGAGAACAACAGTGTGTAGAAAGCCAACAATTCATCTGCACTGCAGCCATTTCTTCCAGTGTTGAAAAGGAATGCAAATCAATTTCTGCATTTATATGAAATGCATGATTATTTTAAATGTTACTGAATAATTTAATGTTGAAAGCAAATCACCAAGCAATCAAAATTCTAATTTTACTAGGTTTTTGTAAGTGTGCATGTTAAAATATAATCCTTTACGGGAACAGTCAGTGTTTATTAAATAATATATTGTGACATTTAGTTCTTCGCATGCATCTAAATTATAAATGAGAACAAACACATGTTCAGCTTGATATTTGCTTCCAAATTTCTCTCAACATTCAGTCTTCATCTTCAAATATTTCTGCCTGTTAAATAATAAAAATTAAAGTGTTTGAATAAGACTGAAATACAATTGTTATTAGATAGATCGATAGATAGGTAGTGGATGGATAGACAGTAGACGGACAGATGGATAGATAGATAGACAGACAGATAGACAGGTATATGGATGGACTGACAGAAGGATAGTTATATGGACGGATTGATAAAAAAAATAGGATAGATATATGGATGAATGGACAGATAGATAGATAGATAGGTAGACAGATAGATAAATAGTGGACGGACATACGGATAGACAGAGACAGACAGATATATAAACGGATTGATAGACAGAAAGACGGATCAATAAATGGATGGATGGATGGGCGGACAGGCATATAGATAGACAGACATACAGACAGGCTGATAGATAGTACATGGACAGACAGATGATAGACAGGAAGACATACAGACCGATAGATAGATAGATAGATAGATAGACAGATAGATAGATTAGATAGATAGATAGATAGATGAGTGAGCGGATATAGATAGACAGACATACAGACAGGCTGATAGATAGTACATGGATGGACAGATGATAGACAGGAAGACATACAGACAAATAGACAGATAGATAGATAGATAGATGAGTGGACGTATGGATAGACAGACAGACAAATCGATAGACAGACAGATATATAACGATTGATACAGAAGATGGATAGATATATGGATGGACAGATAGATGGGCAGATAAACAGACATACAAACAATCTGATAGATAGTAGATGGATGGATGGATAGATGCATAGATAGATAGATAGATATAGATAGATAGGTATATGGATGGACGGACAGACAGATAGATAGACAGACTGATAGATAGTAGATGGATGGACATATGGATAGACAGACAGATCAATAGACAGACAGATATATAAACGATTGATAGACAGAAAGACAGATAGATATATGGATGGACGGATAGATGGGCAGATAGACAGACATACAGACAGATAGATGCATAGGTAGGTAGATAGACAGATAGATAGATACATAGATGATGATAGATAGATAGATAGATAGATAGGTATATGGATGGACGGACAGACGGATAGATAGACAGACTGATAGATAGTAGATGGACGGACATATGGATAGACAGAGACAGTTCGATAGACAGACAGATATATAAACGATTGATAAACAGAAAGAAAGATAGATATATGGATGGACGGATAGATGGGGAGACAGACAGACAAACTGATAGATAGTAGATGGACAGAGACAGATAGATAGATAGATAGATGTTGGAGTTGTTGAAGTTCACACAGGTTGTGTTTACAGATATGAAGTCTGGTGTTGTTTTTGTTCAGGATGTCCTCTGATCAAACTAGTGGCATAGCAGCAGGATTTAATGAGTGGAAATGTTCTTTCACACTGCGGCTCTTGTTTTCTTTGGACGCTCAGACATGCTTACATAACATCTGCTCATGCTTGAAGTGCAGAGTCCTGATTGGCTCTTGATGACGGCAAGATTTATCGTCAGCTTCTGACTGTATCAGCGACCGGTAGATGGATCTGTGAGTGTGTATGTGTGGCACTTGTTTAAGGTAGCATCGCTCTTTCCCACAAGGACCCGATCCATAGCCCCAGTTTCCCACAAAGGTCTGATCTAAAGGTCTTCAATCCCAGAAACAAAAGAGTTTTTACTAGACATTGATTGAGAAAAACACCCTCAATCTCTTGAAGAATAAGAATATTGGTTTGTTTATTCTGCTTATTTAAAGGCAAAGCACCGAGATGTAAAACTGTGTAGAAACATCACAAGTAATGCGCTCATAAAAATGCTGTTGAAAAAAATACAAAGATATTCGCATAACAAGAACGATCCAAGCTTAACAAGCAAGACTTTTAGCAGTTTTTAAGAAATGTTAGCTTAAGTGGTGAAGACAGAGCAAAGGCAAGATGAACATACTGTTATTACAGTTAGTATGGCACTGCTCCTCTGACAATCAGCTGACAAATCAAATGCATTAAAATCTAGGCAAGAAAATTGTGATTTCTGTGAGTTCTGAAACCAGAAAATATCATCACAATGAAATGCATATATCTTGTTTAAACAATCTGCATTTCTACATTGAACAAGTGTAATGAATTGAATATTTAGCTGGTGTTGAAAATCCTTCCATTCATACTTCTCACTGCTAACCTAATAATACACTACAAGGAGATGCTACAGGCTAAAATAAAGCTTTTGCAATTAAAAAAAAGGGGTTTGATTTTGTTTTCCTCTCAGTCAGTGTAATGTGGGTTGTCATATGCTAGCTATTTGTCTGGGCTCTATTATTATTGTGTATTATCCACTTAGCATTGACACAAAGCCTACATGCATTTGACAGAACATTCATGGTCATTCCTCCCATACATTTAGTCCTCAAAGCAACACTTAATGGCAAATGCATTCTGTTATTAAAAACATGAAAAAATAGTTGCTTATGACAAAATAAATTGTAACTGAACAGTCTGAAAGGTCATAGCTTTTTCTCAAGCGCCGATAAAACTCATTACTCTTTGGCCAGTCCTTTATTCATTAGCTTCCACAGTTGTCAAGTGACATTTGGCTTTAAAATATGTAAATCTGAAGGAAAAGTTCACCTAAAAGTCCATTTCTGTCATCATTTATTCACCCTAATGGTGCTCTAAATCATAAAACTGTTGTAACTGAATCTTAACTGATTCACTGAAATCTAATGTCTCATGACGAAAACGTACCTGTGGAAACTTTTTCGCTAGACGCGAAATACGTACCAATAAGTAACATACCACTGCAGTTTCCAACAGAATTGAACACTAGAGGTGGTAAAACAGCGAGTGCTTGTAATTGTTTTCATACACAGTTATGATTACAGCTCCACATTTTTCACTTTCCGGAAACAAGTCTTTGGTTACGAATCCCGTGAAAAACACGACTCACGATGAAGATGAGAGATCGAAAAACAAGCTAAAAAACATGCTTGCGATTGTGTTTTTACCTCACTATCGCTTGTTCATAATAACGGGTAGCTTTAGGTGTAGTACATTTGGTACGTTATTTTAAAACGTCACGGATCTTTAGAGTTATAGCGCCTCTCAACAGACATTTCAAGTCAGAACTGCGGTGACACGTACAAAACCAACGTCATATAAAAACGTAAATATAAACACGAACACATTACCGCCACACTCAGTCAGTGTTGCCAAGTCCGCGGTTTTCCCGTGGAACTGGGCTACTTTAACTCGTTAACTACGTTGTCACGGGTTGATATTTATCTCCTGGAATGCAAATTTTACCAGGGGAACCCCTACCTAAAAACGTGTTTTCCCCCCGCAGAACGCGATTTTTAACAGGGCACCCCCCCTCAACACGATTGGGTAGTTTTGGGCTGGTTTTGGGCGAGTTTTGTTGTGAAAACCTGGCAACCCTGCACTCAGCATTCATTTCTGAGAGTGCAGTGATATGTGCTTATTGGTACGTATTTGAAAAAATTTCCACAGGTACATTTTCATCATGAGATCACCTTTCACAGTCCTTGAGTGACATGTGGCTTTAAAATATGTTAATTTAAAGGAAAAGTTCACTTAAAAGTCAAATTCTGTCATAACTTATTCACCTTAATGCTGCTCTAAATCATCGTTTAGTAATTTGTGTTTTTGACATTTTTAGTAGTTTTGGTAACATTTTAGATTAGGAAACACTATTCGCTATTAGTTAGCTGCATATTAAAGGGATAGTTCACCCAAAAATTAAAATTCTGTCATTAATTACTCACCCTCAGTTCATTCCAAACTCGTAAGACCTTCGTTCATCTTCGGAAGACAAATTAAGATATTTTTGATCAAATTAGTGAGCTTTCTTACCCTGCATAGACAGCAACACGTTCAATTTGTTCTTTTCTGTGTCAGTCTTCGGCACGCATTCACGAAAGTAACATAATGCATCACTCGTGTCGTGGTACTCTTGTGAATGCACGTCGACTGACATGGAGGAGAAGAAATTGTTGAATAAAGTTGTTATTTTGGTTTTCTTTATGCACAAAAAGTATTCTCATAGCTTCATAAAATTACGGTTGAACCACTGATGTCACATGAACTATTTCAACAATGTTTTTACTACCTTTCTGGGTCTTGAACTTGGTAGCTGTGTTGCTGTCTATGCAGGCTCAGAAAGCTCTCGGATTTCATCAGACATATCCTAATTTGTGTTCCAAAGATGAACAAAGATCTTACGGGTTTGGAACAACATGAGGGTGAGTAATTAATGACAGAATTTTCATTTTTGGGTGAACTTTTCCTTTTAATAGTGAATGTGGTCCCTAATCGAAAGTATTTGTTTAATTCATTTTTATTTTAGTTGTAGTTATACATACAATTAAACAAAATTAATGCGACATGTTGCCTTGCCAAAATTATTTTTTTTTCCAATTCATTTCTGTTAACATAATGAAAATGTTTTAGTTGTAGTTTCAGTTTTAGTTGACTATAATAACAGCATAATGGTGAGTTTATGATGCCAGAAAGTCATTTTTGGTTGAGCTATCACTTTAAACCATCTGCATGCTAAAGGCAAATATAACCGCCATAAAATGTAATAATTTATGTTAGAAATATATTTATACATTGCATTAACACAACTTTATTCAGCAGGCAATGAAAGATTAATGATTGTGTATTGGTCTAAATACGACCAATTCTATCAGAAAACTTACATTTGCTTACAGAATCATGCTATCGCTGCACATCTAAAATTATGCAGTGAAATAATCTGAGATGCTTTAACACTGTTTCATGTATTTTCAGCCACAACTGCTCTTAAATAGAATGTGTATGTGGATTTTTTAGAAACATCCATGTGCTAATGCAAGATATAAACCAAAACAGTGAACCACCAACCAACCAACCAATTTTTGTCAATATCATAAACACTCAGCCATTCTTGCTTGATACCCTGTAATGGTTTTTGAACAGACGCTCACACATGCTGGGTTTGGGATACGCATCCAAAAACCAATTAAATTCGCCAGTGTTTGAACAAGATCGGGGGTTCATTCTCTAAAAAAACAATACATTTCTCAGTATCATTTAGTGTAGCAGCTTCTGGGAAGTCTATTCCTGGTGATCTTAAGGCACAAATATGATTCACTGGATAATCAAAGCTGCTGTCGTGTTTTGCTCGAGAACACAGACTTTCTCAAACATCTTAATTCCTACAAAATGTCAGACAGACAGATTCATTTGACTGGCACAAGGCATAAAGTCGCCCTCCCACTGATTCCAGTACATCCAGGAAAGATATGAACGCTTCTGATAGAGCATTGTGAACAAACATAGTTGTAGACACAAATGTATCTTCCGGTTTTAGCATGTGCAGGAGAAGTTTGAGCTTTATTTGAGATGTTCAATGATGGAGATCTCCCCACGATCGGGGAAGTCTGGAGTAAGACCGTTCAGGTACAGGCTGCCATTTTTGGTCAAGGTTGGTAGACCTTCTTTCTCAAGTTCATCCGTGAAGTTTACAGACAGGGTCCTCTTGCACGGCATCATGTCCTGACCTGGATTTTGGCCTAGCTCTGATGACAGCTTGCGCTTGATGTAGGCTGCCCGCTGAAATTTGTCATAAATTTCCACGCTCAGGCGGCGACGTGTCTCTTTGAATTCCGCTGACACATTAGCCGTCCATTCTGCGGCGTGAGCGCGGAACTCTCCCACCTGGAACAGAAGAAATGTTCAGTGGGACCAAATGCAGTCGAGTGTCACATGTGTTTACAAGCATTTAAGAGGTGCAAATCAGAACTTCAAAAACCTGTTTTCTGTGAAATATTTCAGCTCGAGGGAATGAGAAGCATGTGGGCTGATTCAGCCTTTATGCAACTGGGAGTGTTACAGAAAGTAATCCAGGCTTACTGCTATGATAGGGTTCAGGATTCTTTCTCCATATAATGGACATTTATGGTGCCCCGATTTTGAACTTCCAAAATGCAGTTTAAATGCTAGGGCTGGGAGTCAGTTCCAAAAATAATCAATTCCTCGATTCCAATGTGTGTGATTAGAAGTCTGATTCATTTCCACGAAAAGGTTCTTTCAGATAGATTGTTTTAATGAACCAGTTCAGAGACGATTCAAAAGCTGTTTTACGGTGAAACGGCCTTATATTGCTAATTGCTAATTCTGAAAGAAAACGCCGAGAGCACAGATCAGTAGCTGAGAGTGCATCTGATTTGACAGATAAACCACGAGCTCTTATATCAGTGTTGTTGTTCTGGTTATTTTGTTTCAGTGTACAGTTTGTTACTTTTGCGCAAAGCATACCACTGATGTACACATCATTCAGCTGAACTGTGCCTTGTTCCATTCATACAATAAACGCATGTCCACTGCTGCGTTGTGGGCTATGACTAATTTCATGTGCAATGCAGACAAAATTACAATTTAAATACAGAAAAGTATCATAATGTTTAAAAATAAAGCTTTATATTATGATAAAGCTACTTTCTAAGACCTTTATATCCTACAGTCATGGCGAAATTAGGTTCCTCCACTATAAAAAAACAAAAATCGAAAAGGATCGAAAACAACAGTATGGAATCTTGCAATCGAATTTCATTGATTCCAGAACCAGGAAATGGAATCGGACTCGATTCCAAAATTTTCGGAATCGAACAGCCCTATTAAACGATCCCAGACGAGAAAGAAAGGTCTTATTTAACGAAGCGATCGATTTCATTAAAAAATACAGTTTAAATACTTTTTAATCTCAAACGCTCGTCTTGTCTTACTCTCCATGAACTCTGTGTATTATGGTTCAAGACAGTTAGGGTATGTCGAAAAACTTCAATCGTATTTTCTCCCTCAACAAATTTTTTCAAAATCATCCTACATCACTGCAGAGGTACCGTCTTTGCAAAGTGAACATGCAAAGAAGATCAAACACCTCTAACAAAAAAGGTAAAACAGTGATATAGGATGATTTTGAAGTTGAGGGAGAACATGAGATGGGAATTTTTCAACATACCCTAACTGTCATGAACCGAAAAAAAAAACAGTTCAGGCAGAGTAAGACAAGACGAGCGTCTGACATTAAAAAGTATATAAATTGCATTATCTTTATGAAAATAACCGATCGTTTCGCTAGATAAGACCCTTCTTCCTCAGCTGGGATTGTTTACAACTCTCTCTAATGAGGTCATTAGATGGTAAGTTGGCTCCCTACTTTGGACTCCTGAAAAGGTCTAATTTGAGAAGTTTATTCCTGATGTAGAAGAAAATATGAGCGTGTACTACACAGCGCCTTTACAGCATTTAAGAGACCCTGAAAAGTGATGCATTATGGATGAGAATCAGGTAGCAGAACTGGGTCATTCAGACCTTTCGTTCACATTAATTCTGCACTTCCTTCTCCTCTATTTCCTATTTCTGGTGAGATGTGTTAATGGGCTTTAGTGTGAGACATTTTCAGGTTCAGATTTACAGTATTCTACTGCTTCATACAATACTGAGGCCTACATTTTTCTTTTTGTGAATCACTTTTCTTGCATGTTCTTGTAAGGGACAAATCACAACTCGTAAACATAAAACTAATTATGTTTACTGTGATACTGGAATAGAGTGTCAGAAAATTGAACTTTTATAATCTCATCAGAAAAGCACAAGAGGTCTGGAGAAAATGTCGTCTTATGTGTTTCAGACAAAGCAAAGCCTCTGTTCCAGCTAATCCAAGCACATAATTCTCCAGGCTGAAGCCCATTCACTTCATACACTAGAGTGAATGAAAGCTAAACACAGCGCTGAGCAGTGATTGGCTCATAGCACACTGGAACCTCTACGCTGTGAACTACATAGCAAACAAAGCCACAATAACACATAATGAACTCTCTGACATGACCTGGAACATTTTATACAGGCCTCATAAATCATATACTACAATGCTGCTACATAATCTTTATAGAAATTCAAAATAAACAATAAAAGTCAAATGCCTCTTTTATGTCAATTAGAAGTACAGCTCAGTGCACATTAATGGTTCAGTATTTTGTTGGGGTACAGACTGATGATGGTTTTGTGATGGTAACTTCTGAGATTTCATTCCATATAGAATCAAACTGGAAATGAAATTCAAGAAATGAATGTAACTCCGATAAGTGTAGTTTTTAAAGTATTATTATATAATAATTTGCTATAAATTACACATTTTTTTAATCTTTTATTCTCAATAAAATGGCATTTCTTATTATTATCAATATTGAAAACAGTTGTGCTGTTTAATATTGTTGTGGAAACTAATACATTTACGACCCTGGACCACAAAACCAGTCACAAGTAGCACGGGTATATTTGTAGCAATAGCCAACAATACATTGTATGGGTCAAAATGATCGATTTTTCTTTTATGCCAAAAATCATTAGGATATTAAATAAAGATCATGTTTCATGAAGATATTTTGTAAATTTCCTACCGTAAATATATCAAAATTTAATTTGTGATTAGTAATATGCATCGCTAAGATCTTCATGTGGAAAACTCAGTATTTTTCTCAATATTTTGATTTTTTTGCACCCTCAGATTCCAGATTTTCAAATAGTTGTATCCCTGCCAAATATTGTCCTATCCAAACAAACCATACATCAGTGGGAAGCTTATTTATTCAGCTTTCAGATGGTGTATAAATCTCAATTTTGAAAAACTGACCCTAATGACTGGTTTTGTGGTCCAGGGTCACAATTTGTTTTTTAGGATTCTTTGTTGAATAGACTGTTTAAAAGAAAGTATTTAGTTAAAATAGAAATATTTGTAACATTTACAGTCACTTTTAATTCATTTTTAATGCATCCTTGACGTACATAAAGTATGAAGTTAGTATTGTTTCTAAAAGTATTCATTATTTATAAAAGTATACAATTATATTAATCACTTTTTTTAAAGATCTGATTATATTCAACTTTCATCTTATGAACTCTGATTAAAAAATTTTTTATTTCACAAAATGCTTAAAGTCACTCCAAAGTTTTCCAAATGGAGGCAAACGACATGCCAACTTTAGTGAAAATACAACTTAATTTATTTTCTAACCAAGTGCTGTCAATATTGCTGAAATTAATACCGTACACTCCTACAAATAAAGGTGCTTTAAAAGGTTCTTCACAGCGATGCCATAGAAGAACCATTTTTGGTTCCACAAAGAACCATTCAGTCAAAGGTTCTTTAAAGAACCATCTCTTTCTTACCTTTTTTAAATCTGAAGAACCTTCTTTTGCCACAAAGAACCTTTCATGAAACAGAAAGGTTCTTCAGATGTTAAAGGTTCTTTATGGAACCATTTAGACAAAAAAGGTTCTTCTATGGCATCGTGAAGCACCTTTATTTTTAAGAGTGTACCTAAAATAAATGGATTTTTTGGGTGATTTCTGAGGATAAAATTGGTAAATACATCATCGTTTTTAACATTTAACAGGTCTAAATGTAAATGATCAGATTTCTGTTTTGTTTTTTCATGTATTATCTCCAAACACAACCATTTTGTGATGCTGGACAAACAAAACTGTTGCATGATTGTGTTGAATGTCTTTGAAGTACAATCCAGTAAACTCACACTCATGAATTGACAGGGAGCCATTACTGAAATTCTGATTTTTGCTCAACGGTGGAACAGAAGTTCTGGTCTCGGCCCGGTATTGTCTTAAAGCGTATCAGCAAGCACATACCTCCTCTTTGGTCTTCTTGGAGATGACCCGAAGCCAGTCTCCAATCATACTGAGAACTGCAGCAAAGTAGGCAAGACCCACCAGGATCCAAAACCAAACGATGGGTTTATAATAATCCAGATACTCAATCTCAGAACCACCTGAATAAGATAAATGAACCCACATCAACCCACTGAACTCATGACTAAACTTCAGTTTGAGTTGAAGGAGCAAAATAGTGACTTCATTCACCTGCCACAAAGTCTCCAAATCCAATAGTGGTTAAAGTGATGACCACAAAGTAGATGGACTCCAGAGCGCTCCAGCCTTCAATGTGTTGGAAGATGAGGGCGGGAAGGGCCACAAACAGCAGGCACCCAAACAGGATGAACAGGACCGTGGATGTCACACGGATTTTAGTCTGGCTCACGTTCCACTTCTGAGAGGAAAAACAGATGAGAAGGAAGGTGAGAATGCTGGGTGGAAACACAATTAAGCTCATTATAATCACTGTTGACAGATGCGTCCACAATACTTGACCAGACAACGTTTGAAAACATTATGTAACATCTGACATCTGATGTCACATGGACTATTTTAAGAATATCCTTACTACCTTTCTGTGTCTTGAATGTGGTAGTTATGTTGCTGTCTATGCAGGAAAGCTCTCAGATTTCATCAAAAATATCTTGATTTGTGTTCCGAAGATGAACGAGGGTCTTACAGGTTTGGAACAACATGAAGGTGAGTAATTAATGCCTGAATTTTCATTCATGATGTAACTTAAGGCCATAAAATGTTGAAATGTGTCAACACAGGACAGAAAGTTGCACTCAGCTTGCACTCACTTGCCCCGAAAAAGATGTATTTTTCCTTCCAGCCTTCAAGAATTGTTGACTATGTGTTATACAACAAAGATTGTGTGCACCAGCAATAAATAATTCACTACACTGCATTGACTGCATTGAAAAATACTGTATTTTTGCTGTTCATTGCACACATCAACGTTCCAAATTGTTCCTGCGCAAAAACACACCAGCTCAGCAGAGAATAAAAGTGTGTATGTGCATCAAGTGTAAACAAGATGGCCGCCGGGGGCACTTAAGTGATTACATTGAATCATCAAAAGTGACGGCAGCGCAGAACAAGGTTAACAGTAGTCAGTGAGGCTTTCTGCAAAACAATCATTATTTTAGAGCAGGAGATTTATTGAGCGAAGACAATATAGTGAATTTCTGATTAAAGGCATTTGAGGTGCACAGACTGTTTTTCTAAATGAATAATACATTAATATTGATTTTAGATTAGTACTGTCAAACGATTAATCGCAATTAATCACATCCAAAATATGTTTTTGTTTACATGTGTGTACTGTGTATATTTATTATGTATATAAAAATACACACACATACAGTATACATTTTTAAAATATTTCCTTGTACTTACATGTAGACTATATGTTTATGGTAATATAAGTTATATTATATATAAATATATTTAATATATAAACATATTTTTATTAAATATGCATGTGTGTGTATTTATGTATACATAATAAATATACAAAGTACACACACATATATTATGTAAACAAAAACTTTTGTTTTGGATGTGATTAATCACGATTAATCGGTTGACAGCACTATATTTGATGTAATATTTTGACATGCTACAGTGGTGAATTCACATTACATTTTTAGAAATATTTCACAGAACTGGTCTAATCTATTGTTAACTTGAATAGTTATTTACACTGTTCAGGTCAACATTTTAAAAAGAACTGAAAATGTTCATTTATTCCAAAAATTCTGATATTTTATACGTTACGGCTGTCAGTTTAACACGTTAACTTAATTAGTTTTGAAAAAAAAACACAATTAAAATATTTTAACGCAGTTAACGTGCTGATCCCGCCCCCAGACCTGTACATCATCTTATATTATATTTTATATAAAATTCAAGATATTGCCCCTGTATCACAAGCTTAAATGTGATTTTATACAACTGTTCAGAAAATAAATGTGATATTGTTTAATATTTTAAACACTATTTTATGTTTTTGATCAATTTTGCAGAGAACATATTACCTTTAAAGCCATAGCAGAATTATCGCGCGTCTCTGAACAACACAGCAGTGAACAAATCTGCGTTTTGAACTAATCACGTGAATCAATGATTCAAAAGCCCATTCAAGAGAGCCATTTACTTAATTCCTGAATGAATCAGCCGTTTGAACGAATCGAATTGAATGAGTTAATGACTCATAAAGACATTTACCGCCACCTGCTGGCAGATTTAGTTTCTTATTTAGAGTATCATTTAATAATAATAATAATAATAATAATAAAAACATTAAAGGGATAGTTTACCCCCCTGTCTTCATTTACTCACCCTCATGTCATTTCAAATCTTTTTTTTGTGAAACATAAAAGAACGTATTTTGAAGACTGTTGGTAATAAAGCTGTTTTGGTTACCATGACTTTCATTATAAGAACAAAAAATACTGACATGTTTCTCAAATTTTATGTTGAATCAAATAAAATAGTTCTTTCTAAAGCTACAATTTGAAATGTCTACTTGATACTTTCTTATTTAACACAAAAATATTATATTTTGTGGGTATTTTCATTTTAAAATGTAGTATTTTTCAAAATATTAAAATAATGTTTTACATATGACTGAATATTTTATTTTCAGTCATATTTATTCTCCGATTAATTAGATTAATTAATCAACACATCATGTAATTAATTAGATTACATTTTTAATCGACTGACAGCCCTAATAAACATATGAATTTGTTGCACAAGGATTATAATTGTAGATTATAAAATGCATTAATAATAAAAAGTCCTGTGAGTAAGGCTAATTTCACTGGTTGATTTTAGCTAAATGCAATGAAACACTCACCACAAACATCTTTTCCACTTTGGCGATTCCTTTGCCAAATATGGTTCCCAGCTGATCGCCCACTCCAGCCAATAGGAACCCAAAAAGTGGGATCCCCAACAGGGCGTAGATAATGCAAAAGATCCTGCCTCCTTTTGTGTGCGGAGAGACGTTTCCAAAACCTGCAGAAACACAAGTCATTCTGATGATCCCAGGCATAATATGTGGGTATAATCTGCCAAAACAAAATAGTTTAACAATACTGTGCTTTGTGAAACATATATTCATCACTTCAAAAGCTTGTAAGATATTTAGTTGAGTCAAACCAATAATTCAGCAAATTTTATTGCATGCCAAATAGTAAAAATGTTTACATCATACTACCCTAATGCATTCAAACAGCCTTTTATTTAATTTAGCATGCAGACAGCTCTGTGGGAATTTATGTTGGGACGCCTTACTTATCTGTCAGGAAACATTAGGGTTGCATTATCCTGCCTACATAGAAAGTCTCCCACTGAAGATTATTCAACACCTAAATTTAGCTATAGCACAAGAGCAAAGGAGATAAAATTACAGAAATGTAAATGCGATGAATAGAATGTAATTGGGATAAATGTCAGCTGTGCAAATTAGTTAACTTTAAAATGTATTCAGGCCTCATGAAAGCAGGAGGAATAAGGGAATTATGCAAACTGAAATGGGCTTTTTTCTTGATTTAAACTCAATAAAAAAGGATGTTTTATAATAATCACTATTTAATGGCAAGGATTCAATCTTTGGGTTCATTTAAAGGAATTTTCTTGGTTCAGTAGAAGTTAAGCTCAGCACTTAACAGCACTTTTACAACTCTGTTGTCATGACAGCGTAATGCTGCAAACCCTTAAACACAATGAAAAAGATGAGAATTATAAAATTATAACCATCACATTTATGCTTTTAAATCCTTCAAAACTGCCTCCATTTACTTCCATTGTAACTGCCTCACTGTAACCTTGTTTTTGGCTTCCTTTAAAGAAAATGAGAGTGTTAATCAACCATTTTCCACAGCTTCTGTAAATTTAGATGAATTTGTACTATTATAAATATTCCTTAAAGAAGAGCTCCACCCTTGTCACCCAATATGTTCATGTATTTCTGTCTTCAGTCGTAAAGAAATTATGGTTTTTGAGGAAAACATTTTAGGATTTTTCTTCATATAATGGATTTCAATTGTGCCCCCGATTTTGAACTTCGAAAATGTAGTTTAAATACAGCTTCAAAGGGCTCTAAATGATCCCAGCCGAGGAAGAAGGGTCTTATCTAGTGAAACGATCTGTCATTTTTTTCGAAAAATAAACATCTGTATACTTTTTAAGCACAAAAGCTCATGTAGCACAGGCTCTGAGATGCGCGTTCACGACACTACGCACTATTGAATCACGTCGAAAGGTCACGCGGAACCCAGTGTTTACAAAACGAACGCGCAAAGACTAACGAAGTGCAAGTACGTCAAACGCTGTTTACAAACAAAAAGCTAAAACGATGTCGGACGATTCTGAAGTTGTAGGAGAAAATAAGATGGAGTTTTTCGCCATTCTCTACCTTTTTAAGCCGGAGTACACAGACGATGAACTTAGACGTGATTTGTAGAAGTGATGGGAAGTTCGTATCATTTTACCGGCTCGGACCTTTGACTCTCGTTCAGCAAAATGAACAAATCTTTTTTCCGAGTCATTTCGTTCATTTTAGCAAAATATAATTAAAATGTTACTTCCCTAACACATCTACTGCTTACACAAACGTTGATCACACTACAAACAAGACAAAACTGTAATGCTATAAGAAACAGAAAAGATTAATTCATTGTTTACCTGGGTCTTTAGTCTATGATTAGCTCACCTCACCTCTTATCTGACAAGTTTTCGGGTTCGAGTTGTTCGTTCGTCACATGCACCCCATAAGATGAACGAACGACTCGAAAAACCCTAAGACTAATTCCAGTACAGAACCTAATTGGATGTTACGCATGCGCAACTGAACAAATCACTCCCCAAGATGACTCGTTCTTCCTGAATCACATTAAAGATCTGTTCAAAATGAACGTATCATTCAAGAACACGCATTCCAGAGCTTGTGCTACACAAGCTTGGGTGCTTAAATTTTTATTTTTTGAAAAAATGACCGATCGTTTTGCTTCCTCAGCTGGGATCATTTAGAGCCGTCTGAAGCTGCACTTAAACGACATTTTGGAAGTTCAAAATCGGGGGCACAATTAAAGTCCATTATATGAAGAAAAATCCTGAAATGTTTTCCTCAAAAACCATAATTTCTTTATGACTGAAGACAGAAAGACATGAACATCTTGGATGACAAGGGGGCGAGTAAATTATTTGTAAATTGTTGTTCTGGAAGTGGACTTCTCCTTTAACTGTGAGAACACTGCTGGTTGAAAAAACACTTTTAGGAAACTATGATACATGGTGTTACATATAAATGTGTCTTATAGCACCCTACAATAATAAAAATCCATGCACTCCTTTTTATTTAATCCCCAAAAAACGAACTAGTCTCGATTATCAAGCAGTTCTGATTTTCTGAGCAGTATGATGTCATACTGCTCAAGCCCCGCCCACAGTCCACCCTCAGTCAGTTTTACACTGTCTGCCATTTTCTCCATGCTTGAGCAGCTGTATCGACAAAACAACGTCTCGTAAGCAATGCAGGTGTTTTGTAGTTAAATGTAAAAGTGAACATACAAGTCTTCATTTTCTCCCGACATCAGACTCACTGAGGACGCAGTGGATTAGTTATGTTTTTGATGGTAACGCGACACCAAATATACAAATAATGAAAGAGAGGGGCGGGGTGAGCTCATTATCATTTAAAAAGACATGCTCCGAAACAGATCGCTGTGAACAGAGCTGTTTTTGTCAAAGTAAAAAGAGTGTTGTTTTACACAACTATTGAGGAATTCTAACCAAAGTATGGTGCAGGCATTTCATAAAGACCCTAAAGAATCATACCAACTCTCTGTGAAGCTGCTTTGACATGATCTGTATTGTAAAAAGCGCTATAGAAATAAAGGTGACTTGGCTTGACTCTTTATGGTTTTGCAAGAAAGCTTTACTCAGTGTATTAAAATGAGTGAGTTAGAGAGAATGCCAGTAGTTGTGGTTGTACCACAGCAGGAATTTAAGCAATTACAAGAGCAAAAAGCCAAGCCACTGGACAGAACCACCCTGAGTGAAGCAGATCAGTGGGGGGCATTTCCACAAGAGCCTCCATTTTCCTTGAAGCTCATTAACTGGGCTCAATCACTCCTCATGCAATCTGTCCCCTTTGAAATCTAATTAAATCAAAAAACCTTGAAAGAGCCATAAAAATTGGTTCTCTGTGAGACAACTTTAATTACACATGGCACAATGGACGAATAACTGTAATGTCTTTACACATAGTCTCTCTTGGAAAAATTATCCACATACGTTCAAGGCTGGTTAAAAATACCATACTTGTTCCGGAAGATTAACTATAAGGATGTACGTTTCTCAGCCGTAAAAATGTATAAAGTGTGTTAATGGCTTTAGTGTTTCTATTTTCTCCTCATACAAACAATACTAACTCATTGTCCAGATAAAAGCTAATTTCCTGACTTTAAATAGAAATAAACAACATGTAATAACCGATAAGTCAGAGACAAGATTTAGATAAGTACCCAAAGTGGCCACCGGTGTGCCAATTCTGGCCTGCCAATCATTTTTTGCAGCTCTCCAATTGATTTTAATTAAATAGTTGCTCTGCCTGATGAAAGTTTCCCAAAAATAAACCAGCACTGACTGTGTCATATCTAATATTTTTGTCCATGTGTCTTAGAAGAGAAATCGATGATGGAAACCCAACCTTTATAGAAAAATGGGCTATATACAAAAATGTACAGATAATTTACTCACCTCCTTGTCATCCAAAATGTTCATGTCTTTCTTTCTTCAGTCGTAAAGAAATTAGGTTTCTTGAGGAAAATATTTTAGAAATGTTCTCCATGTAGTGGGCTTCCATAGTGCCCGTGATTTTGAACTTCCAAAATGTAGTTTAAATGCAGCTTCAAAGTGCTCTAAATGATCCTAGCCGAGGAAAAAGAGTCTTATCTAGCAAAACAATCAGTTATTTTCTAAAAAAATTATAATTTCTATACTTTTTAACCTCAAATGCTCGTCTACGATGTGCATGTGTACTCGGTGCACCTCCAGTCCAAAAACTCCCATCTCATTTTCTTCTCCAACTTCAAAATCACTCTACATCGCTGTTTTACCTTTTTTGTAAAGTTCTTTTGACCTTCTTTGCATGTTCACTTTGTAAACACTGGGTCAGTACTTCTGCAGCGATGTAGGGCGATTTTGAAGTTGGAGGAGAAAATGAGATGGGAGTTTTTCGACATAACTGTACTGACCCGGATTACACAGAGTACGCATGTGCATCACAGAGCTAGACAAGACAAGCATTTGAGGTTAAAAAGTATATAAACTGTCATTTTTTTTTTAGAAAATAACCAATCATTTCGCTAGATAAGACCCTTCTTCCTTGGCTGGGATTGTTTTGAGCTCTTTGAAGCTGCATTTAAACTGCATTTTGGAAGTCAAGCTCGTGGTAACCATGTATGGAGAGCATTCCTCAAATGTTTTCCTCAAGAAAGATAATTTCTTTAGAACTGGATGACAAGGGGGTGAGTAAATTATCTGTAAATTTTGTTCTGGAAGTGAATTTCTCCTTTAAGTACAAAAATAAAATTCTTGAAAAGTACTACAAAAAAAAAGTAGTTAAGAAGCCCTGGCCTAAACCAACCAGCAATTTCAGTACAAAAAGCACCATGAAGACACTCACGAATCATAGCACCTAAATGACTGATATTATGTTTTAAAAAAGCAGGATATTATCTGTTCTTAGTGATAAATTGCCAGATGTCTCAGTCCAATTTGGTGAGTAATGACTGTCATGTGCTGACTTTGAGCACAAAACAAGTCGGTTTGACACAAGGAGCAAGAAATGTCATGCCACCCTCATTAGTGAAGCAGCACTACTTACTGGATGACTGACGCAAACCTGATGTAACAACAGCGTCTGAATGAGCTTAATGAGCACACAAGTGTGTCTTATGAGGGCTTCGGCACTGGCAAATGCTCGCCGCTCAAGTGCTGATGCCTGAATATTAGTGAATGCGACGCCCTCACCAACAGATGACCGCATAAGGACACTCCAAAGTGTGTGTGCTTGTGTGAGTGTGTCTTTGCTGATGGAGGTGGACAGGGGGATGTGACAGGTTTTTATTCAAATAACAATAAATGCTATTTTTTCTATGTAGCTGACAAAAAAGATTAATTTGTCGCCTGTTGATGAACAAAGAGCTTTGAAGGCCAAGCCTGTGAATGACTTTCTCAGGTGACACAAACACAAATAAAAGATGATGGATGATGTTGATTCTAAGAAAATAAATCATACAAACAACATTAAGAAAATAAAATAACTCAGAACAACCGGTTTTAACAGCTGCAATTACTCTAGTCGTTAGCGTCACATTATGCTTTAGAAATCATTCTAATTTGCTGATTTGTTGTGTAATATTCTTCATATTTTTGTGGAAACTGTGACATTTGTTTTTTAAGATTCTATCATGAATAGACTGCATTTATCTGAAATAGAAATGTTATGTAAAAATTGATTTTACTGTCACTCGTGATCAATTGCATTCTTTCTGAATAAAAGTATTAATTTATTTAAACAAAAAATATTAATTTTGGAAATTAATATTTGGACAATATTTGGAATAAATAAATTTGGACATTTATACAAAACTTGGATATCTGATTTGATGGCAAGCAGCTCCAAGACCTTGGCCTCTTTCATCAGCGTATAAAAGGTCAAGCTATCTGAACCGCTCGGTACATTAATTGCACTTTATGCTTCACAACCTAAGAGGGACACTGGGGGGATTGATGAAGGGGGGTTTGCTCTTTAATCCGCTACTTGGCTCAGTTCCACCAGGTTTCAAAGGTGTCGTACACATGTATTCAAGAACGGTCAAAGCTGTTCAGAGGATTAGTTAAGGTTCATTAATCAAGCTAATTAAATAACGTTAACGCAATTTCCTACACTTCCTTAGTGATGAGGTCGAAATGAAAAATGCTGCTGCTGATTATTGACTGAGAAATGAATTTATAATATGTTGAGTCTGTAGACCCTAAATAACCCTACATGGATGTTAAATAACCCTATATAACCATAAATAAGTCAGGGCTATACTATCATGACAAAAATTATTTCCTTGTTGATTATTATTACCCTTGATATTTTAAAGGGATAGTTCACTCAAAATTGAAATTCTGTCATTAATCACTCATCTTCATGTCGTTCCGAACCCGTAAGACCTTTGTTCATCTTCGAAACACAAATTAAGATATTTCTGATGAAATCCAAGAGCTTTCTGATCCTGCATAGACAGCAACCCAACTACCACATTCAAGGCCCAGAGAGGTAGTAAGGACATTGTTAAAATAGTTCATGTGACATCAGTGGTTCAAGCATAATTTTATGAAGCTACGAGAGTACTTTTTTGTGCGCAAAGAAAACAAAAAGAACAAATGTATTCATTCTGATGTCATTCTGACTGACATGGAAGAGAAAAAAAATGTTGAACAAAGTTGTTATTTTTGTTTCCAGTTTGTGCACAAAAAGTATTCTCGTAGCTTCTTAAAATTACAGTTGAACCACTGATGTCACATGGACTATTTTACCAATGTCCCTACTATATTTTTGGGCCTTAAACATGTCAGTTGTCTTGCTGTCTATGCAGGGTCAGAAAGGTCTTGGATTTCAAAATATCTTAATTTGTGTTCCAAGATGAACAAATCTTATGGGTTTGGAAAGACATCAGGTTGAGTAATTAATGTCAGTTTTTTTTTTTTTTTTGAGTGAACTATCACTTAAAGACAGGGTTCCTACACATTTTCCATTTCAAAACTCCATACTTTTCCAGATTCAAATATCCAAAGCTCTCAGTAGATTTTCAGACCATATTTAACATAAATGGTTCATAAAGCATTATTTTCAGCTTTATATTTGGTATACAGTACAGTCATCTGTAAATATTTTTATTTTCTAAGGGTATTTTTCATTGATTTCTCATACAGAGGCCCTAAAATGAAAATAATAAATAAATAAATAAATAAATAAATAAATAAATAAAAAAAAATACAGACTTTTACATGCGCACAAGAAACTTTTTTATGCCCTCAAGAAACTATTCACATGCGCATGGTATTTCTAGTTTATATATATATATATATATATATATGTATATATACATATATATATATATATATATCTATTTCCTTTGTGCATCACTGCCATTTTACAATGAATGAAACGTGAGCATGGATCCACATGAATTAACAGAGATCTACTTGATCAAAATTTGTTTTTTCTTATGGTAGTACCTTCAATCTAGGGCTAATGTTCAATTTAACACATCCTCTGTGGTGGCGGAGAAAAGATGTCACAAAATTCAAGGGTCAAGGGTCTATAAAAAAGACTGGTAGTGTAAAAAAGTGTTTTAAATTTGGCTTTCATTAGAGCAGTATGCCATGTTTCAAGGCCTTAGGTCTCTTTAACGCATAGTCTGTGGCGGCCAAGGAACCACACCATGAAATGGGTTGATGGCACAACAGGTGGATCAGTGTGCATTGTCCTATATGCTAAGTTTAATGGTTTCTTGTGGGCACATAAAAGTCTGTATATTTTTGCAAAGGTCCTTAAGGCTCTGTAATTCAGTGCAAAGAATATAGTGAGAAGAAACCCAACAAGCTTATAACCTGCTTTTTGCATAATGAAAATGTGCACCTTGAATTCATTCAGTCATATTTGACAATCACTAAAGAATCACTAAAAAGCTGCCATGAAACCTCACTTCTTGTACAATAAATTTAGTGTCATTAAATTCTTAATTTTCTATTATACAAAACTAAATATGTGCAAAAGTCTGGAAACACAAATTTTTTTCTATACTCTGCTTTCTTTTTTCCATACTTTTCCAGACTTGGAAAATACCATAAATTCCATACTTTTCCATAGTTTTCCAAACTCTGTAAAGATGCTTATTTTATGTATGGCAACTGCATGTCATATTCTTAATGCACACTGCCGTTCAAAAGTTTGGGGTCAGTAAGCTTTTTTTAAAAGAAAGAAATTAATGTTTTTATCCAGTCAGAAGGTATTAAATCGCTAAAAATGACATTCAATGCATTTACAATGTTACCAAAGATCTCTTTTTCAAAATAAATGCTGTCCTTTTGAACTTTTATTTATCAAAAAACACTGATAATTCTCAGAAATGTTTCTGAGCACCAAATAAGTATTAAAGTGATTACTGAAGAATAATGACACTGAAGACTAGAGTAACGACTGTTAAAAATTCAGCTTTGCCATCACATTAATAAATTACATTTTAAAACATATTCAAATAGGAAAAAAAAGAATATTTCACAACATTAAGTTCCTAGGTACACATCCTGACCCCCCAAAACAAGCTGACTGACTTACAAGAGCACACCTAAATGGAATGCTGTAACTTACACATTTCACAATTAATTAATTGCAGCAGCTATAGTTGAAAATATGTTTAATTATGCTGCCCTACTTATGGTCTATTCATTTGACTTTCAAGGCCCCCTAAGTTAAACTTGTTTCACCAAGCAGCTTTCCCCAAGTTTCTTTTGTCACCTTAATGAAGTGATAATGAAGTTCAAAATGTCACTAATCATTTAAATAATCAATTAGAGAATTCATAATGAGCCCAGCTGTTACTCACCTATAGTGGTAATGACAGTCCCTGCAAAGAAAAAGGAGCTGCTGAGGTCCCACATGCTGCTTTCATTGGAGGGGTGACCTGAGGGGTTGACCCCAGCCCGGATAGCAAGCACCACTTGCTGTGGATGAAAAAAACAGGTTAGGAATAATCTCCAAAAATTAGATAGCCTACTACAATCTCAAACTAAAATGAAAAAATCATGAAAATCAGACTTTTTCAGTGTTTAAGTGCTATAAGCAGGTCCCAGGTGGATCTACCAATCCAGAAAATGTGAAAAAGGACAATGCAGTAACTTTATTTTGGTAAGAATTTCTCTGTGAGCATTGCTCCTTTGTGATGTAGGAAGGGGATCTTATTATAATATGAACACCATTTATATATGCATGTTTTTCCACCCACGGCACAGTCATTTTGTTTTCACAAGCGACAACGGTGTACCAGTTTGAGCAAAGCATGCAAACGGTCTTTGGCTGCACTGATGAGCACAGAACACTATTTAGCGTCCCAGCCTCAGAGGAAACAACAGAGCAGTGGATTTATTGATTTATTTACTGTATATTACGCTGCTGCCACACAGATCTAATATAAACATGCAATTTCTTTCCCACCTGTTCACCTTCACAGACATAACAAACCGTTTTTGTGACTCCTGTGTGTTTTTAACATAAACTTCTGTGTATTTGACAGTTTAAGCACAATAAGACACGGAAGAGAACTTTTAGTACTCACATGCCGTGTGACAGCCGCTTTCTGTGTGTTTGCTTTGGATGTGTGTGCTCTGAAAACCGAGTAGTAGATGTTTAAACTAATATGGTTTAAAACGAATGATTTTAGCGCGATAGACATGATAATCAAAAACAAACTGAGTTATGAGCTTTAAAGGCACAGTCCTATTCTGGAAAAGGGGGCGGGGAGCAGAAGTTCATTTGCATTTAAATGGGTCATCAGATGCTAAGTTCACTTTTTCATGTTGTTTGAACATTAATGTGTGTTGGCAGTGTATGTACAAATCTACCCTATAATGATAAAAATCCATGCAGTGGTTTTTAATTAATCTGTAAAAATAATATTCCCTTTTTCAAATCGAGCCATTCTCAGATGCCTGTCATTGTGGCGTCACACTGACAGAGGCCACTCCCACGATAGTTGATTGACATGAGCGTTTTACCTCAGATCAGCTGTAACAGTCCACCCTCTTTGTTTCAATGCCGGAGCAGGGATGTAAGTTAGACAAAAATATCTCCTACTGAGGTGTTGTGTTGCTGGATGTAATAATGAACATAGTGGTCATCATTTACTCCCGACATCTGAGCCGCTGAAGATGCAGTAGATTACGTTTGTTTGTGAAGGGAATGCACCTCCTGATCTACATAAATCTGTCTATGTTTGCATAGCTCATTTGCATTTAAAGCAGCCTCGACCAGAATGAGATGATTTTTGCAGAGCTGATTTTGACAAGGTAAAAAAGGGTGTTGTTTTACACAACCATTGAGAATTTTTAACCAAAGTATATTATAGACTTTTCATTAAGACCCTAAAGAATCATATCAACTTGTGGAAAATGGGCATCCGATGACCCCTTTAAAGAGACATGCACAAAAAGAGCATGTTTCTGCTTCAACTCAAAATACGCATTTTCAAAAAATCTGTGAGGTCATACCGACTATATATTTTATTTCTTTGTTAAAAACACAAAAGAGATATTCTGCCTAGTACCTCCCATCATGTTTCACACAAGAAAAAATATATAACAGGGTCAGAATGACATGAAGGTAAGCAAAATAATGACAAAAGTATTACATGAATATACAGGACATGCTTTTTTTAGAAACTGACAGCTATATTTTCCATTCACCCAGGCTGAATGTTTGTGTGTAACATGTTTAAATCTAAAGCAGACTGTGTGTCTCTGAATGAACAGTTTGACTGGCTCCAACTGCCTACATTCAGAGCCTCAAATAAAGACACAGATCTGTTCTTTATCAGTGTTCCACAGCGTCTCTGGATTTTACGTCACACATTACTGAGTCGGCAGGGAGTTAAGACAGAATTTGATCTGTAATTTCATTCACTGTCATATCCGTTATAGTAAATGGCTGCATTATCGAATGTGTGTGCCTGTGTTTGTGCAGCAGGGATAATGTTACACTTCTTGCATTTCTTGTGTTTCAGACTGTGCATCTTTTTTAAAGAATTATCTTGGTGTAATTGAGATCGATATTCCTCCTTCTCTGATCATTGAGTTCCCTGAAGACCTAAAGTGACTTAGTGCTCGCTGGGATTGATTCCAGACTTACGGAATGTTTGGCTCATTAATGAGTTTTTAAAATAATTTTACCACCAGGTATGTTAAAACTTTAAACACTCAAATTATTCAAAGAGTAAGTGGAACAACTTTGCTGAAGCTGTTCTGTTCTCATTCCTTGTTCTCATTGGAATTGTTCTGTTTTCAAGTATGCATATTTTAGAAACTAAGTTATTGAAGGAAGGAAATTAAGTGAAGGACAAAAAGTAGAGCTGTCCATGGTTCTTAACTCGTAGCTTACTTGCCATTTCTTTCTTAAGTATTACACATGACTAGGGGATGTACAATACACGTACATGAGGCAAGAATGTATTATTGTCATCTCGTAACAATTGCAATATATAATGCCCAAATAACAGAAAATGATACTGCAAAATTGTAAAAAGGCTACTTGACTGACAGGCAATCTGACCAGTCATAATGCAGAATCTGCCATTCTGAGAGTAGATTAACTTCGGTGGACTTAAACTTGAAAAATTGTGTATTGACGTCTTTCTGCGGTTGAAATAAATTACGTTCTGATGTTCATGTTTTTTCGTGCTTTAAGTGAACAAGAAAAGACGATCAGTTCACATGTCATTGATCTAATAAGGCCACAGAACAGTATTTATTGTTTGAATTTATTTAAATATTACAACATTTTAAAGCTGAGACCTTGTTTCATACCAGAAGTAACCTGCTCTGTCTTGTCTGTCGGCTTGTTGTCAGTTTCCTCTTAGATCCGCAGTGTATTTTTCACTGCGTGACAACATGATGTGTAGAGAAAGAGCTGCGTTTTTTTTCGGACACAGCAACAGTAACTAAGGACAGCGGGTTTTTGTGAAGGGTCAATTACGAGATGCATGTTGCAATAACAGAAAATTTTTAGAAATTAAGTTGCAATTATAATAAAAGAAACGTTCAAATAACAGTAAATTGCACAATTTGCAAAATACATTTGCAATTATGATATGTAATGACCAAATAATGGAAAATGAAAAACAAATTTGCATCAATAAGATGTGATGTCCAAATAATTAAAAAACTGCACTGCAAAGATTTTTTTTTAAAGTTGCAATGAGATGCACTTTGCCATTATTTGAACATTACATTGCAAAATTGAAAAAAACAATAAAGTTGCAATTATGACATGTGATGTCTAGATAATTAAAAAAAAAAACACTGCAAAGATTAACAAAAGTTATGCAATTATGAGATAATGTCCAACTAATGAAAAACTGTAAATGAAAAATAAAGATGCAATTAAGAAATATAATGTCTAGAAAACAAAAAGTACAGTTGTAATAAAAAGATGTTCAAATAATGGAAAACTGCATTATTTATATTTCTCATTTCTTCATGTCACATTAGGTAACCACTAGGAGTGGGCGATATGACCAAATTCTTATCTTAAAGGCCTTTATGATATCACAAAAACAATAATAATAATTAATAATAATAGCCTAAAAAAAAAAAGTTCACTTTAGACAAGAAAACAGTCAGCGATTAAGAGTAAGGAATTAATTACAAGCAATAGGGCAAAAAAAAAAAACTACAGTATAACAAATAAATAAAAAATGCTACATACATTGTATAAAGTAATGGAATGTATAAAAAACACTGCACATTTTTTACTTATTAGAGTTACAAAAGTGATTTAGTCAAGAGCAGTGAGAGATTTTCTCTTTTGTTGTTTAACATTAATGACAGACAACAGGAATATTAGACTGCTGTCACTTTAAGAGCTGCCCGGATCCAATATACTGTTACACGTGTTTTCTTTCTCAGCTGTTTGCTTTCATTTAAGACCTGTTAATTACTGTGTTTATGAGGATAATTGCAAAGATGGGCATTTTGACACATACAAGTGTGTGCATTTAACTGCTCAAGACCTATAAAGCGACAAAAATAAGCACCTTCTACAACACAGTCTCTTAGGCAGTGTACAAATATAGCAAAATGAGTTCTCTTTTGCCGTTGATTGCATTTCAGCAGCTTAAAAACACGTGCAAACATTATGTTTTCATGACCACGTAGTACAGCAATGTCACAGGAGCAATAGAGATGATCTCTAGTGGTTAACAAATTTCTAACAGTTAATAGAGATGCACCAATTGCAATTTTCTTAGCCGACATAATAAACATAATAAAAAATGATTAAAATTCAAATGAACTGAACTAAATTTGCAATTTTCTTGGCTGACATAATAAACATAATAAAAAATGATTAAAATTCAAATGAACTGGATTAAATTACAGATATTCTCTATAAATGCATTTACACGGCAAAATTTCAAATGCATAAATACTTTTATAACATTTATGTTTTAAATATTTGTTTTAAACACAAATAAGAAATGTGAAAAATCCAATGATACTTTTAAATATGAAACCAAACCACCAGTGGGTGGTGGCAAAAGATTGAAAGAAGTATTCAAAAACGTGAATTCGATAACGAAACACAGCTGTGTTGCTGGGAGACATGCAGCAGTTCTACTTTGGCTTTGATTGGAACTATTTTCTGCAACGAAGCTGAGCAAAAACAGTCAATATTGTTTCTAAAATGTAAGTTGCTTAATTGAAACTTCTTGTTTAATAAACTACTATTGTATAAATTTAGTGTCACATTGCAGTCGTGTTGATATTTGTGAAATCATATTGATCATGCAATGTTGTGTACCTAAATCATATTATAAATATATATATTTTTTCTACCACAGTATGCATCTATAACTTTCTGTGAGTGTTGTTGCGCTCATTTTTGATTTCTGCAGGAGTCTCTCTCACATACTCATTTTAAGCTGCGCAAGCTTCATCTGTCACAACATAAATACATTATCAGTTGCCGTTAGTGTGACATCAAAATGGAATGCCACGGAATCGGCAGACTGACACCGCAGTCACCGGTCAGGGCCGATCATGTGGAAAACCGGCTATTTCCGAATCCGATCCCTGGCTGATCGATCGGTGCATCTCTATCGGTTAATCGTGTCTATCACCCGGTATATCACCCATCCCTAGTAACCGCAATTTTTTTTTTCATTTTGCAGTGGCTATATCAGGTGTTGGCCATGCTGACAATGTCTATTTCCAGCCATATTCTCACAGCCTAGAAATCTGTAGCAAAAAAAAACAAAAACTGGGCACTTATTCACTAAGCAGTTGGTGAGAAATGTAAACACTGTCAAAAACATCTGCACATGAGTGTGCAGGTTCTCCTGGCCGACAACTATATAGCAGGGATGCTGTAAGAGCCCTCAGCATATGCCATCTGCTCCCTAATGTCTCCTGCTCCCAACTGGCTGCACTAGAGCTCTGCCAAAAGTGAGAGGCAAATAGAGGCCATTCATTCCGTGGGGAGGTTTTCCTGTTTGCAAACACCTTCCAAGTGTCGGCACAATCACCACTGGACTTGGGCTGTTGGCAGCCAAGCAACTTGGCAGGAATGAACATTTGTTCAGAGGTGTGTGAACGTGAGCGTCGCAACACCAATAATCAAGAGATGGGAAGTAGGTGAATGCAGTGTGTCGGGATTTAATTTATTGTAAGGGCAAGGGGGAGGGGTGCTAGTTGTCTTCTGGGACGGGAAAATGTAGAATTATGGGCTGTCAGAAAACTGCAGGAATAGATGTTACTTTAACACATCACAACACACTACAAGTGCACTAGAAGTATGCAAATCATATAAAGAAATATTCTCCAAACATAACATCAAGTTAGCTGTTTCCATCTAAACTGAAACAAAAAAAAAAGAAATTTGATTCACATTTTGTCCTGTTTTTGTCAAGATTCACATTAAAACGTGGATATAAACAGCTAATGACACACAATCATCCAAGACCTTTAAATTGCTGCTAGAACAATTTAGTACATAAACTCTGCACTTATAAAATGTCACTTTATATTTAATCTACTTCTTGCAGAACGGTAAATACCACAGACTTCAGAAGACAGAGCTAATTAGTGATGTAACGTCAAGAGCAAATTTAATTTCCCCACAGGTGAACTAGTGTTAAGTGAACTCACTAAAACTGATTCAAAAGAAAATTATAACAGACACGGCTGCCAGAAACCTCAATTTGCCGAGCAGATAAAGTGTATATAGTTATGCAGGGGTGTGCATAAGTGGTGCGCAGGTGCACATGTGCAACCAAAATAAAAAATGCACTGGGTAAATCTGCACACCGACTTGAATGACAGTTGTTAATGCACGATCACTGTTTTAGATCGAATAACTGTAATACTGTTTAAGTGTAATTTCAATTTGAACTGAAAGTATACATCTAGGCTAAAATGCAAAACTGTGCCATTTCATTTACTAACGTGCTTCACTCAGCAGCACTGGCAGTGCATACCAGTTTTTTTGGTAATCAAGTAATCTGTCAATTATTCTGATCATCAGTCGAGTAATCGGATAATTATTTTATTTTTATTTTTTTTGTAGTAATAAAAATAGACCTAAGTGAACAGTAGCCTTTAAAATGACTTAAAATACATAATAGCAACGAGGCAATAATAATTAGTTCAAATAAAGTATCAAAAGCAAATAATCCTATGGTTTTATTTAACAAAACAGTTCAATTACACAATGTATTAAAACAATATAATCCTAATTTACGTACATTATGTATTAATCAAAGGCCTGCAGAGGGCGCCAACCGCTTGACGATTTTTTTTTTTACAGTTTACAACGCTAATCCTTGTTTAATATTGACTCATCAACTCAAATGTCTACTTACTCTTTAATATTTTGCAATTTATGAGAAAAGCCACTTTCACTGTAATTTCTTGAATATATAGACATCAAAACGTGTAAACTCAGAATGAGGGTTTGAGCTTTTATTTTGAAATCGCGAGAAAGATAATCATGTATTCTAGGCTACTGTTTACAAAAGTTTATAAATGATTTACCTTACAAATATGATGAAAAAGCGCACGTTGCGTTCCTAGATGAACGTTATAATAAACCCAAAGTCACAACAACATGCAAAGATGGCGTTCGAGACGCTCCACACGTGTAACTAACATAACAGTCTGTGTAGCAGCATTTTACTGTGAATGGAGCCGCTCTGACACGCACGCATGTACATAAAGCGCACATATTACACCTGCATCGCATATATTTATTTAATTGAATCGTAACGTTTACGAATTCTTAATAGCATTATGCTTCATGATTTTTAAATGGGTTTAATATGTGGAATACGCCACTTCCGGTATTTTGCCGATTACTCAACACAGGCGAAATGCAAGGGAGGATTTTTTTTTTTTTTTTTAAATGGAATACTTCAATAGAATCAAATTCTGACTTTTTTTTCTCAGAATTGAGAAATGTAAACTCACAATTGCAAGTCAAAATTGTAAGATATCTACTCTTTTCTGATATTTTTTTCTCAGAATTGCAAGTTTATATCTCACAATTGTGACTTTTTTTCTCAGAATTGTGAGTATAAACTGGCAATTCTGATTTTATAACACGCACTTGCTAGTAGTAAGTCAGAAGTGTGAGATCTAAACTTGCAATTCTTAGAACGTATCGCTCTTTTTTCCCTCAGAATTGGACTTTATAATTTGCAATTGCTAGTTTATATCACAATTCTGAGAAAAAAAAGTCCGTAAGATATAAACTCGCAATAGCGAGAAAAAAGTCAGAATTACGAAATACAAACTCACATTTGTGATAAAACAAGTCAGAATTGCACGAAAAAAGTCAGAATTTTAAGATAAAAACTGCAATTCTGACTTCTGAGAAAAAGGTTAGAATTGTGTTTATATCTCGCAAATTCTAACTTTATTACTCGTAGTTAGCAATTTATATCTCGCAATTCTAACTTTATAACTCACAATTGTGAGTTCATGTCTCACAATTCTGAGAAAAATGTCAGAATTGGAGGGAAAAAGTCAAAATCACAAGATATAAACTTGCATTTTCGAGAAAAAAGTCAGAATAGCAAGTTTTTACCTTGCAGTTGTGAGTTTATATCACGCAATTCTAACTTTATAACTCGAAATTGCAAGTTCACTTCACAATTCTGAGGAAAAAAGTCAGAATTACGAGTTTGTATCACGCAATTCTCCGAAAAAAAGTCAGAATTGTGAGATAAAACATTGCAATAATACTATTATTAATTATTTTATTTTTTCATAGTTATATTTAATGGGTCAGACTATGTGCAGTGTGAGCACCGAACCAAATCACCAGGTAAGAACCAGACCGAAAAATGTATGTGCACCCCTGGTTATAAGCCTGTAAATATTATAATAAAAATAATATCAAAACCTATCAGAGTGGTCTGAAATGTTTATGATTTCGGGCATAACAATCCATTAATTTTTTTAAGAAAGAAGACTGCTCCAGAAACAGAGCAGCAAGCACGGAACAATTTATGTCCAATTAGTGTTTTCTGGCTCCAATTAATCAGATTACAGACCCTTTCTGCCAACTTCCGAGCTGTCATTATTGATTTTGGCAAAGATTACTCTATTCACCCAAGATCCTGCAGACAAAACCACTATATGCTTTGGATCAATATCCTGAAGGCTATTTTTACCCATACAAGCAAATACCTAGAATTTCAAGCACACAGGTAAATAATTGGAGTTTGTACCTTGACCAGGTCCTCCAGTTCAGAGACGTTGACACAGGCATGCCTGGAAAGGAAGTTAATTTTCTCTTGCATGATGAGGTACTTCTGCGTGCTCTCCTGGGGCTGTTCCAGTGCTTTGAACACCGTGGCTCCGATGATCAGGTACAGAACCACCAGCAGAAAGATCGCCACTACTGTTTTCCACTTCATTACGGTGGTTATGGTATCACAATCATCCCCCGAGTTATACACAATGGGCTTGGAGGAGAACGACAGCCGTGGTTTGGTGTTGTGCGTGGCTGATTTAGGATCTAAAAGATCAGGTGCAGCCACTGGGGCGAACAAAGGGAGAGAGAGGGCAAGAGCGAGAAGAGAGAGAGAGAGACACAGGCTATAAAAGGCAGCTGTAAATGTAAAGAAATAACTGCTGATGAAGCTTTAGATATACTTCAAATGTTTGAATTTCAATTTAAACCATTCGGATTTGTTTCTAGATATTTTTTTACATGTGTCTTTGTACATGAACGAAAACACATTCATGTTTTTTACATGGAGCCATTAATAAATAATAGCAGCTATGAAAAGCACAGACAGCTGCAGGGTTTTAAAACAGTGATGAATATGATTTAGACTATGGACGTAGATTTACAGCTTATTATTCTGAATCAAATTCATTTTTGTACACTTTGATTTTTTTCAAACATTTGACTGATTATTTCTAATCTTTTACTTTAGGCAACTCGGGAGGATTTGTATACAAGAACATCATAGAAGAAGTGAAACTGGCCTTTCATCTGTGAGGATTTTAATTTGTTTCTTTCTTCACTGACTTCTGCAGTGTTCAAGCCAAGTGTGAAAAGCGTCTCTAGCAAACCAGTGATAGTGTACATAATGTTCTCCTCGCTAGTATCCAGTATGCAGCGTGTGGAAGTATGTTATGCAAGGCAACACAAGTTTTAGCACTAATTTAGAGCTGCAGATTTTCCCTCTGTGCATAATTCAGACCTCAACGTTTATTAATGAACTGTTAGTTACTGAAGCCCCAGAGGGCTCCAGGAACGCATGCCCACTTTTTCATTCTTTTCCAGGGGATATCAGAAACTTTTACCCATGCAGACCCATTCAAATTACTTCTTTTTAAAATGTTTTTGTTCACATTTTATTATTTTAGCTTTAAATTTAATCTGAAAGGTGATATTAGTAAAAACAAGCCATTATATGAGATTAAAGAGTTGATGTTATTTTTTATGGGTTCCAATAAAAGCAGAAGAGACTGCAAAACTGATAGATGTGATTCCAACAATATTTCTCCTACAAATTTGTGTGGGTGGTGTGATGCTGTGACACATAATCTAAGCTGGTCACTGAAAGGTTACAGGTTCAGACCCTTGCTACCATTGTAGCAAGTGTATCGCAATGATTTTACAGTTTTACGTTTTTACAGTTATATTTTCCCTTTACCTGCTTTCAGTGATACAGTGAAAATTATTTATTTTACAAAAACACCTTGATTTTACAATCGAATCTACAGTGGTTTTGCATTAACTTTGTCTTGAACAAATATCTAGAATTATCCAGATTGTACTATTGTTTAGAATATATGGCAACCGTTATGGAGAAAGAACTACTAAAAAATAACTAACTGGTTACCAATTATGGTTACAATTCGAGTAGAATTAAAGCATGATGATATTTGATGTCCCGCTAACAGATTACAGACCTGAACGGGTTAAGTATCATGGCAAATTTACTATGCAACACATGATAAAACAATTCAATTCTGCAAACAAACATTGCGCACTTACTACTTTGTCAGATCTCTTCTTCCTGCTGCTCCTCATCGGCTGTCTTGAGTGCTAGACCACTTGACTTCTTGTCTTTCCGTTGTTCTCAGGAGCACACAAGCAAAAACTGGATGTTAATCATGGCATCAAACGCACTCGCATCCCTCCGTCTTCTCTTCTGGACGATCATGCCTCTGTCCAGTTTTAAATCTCCATGCGAGCAGTATCTTGGAATCCAGCGCTGGATTTCGTGGTTGAGTAAGCACTGAAGTGAGAAGGGAGTGTCCAAAGGGGGCACACGGATAATTGGACGGGCTGTTCTCATCATGAGCGCGCTCACTGTCCGTCTCCACGCTCACAAGCGCTCCCGCTCTCCGTGTGTTCACAAACTGTGGGCAGGTTTCACGATTTTATTCGCGTCACTGCTTTCCCGCAGGTCACATAGCACGTCAGTCAGAAACAGGGAAATAAGGAATCGCAAAGAATTTAACTGGTTCCGATTCTTCTGAACGATTCCTGTACTTTTGAAGAGTAACTAAATATTTTAAAAGACCCTCAGTAGATTGTTGCCAAACTATAAGATACATTCAGATTTCAACAAAGCAGATAAAACAAACAAACAAATAGTCGGTAATTAAAGATCAGTCTCAAGAGTAGAAACTAAACTTGTAACTTGTTGTTAAGCTAAGTGAGTCAGATTATTTCAGAAATTGGTGTGAATGATTCTTTAAAGTGTTTTGAGAATCAGACTATTCGGACTGTATTTTAGATTTAAAAGAACCAGCACATTTAAGAGTCATTTGTCCTGCAATCAGGCTGCATTGGTCGCGCTGTATTCTCTAAAAAGAATCGACTCAAAAGAGTCATTTGTCCGTGAATCGGTACGCACGCATCACAACACAGCCTCATTTTCAGTTTCTTTAAGAAATACCTAAACTCTTTACGATCATTTTGTACTATATATCTCATTTAAGTCCGTGTTTACAAGGTCACTCACCAAAACCGTTAATAATTGTGTTTTTGTCAAACAAAATTGTGTAAACAATAATTGTTTTTTTGTCAGTAAACAAAACAAAGATTGGTCAGCGAATAGCCCTGCTTTAAAATGTTTTGAGAGTCAGACTACACTGTACACTGCATTGGTCATGCTGTATTTTTTTCTTTTCTTTTTTTTGTTTGATTCATTAAAAAGATTTGACTCATAAGAGTCATTTGTGTGTGAATCGGACTGCACGCATCACACGGCCTCATCTTCTCTGTTTCAGTAGGAAATACACTCTGGGTTAAAAACAACCTAGCACTGGGTAAAATATGGACATACCCAGCGATTGGGTTGTTTTGACCCAGTGGTTGGGTTAAATGTCTAACCCAACCTTCTGGGCAGTAACCCAACCGCTGGGTCAAAACAACCATATTTTGTAGTTTGTCCATATTTTACCCAGTGCTGGGTGGTATTTAACCCAGCAGTGTTTAGATTGTACATAACTCTTTACGATCATTTTGGACTTTATAACTCATTTAAGTTTATCACTTATCAAAACCACACTTTTTGGCCTAATTGTGTGTGTTTTTGTGAACTGAGGGCCTGCATGCCTCCAATTGAATAGCCCTGCTTTAAAGTGTTTTGAGAATAGAACTACACTGTTCGTGCTGTTTTTTTATTTAAAAGAACAAGCACACATAAGAGCCATTTGCCCTGCAATCAGACTGCACTGGTCGTGCTGTATTTTTTTGATTCACTAAAAAGAATCGCTTCATGAGAGTCATTTATTTGTGAATCGGGCTGCACGCATCAAAACACGGTCTTATTTTTTGTTTCAATAGGAACGTCAAATCTTCACAATCATTTTGGACTTATTTTAGTCCGTTTTTACAAGGTTACTCGCCAAAACCATGCATTTTGACATAATTGTGTGTGTTTTTGTCAGTTGAGGGCTTGCAGGCTGCCAATTAAATAGCCCTGCTTGAAAGCATTTTGAGAATCGGACTACACTGCTCGTGGTGTATTTTTGATTTAAAAGAACCAGCACTCAGACATTTGTCCTGCAATCAGACTGCACTGGTAGTGCTGTATTTTTATTTATTTGTTTATTTGTTTATTTTGTTTCATTGAAAAGAATTGGCTCACAAGAGTCATTTGTTCGTGAATCGGACCGCAATCATAACAACATGGCTTCATCTTCTTGTTTCAAAATGAAACACATCAACTCTTTATGATCATTTTGGACTTTATAACTCATTTAAGTCCATGTTTACAAGGTCACTCACCAAAGCAGTGCATTTTGACATAATTGTGTTTTTGTCAGTAAACAAAGTTTTGTCAGTGAATAGCCCTGTTTTAAAGTGTTTTGAGAAACAGACAACACTGTTTACGCTGTATTTTTAACTTAAAAGAACCAGCACAAATAA
>VONZ01001044.1:0-240610 GCA_012976165.1 Labeo catla | reverse complement strand
TTGTGGTTATATGGATTAACTTAACAAATTTTTGGTTTTATTTGTAGTAAAACCATTTGTTTGTTTGCGTTGGTGCTCTTATTCTGAGCCCATACTGCTTATTCCATTGTTTAAAATGGCTGAATGAATGTGAGGCCTTATTTAACGATGTTAAACAGTTAAAGAATTTTTAACAGACATTGCGACTATTGAATATTCGTGTTTTGGCATTAGGCTACATACAGTGAAATGATGACAGAATATGACAGAATAGTGACTAACATATTTAATACAGATAATAAAGGTTCATTATGATTCATCAGACTTGAACGCAGCATAAGCAGAGCCTACGTTGTTCAGGTGGTACAGCGTTCATGTGGTACAAGTCGTAGCTCACAGAAGCCTCTCAGTTCACAAATTGTAATTACGAGTTTTACGGGGACGTGAACGCTTTTTACAAGTTGGAATCTCATAATTACGGGAATTCCAATATGGCGTGAAGGCACCTGTAGCTCTTAAATATGCTCTGAAATCACTCTCGCGGTACTTTAATGTTATACACTGATCGGCTTGCGCAGCACCGCTTCAAGTCGACAGCTGTGCCTGCTGGGCATGAGCACATAAATATAGCATAATTTTGGTCACGCTGTACAATTAACAATTACTATTTTTGCATTATTGTAAGAGGTAGATTTAGGGTTGAGGTAGGTGTAGACGTCAATAAAACACAATCTAATGAGTAGAAAATTCAATTTTTAAAATCAAAAATTGTAGTCTCCGGTCGAAGCTGTGTCCCTTCCAGCCACAACTGCAAAACGAACGTAATGAAAGCATAACACATGGAGCAAAGAAAGCACATGATAAGGTCACATGAGGAACACAGACTAGACACTAGACTATGGACGCAACTTTAAAATAAAAGTTTAAAGGGGTCATCGGATGCTAAGTTCACTTTTACATGCTGTTTTAACATTAATGTATGTTGGCAGCGTATGTACAAATCTACCCTATATTGATAAAAATCCATGCAGTGGTTTTTAATTAATCTGAGCCGCTGAAGATGCAGTAGATTACATTTGTTTGCGAAGGGAATGCACCTCACGATCTACATATATCCGTCTATGTTCGCGTGAATCATTCATGATCCAGCTTCACTTACAGCAGAAGTGAGTATAAGGGTTTTTTTTATGAATCTTTGCAATCGCCTTTCCTAATAATGTGCTAGTTAGCAAGTTTAGCGGCTAAACGTGGCTAAATGCTGCTAAATGCGGCTAAAGTAAACAGGCATTTCACTCTGCAGCGAGAAGAGAGGGGCGGGGTGAGCAGAGCTCATTAGCATTTAAAGTAGCCTGGACCAGAATGGGATGATTTTTGCAGAGCTGATTTTGGCAAGGTAAAAGGTTGTTGTTTTACACTACCATTGAGAATTTTTAATCAAAGTATATTATAGACTTATCATTAAGACCCTAAAGAATCATATCAACTTGTGGAAAATGGGCATCCGATGACCCCTTTAAAAAACATGAACATGAAGAAAACCTGAAACAAATGTGACAATTATGTGTAGTACACTGCAAAGCTGAATAGCAGAAGGAGCCATTTGGAAGGCAGGGGTAGTGATTAATGTGTCTAACTAGAATGAAGAAGAACAATAGATTTGTCCTAAAAGTGTTTGCCGTGCTTACTTTAAACTTCATCCAACAGAGTGGCTGTCACATATGATTTTGTTTCTCCTTTAACATGAACTGTCCTTAACCTCATGTTTTCAATTGATTTACAATTGCAACTTGATGATATTAACATGAAATCTGAGAACAATGTGAAAATACAAGGACTTGGAGACAATCAAGCTCTCGATAAAGACTATGAGAACTCTGGCTATGACAAAGGTCATCTGGCACCAGTCTACCAGGCAAACTCACAGAGCTGTGCTGACGCCACCTTCACTCTCACCAATGCTGCTCCACAAAACCCCACTTTTAACCGAGGTCAGTGGTGAAAATTAGAAGACAGAATGGCAAATGAACTGTCCAATCAGTGTCTACTGAAACAGTATTCTTTTTACATTGTGACTGGGGTGGTACCAGGTGCAAGTAAAATAAACAATAGAGTAAATGTGCCTAGTCATTTCTGGACTGCATACTGCTGCTTAGACAAAAATAACAAATGTCAGATATCAAGTGGGTTTATTGGAAAGAATGAGAACAATCCTCCCCAAAATAAAACTGTGAACGATTTAGAGAAAGAGTTGGCAGCACTTTATAAAGTCACATCCTTTGAGTTGTTTATGAAACAATGCATTGAGTGCTCTACAGAATCCCCAGTGAAGAAGAAATACAAACCTGAAAAAAAAGCTCTTTCAGTATAAAGCTTTATTGAACCATTGTCTTACAATAGCTCAAAAAAGCTTTATTTTAAGAATCTTTATCTTTTTTTATTATATCTGACTACATTTTCATAATCATTAACAGAATCAAAGAACATTAAAACCTTAAAACACAGGATTTACAAGCATTTCTCCAGTTATCCTATATGTTCGACTGTAATGAATAATCAATAATAATGTGCATAAATATTGCATAAAGTGCATCATATTGCACTATAATGGAATAAAGAAACTGAAACCTAAGCTTGGAAAACACATTTGATGAGCTTTTTAAAAAAGTAAATCAACGATGATACCAAAATGGTCACCAAGTCATTCAACTGTGAGCGTTCAGCCATTCTGCCACTTGGCTAAAAGAGCATGTCAGCAGATATATATGGGGCCACTGTATTCTATATCCAGTGACAGATTTCGGAAATGATTTACTTCAAAGCATTATCTTTTATAAGCAAGCACAAGCTTGTTAGGTGGATTTAGGGGCTTTGTTTTAATTTGTATTGTAACCATAGTTAGTTTGTGTGCCTCATTGTACATTTCCTTAAAAGTGCTCATATGCTCAAAAGCTGTAAAAGAATTACTTTAAATTGAAGATCTGTTCAGTTATCTGAAAACTTGCTTCCATGGTGTGTTCATTTGTATTCACTGTATTCATACTGTATTTACTGTGTTTATGTGTGTGCATGAATGCATGTGTATCTGTGTTTGAACATGTGTACATACATGTGTATGTATATGCACATTAATTACTTCTTTTTTTCATATCCTTATTCTATACTGCTCTGTAATTCGTTTCAACTATTCTAAATAAAAATTATAATTAGAACAAAAGTGTTCATATGTTAAATGACAAAGCAGGAGGTTAGAAATTCTCACCTATCTCACTACAACACCAGTGTATCCTTGCCTTTTGGTGTACTGTAATATTTATAGAGCTTACTTTGGCCTTTTACATTTTATTCTTTATCATTTGTTGATTATTCTGCTGCTTGGATGACAATAAGAAATGTCAAAGCTCAGGAGGATTTATCAGAACGAACGAGAACATTGCTCCTACATGAGTTAGAGATAGATTAGACAAACCTTTAGAATTCAGCTTTTTAGTTGTTCGATAGCTCTACAAAAAACACAAAGCAAAAACTTTATCTCACATTTTACAATTGTTAAATATTTGACTACATGTAGTTAATTAGATCAATTATGTAGTGTATAAATTAAGTGTGTCATATTGAAATAAATAATATGAAATAAAGATTTTTTATGTGAAATAAGACTGAAAAAAATGTATTGCCTTTTTCTCAAAAAGAGAAGTTGGGAGGTCAAATTAAAGCATCAGTAGCTTAGTACATGTAAGATACAAAAATGTAGTTTCATTTGTCTGAGTAGTGTTTTATTTTTTCAATATTTCACCCTGTTTTGTCACACTTCTCAAGCCTCAATGACAAGCAAAAATTTGATTAAAAAGAAGTATGAAGAAATCATTTTTAATTACACTGTGTTTTAGCTGAATTACGAAAATGAAATTGAGACATCACACTTCAATAAATTGAGAGAGTATATAAACATGAGCAAGGGCAGTGAAATCATACAAGGACGGGTGAAAAAAAGCTTCTTGTAAAGAACAGCTATTAGTGGTGAGTAACAGTTCTATAGAAGCATCTTAAATTCCACTTGTTATGCTTATGCTGGTTTAAGTTATTTTTATACTATAAGTTTAAGTTATATATTTTTTCATTTAATTGAGTTCTATCATTTGTTAAAGCTGTGATATGTGATCTTCATTTTTGCTATCACTTTATACACAACTACACGTAATCCAGCAACTGTACAAATATGTGTGTAATTTGTCAAATGTACCTAGTTATGTAACTAATTAATGTAATGAGTTAATTCTGTCCTTAAATCCAATCAAAATTTTGTAATAGCATTAGAACCAAACTAATGTATATGTGAGTGTCAACCACAATAATCAAACATTTGCCAGCACACTGTAAAAAATAAAAAAAACACAATTTTGTTGAGTCAGCTTAAAATAATTTGTTACCCTGCTGCCTTAAAATTTGAAGTTCTGTCAACTAAAATATGTTTAGTCAACTTGAAATGTTAAGTTGTACTAAGTAACAACTTAGATATTTGTGTTTGCTAAACTTAACAGATGGGTAAGTAACCCAGCTGCCTTAAAATTTTAAGTTGATTAAAATCAAATATTTAAGTTGTCACTTCAAGTTGAATAAACTTTTTTTGAGTTGACTGAACCTAAAATTTCAAGGCAGCCAAGGTTACAAATTATTTTAATTTGATTCAACAAATTGTTTTTTACAGTGCAGTTGGGCTTTAACAAAAATGTAAATGCGTATTCAAATAATGTTTCTCTCTCTCACACATACACTTTGGATAATAATAGTTTGTTTGTCTGTTTATTCGTGATTTTTTTTTTGAATAGGTCTTCTTTATGGGGGAATACATAAAGCATAGACTACAGTATAAATACAATATAGCTACATCTAAATCACATATACTTTTTACACTTTTTATACTTTTTTATGCCTTTAGTATGGACTAGGCTATTTTTAGAGCTGTCTTTGGGCTTGTACATTTTATTTAGGGCTGTGAAGTAATCAATTTTTTCTCAAATTAATTAGCCTACCTGATGTGCTGATTAATTAATCAAATTTATCACAAATTAATCACACATCAATTTAGGAAGAGAATACCCCCTAAAGGATCATTTCAAGCCGTAATTATATATAGTATTATATGTTTATAGCTTGATCTCTGTAGTGAGATCATGTAATTATCTATTACACAATGTAAGATGTTTAGTTATAAAAACAATCACGTGTAGTTGTTGTTCTTGTTCTTGCAGAGAACTTGATAATCCATCATCTCTTCATCATGATGCTGCTTCTTCATGTGCTGATGCTGTCGCTTCTCTCCGGCGGTTCAGCCAAAGTTGTGGACGATTTTGAGAGTGAATGTGGTCAATTTTTTGCAAATAAAAAATCACCGACAATACTTCCTGGATCACAATATAAGCAGATCTGCCAAACCTTAAACAATGTTGTTTATTATGCCACATTCTACGACACCAACAAAAAGATCCCCGTGTACTCAGCCTACAAGTTTATAGGGGTAAAGAAGTGCCAAAGACAAGACATGTGGTACATTGAACCTCAAGTGAGTAAAATATTTGTGCAACTTCCTTTGATAACCTCTTTAACGCTGTGTCATTTAAGCCCCAAGGAAACATCAATTAGTATCTAAGATCTTTCCAGCTAGATCCAGCCGATTCTGAGGGCCACAGGTCTCTACATTACATTCTTCCAAGTAATTCAAGATTATTCTGTATGCGCACCAAATGTGTCAAACAGCTCTAAATGTGAAAGAAACATGAGGGTACTAAATCAGAAAAACGATCCTAAAATAAAAGAGAGATTGCTAATATGTGACCCTGGACCACAAAACCAGTCATAAGGGTCAATTTTTTAAATAAATAAGCTTTCAATAGATGGTTTGTTAAGACAGAACAATATTTGGCCGAGATACAACTATTTGAAAAACCGGAATCTAAGGGTGGAAAAAAATAAAAAAATTGAGAAAATAACCTTTAAAGTTGTCCAAATTAAGTTATTAGCAATGTATATTACTAATCAAACATTACGTTTTGATATACTTACGGTAGGAAATTTACTTCCGGTAGAAAATGTTCTTGTCTAGTCTTGTAACTTGATCTTTACTTAATATCCCAAGGATTTTTGGCATAAAAGAAAAATCAATCATTTTGACCCGTACACTGTATTTTTGGCTATTGCTACAAATATACTAATGCTACTTAAGACTGAATTTGTGGTCCCGGGTCACGTATATATGTAGTACATCCATAGTACATAACAACTGTTCTTATCCTCACATTTTCAATTGATTCATGCAGCTTGACAACAAAAAATCACCAAAAATGACATTCGAGAAGAATGCGAAAATTGCAGAACTTGGAAAACATCAAGCTCTCAATGGAGACTACGAGAATTCTGGTTACGACAAAGGTCATCTGGCACCAGTCTACCAGGCGAATTCACAGAGCTGTGCTTATGCCACCTTCACTCTCACCAACGCTGCCCCACAAAACTCGTCTTTTAATCGAGGTCAGTGGAGGGTACTAGAAAAAAAAATTGCAGATAAACTGTCCAGTCAATGTCTACCGAAAAAGTATTCTGTTTACATTGTGACAGGGGTGGTACCAGGTAGTAAAAACATGAGCGGTAGAGTAAATGTGCCTAGTCATTTCTGGACTGCATACTGCTGCTTAGACAACAATAACAAATGTAAGATCTCAAGCGGGTTTATTGGAAAGAATGAGAACGAAAAACCCAAAGAAACAAATGTAAAACTGTTAGAGAAAAAGTTGAAAAATCATTATAGTGTCCCACAATTTACCTTGTTTACAGAAAAAGAAAAAGAAAGAAAAGGCACAATAGGAATAAAACCAAGTAAACCAAAAAAGAAATCAACTTTCAAAATTATCAGCTAATTATCAGCTGAATCATAAAATGATCCTTAAAAACTTCAGCTTTATATGTAATTCTCCAGTTTTTCTGATTCTTTATGATTTTCTGATGTTTGTCTGAAATGAATAATCAAAGCAATTGTAATGTACATGAATGAAGTAGTATATATTAACCTTGTAACTGTCACTCCCATTTTTGAACACAGACATAAAAATGCACTATCCAGAAATTTTTATAATTCATGTATGAAAATATTTGTAATATGATTTTCCGATGTACATTTTCGGTGGTAATGCAATGTCTGATTTTAAAATGCCTTTCAAAGGATGAATTTTGAGATTTTAAGTTTTGAACTGATATAATTTCTTATGATTTCTAAATTGTGATAAAGAAAAAGGCAACGAAGAAAGTCTTTTGTGAGTCTCATGTTATGATGTAGATTTTTTTAAGTTGCACTCTTGACATATGTATCCATGCATATCTCTGTGTACGCTTGAACGTGTTTACCTGTGTGTGCATGTATTACTTTTTCTTTTTGTGATTTATCCTAGACATTATTCTGTACTGCTCTGTAATTGATTTCAGCTATTCTAAATAAAAATTTTAATCACAAAAAAGTGTTCATATGTTGAATGACGAAGTAGAAGCTTAGAAATACTTGCCCATCTCACTACAACACTAGTGTGTCCTTACCTTTTGGTACTGTAATATTTATAGAGCTTACTTTGGACTTCTACATTTTATTCTTTATCATTTGTTGATTATTCCACTGCTTGGACGACAATAAGAAATGTCAAAGCTCAGGAGTATTTGTCAGAACGAACGAGAACATTGCTTCTACATGAGTTAGAGATAATTCAGCTTTTCAGTTGTTCGATAGCTCTACAAAACACACAAAGCAAGCAAAAACTTTATCTCACATTTTACAATTCTTAAATATTTGACTGTAGTTAATTAGATCAAGTGTATAAATTAAGTGCGTCATACTGCACTAATATGAAATAAAGATTTATTTTTTAACTGAAAAAATTTTTTGGTTGCTTTTCCTCTTTATTGGACAAGCTCATACAGATATAAACTCATGTTGTGCACATTTCCACTATGCCTGAATGTTGATTCTCATGTTCATGCACACTGACTGAAAATGGTGAATTTTGTAAGCCACTGCTTTCAAGCTAAACCACCAGAGAGACATTTTTAGAGAGAAATGTATGTTTGCTTAGAGTTTACTACAGCCAGTGTGTTTGTTTAACCTTGTTTAACTTCATAAGAATCATCAAGGGGAGATACAAAGATAAGACAAATAATCCAATCAAAGGAAAAAAAAAGCACAAAATGCTCAATACACGGCAGCTGTATGAAAGTTGTCAGGAGCATCGTCTGATCTTTTTGCTCCAGAATGTTGTTTATGCGTATTATTTGGACTAACTTGAAAATGTTTAGCCTAATATATCATTGAAATCTACGTTTGGAAAACACCTTTTGAGGAAATTTTGTCTTTCCTCATTCAAGCAGACAGGACCTATACTTGCATGACAAAACGATAAACGGTGATACAAAAATAATCACTCAACTGTGATGCCGTTTGGCCATTCTGGCAGGAGGATTCGGATAAACAGAGCTGTTATATTCTATATCCAGTAACAATCATCAGATATCACTATTATTTTAAAGAATTATATTTCAGTTTTTATAAACAAACACATTCTTAAGTGGAACTTTGTTGAAATATGTAAAGTAGCCGTAGGGAGATATGTGGTTGATCAAGTTTGTGTGCCTCTGCTTATTTCCTTAAAAATGTTCTTCATCATTCCTTAACCCTTTAACTGTCACCGTCCACTCTGTGGGACGCCTAAGTTTACTTCACCATATTACAAATAAATCCTAATCTAATCATGACAAAATATATATTGTTGGAAAGGTCTAAGACCCTATAAATAGATATTTTACCATATTTTTGTGTTACAATTTATGTAGGAAAAGTAATAAATTAAAATATGTCAAGGGTGCAACTTTAAAAATCGACATCATAACATGAGTTCTGACCTTTGTCACGAAAGACTTTCTTTGTTTCCTTTTTCCCTTTCACGCTTTAGATATCATAAGAAATTATATATCAGTTCAAAACTTAAAATCCTTTGAAAGGCATTTTAAAATCAGACATTGCATTACCACTGAAAAATGTACATCAAAATCATATTACAAAATGTTTTCATTCATGAATTATAGAAAATTTAAGTCTGGATAGTGCACTTTATGTCTGTGTTCAAAAATAGTACAGTTAAAGGGTTAAAAATGTGGAATGGCAAAGCAGGAGGTTAGAAATACTCTCCCATCCCACTGCAACACCAGTGTTTCCTTGCCTTTGGTGTCGGTATGTACTGTCATATTTGTAGAGCTGACTTTGGCCTTTTACATTTTGTTCTTTTATTATTTGTTGAGTATCTAATAGTAGATGTTTACTTACTACAGAAGGTGTTATGTATCATGTTTCTTACATTCTTGTATTCTTGTCTCTAAATTGTTAACAGGCTATAAATATGAGCTATGTGTTTATTTGTTATTCAAATGTTATAAGCTGTTTAAAAAATGATCAGGTGGTTGTTCTTGCAGACAACTTGATAATCTATCAGCTCACCATGATGTTGCTTCTTCACGTGCTGATGTTGTCGCTTCTCTCCGGTGGTTCAGCCGAAGTTGTGCTTCATTTTAAAGATGTGTGTGATCAGTTTTTTGCAAATGGAAAACCACCAACGGGATTTTCTGGAGTACAATACAGGAAGATCTGCCAAAAGCAAGATAATGTTTATTATTTTGCCACATTTTATGACACCAGCAACAGGATCCCCGTGTACTCAGCCTATGTTTTTCAAGGGATAATGGGCTGCGAAAGACCAAAGAATGAAAAAATTTGGTTTATTGAACCTCAAGTAAGTGAAATATAACTTGACTACATCATTATTTCAGCTAAAATACTTTAAATAGTACAGAGTGACATACCTTAACAATGCTGGAGTAGTGCTTTATAATAATAGGAAGTGTCTGTAGTGCAGTTTATCACTTCTGTAAAGTGCTATAAGTCACATTGACAAGAAACGTTACATAAGCAGTTCATTTGATAAACAGAGTTTACAGTTTTTCTCAATCGATTCGACACATTTCTCCAAACTCAGGTTACCGCTCTCAAAACAGTTTATCTGCATACTTTATAACTGGCCTGAACAGTTATGAGTTTTCTCCCCCAGACAGACATCTAGCAGCCTTAGCTAACTAACTTTGGCTCAAGTGCAGGGGCCATTTAGTACTCAAAAGCATGTAAATGTTAAGCCTGCAAGAAAAAGAAATGTTAGTTATGATTAATTACAACTTTTCTTCACATACTTTACAAAGCTAAATAGCAGAAGGCACTGTATGGGTTTGTAATGTGTGTAATTTGGTTGTCTTACCATTCTTTTTGTTTCTTTGTGAACTGTTCACAAGCTCATGTTTTAAATTGATTCACTATTGCAGCTTGATGATAATAAAGCATCACCAAACATGCAGTTGAATAAAGATGTGTCAATACAAGGACTTGGAAACCATCAAGCTCTCAATGAAGACTATGTGAACTCTGGCTATGACAGAGGTCATCTGGCACCAGTCTACCAGGCAAACTCACAGAGCTGTGCTTATGCCACCTTCACTCTCACTAATGGTGCTCCACAAAACCTCTCTTTTAACCGAGGTCAGTGGAACACACTAGAAGGTAGAATAGCACGTAAACTGTCCAATGAATGTAAACTACCAAATAAAGCTTACATTGTGACAGGGGTGGTACCAGGAACTAAAAACTTAAATAACAGAGTGAACGTGCCTAGTCATTTCTGGACTGCATACTGCTGCTTAGACAACAGGAACAACTTGTTGTTCTCAGGTGGGTTTATTGGAAAGAATGAGAAAAATCCTCCTGAAGAAAAAAATATGAATGATTTAAAGTCAGAGTTGGCAAACCTTTATAATGTCAGTTCGGTTGAGCTGTTTAGCCCTGCAGAACACCCAGCAAAGAAACAAAGAATATCACAAAACTATTGTTTTCAAAAACAGTGTGTTATCAATTAAAGAACTTCATATCCATTTGTTAAATTCCTCTAATTAATAAATGTTTAAATGTAATTAATAATTAAAGCAATTATGTATAAACGTGTATCATATATTATACTACATATAGAAATTATGATCTTTGATGGAATTTTAATATTGGCTTCAGCTTTTTGATACATATTTACTGTAGAGAATATACAATATCATTTGTAAATATGTGAAGAATTCATTAAAATGAAGTCTAAGTGAAAAAGTAAATAAAATATGCTTCTCTGTAAAATATGGAAGTATCCTCTCTGTTGTTGTTGTGTGTTTTTTTTCTTCTACTTCCTCTATTTATTTATTTTTTATTCTTCCTTTTTTAATTTCTTGGAAGCAGAGCTCTTAGGAACAAACCAGTTCAAGGAACAAAACAAAAAAACAGAAAAAAACACCAATGAAAAGAAAAGAATATTATATTATATATATTCCGCAAGGGGTGTAAGCAGAACTGTATGCCTTCAGAGCATTTATTTTTAATTAAGCTGAACTTTTGAACTTTTATGAAAGGATAAGCATGAAGAAGGAAGCTGAGTGGTTTTACTTCTCCACACATTTCAGATGAACTTCAACAAGAAAATAGTTGAGAATGCACATTTTACTAAATAGAGAGGGTATATAAATGTCAGAAAAGGAGGAATTTGAGAAGGACAGGTGAAGACAAGCTTTTGAAGAACAACACATATGCATATTAAAGTGGTAAGTAACAGACAATTAGTGATGTAATCAGACAAAGAACACAATATAAATTAGTAGCAGAATTCGGTAGTGCTGTATGTTGTTTTTAGGGTTGGCATTATCTGAATTCCCCTGGGGGGTTGGCATCATCTCTTTTAAGTGTTCTGGATCCAGACTGAAGCTTGTGAATTCCTAGTTACCACAGGATGTCAATCCCATGGCAGAAACAGAGAACAAATAGGAACATAATTAGCGTAGCTGCTGTTCAAACCAAGCAAAGAAAGATTTGTTCAACCAGAGCTAAAAGATTTATAATGTGCTTAATAATTCTTAATGAAAAGACACATCTAGCCCATTATCTTGCTTATGCATAATCTAGACATTTAACAATTAGTCCATCCACCAAATACGATATAAAAATCATCAAGGGCATATCATCCTTAACAGGAGACAACTCATACAAAAATGAATAATAAAAACAATGGGAGCTGTAGAAAAGTTGTCAGGGACATTGGCTGATAATTTTTTCTTCACAATATACATTATCTGGATCAACCAGAAAACTCTTAGACTGACATGACGTAAGCCTTAAAAACACATTTGATAAATTTGGTGTTTCCTGATTCAATTAAACATGATCTATACTTGAATGACTGTAATGTGACAGAAAAGTATCATGTGTGGTTGTTGTTCTTGCAGAGAATTTGATAATCCTTGATAATCTCATCCTCATCATGATGCTGCTTCTTCATGTGCTGATGCTGTCACTTCTCTCCGGTGGTTCAGCCGAAGTTGTGCCTGATTTTGAGAGGGCTTTTGGTGAATTTTTTGCAAAACGAAAATCACTCACAAGATTTCCTGGATAACAGTACAGGCGGATCTGCCAAATGCAAAATGATGTTAATTATATGCCACATTTTATGACACTTTCAGCAAGATCCCTGTGTAAGTGAAATATTAATTTATCTCAATTAATTATATTACACATTCTACATTCTACACAGGGGCGGATCTACCGGGGTGGTACGGGGTGGCAACTCCCACCCTAGGAAAAAGCTGTGCCACCCCACCTACCACCCCAGAATTATCTCAGAATAAAATATAAATGTAAGCAGTGTTTCATGTGCTACTTTTCAGCCGCAGCGATGACAGCGCAAAATAATGGCAAAAAACACGTCTTTCAATAAAATGTGCACGATAGTTGCACGCGCACACAGCGCGCTCAGTGTATTCGACTTCATTAACAAATGACTCTTATGAACCGGCTCTTATAATAAAAACAATGGGACAAAACCACAAAGCGCGGCCCAATTCACTAACGAATTGTTTTACATTTGTTCGTGAATCACATAATTACTGCTTCTCGGCTAACTCAGAACTCCTCTGAGACATCTAATCCCGTCCGGATATGTCTGAGATTCATCGCGTAATTGTTTGGTAATCCGATTCTCTGACCGCTCGCTCCACTTTCATCATGGATATAGAACTTTTTGCCGTGTCCGACGAAACAATAATAGCATGAAATCAATAAGAAGATACCGATCACGGAAACTAATAGCAGAGTTAGTTAAACATATGGTCGTATTGCAGTTTTCTCGATTGTTAACACAATGTAACTGATGTTAGTTGACTTATATTCCCAAACCATTCATTCAGTGCTAAAAACAAAGACACATTTCTCGAAAAGTTTAACAATAAGTAAGTTAAACATAAAGTAGCAAAACTGATGACACACCAATCACAATCTCTGCATCCATGTAACCAAAATGTAACCATTTTTTTTTATGTGTAGCCTACTGCATTTTTGCAGAACTGAGAAATGACTACCTAGAGATATAGTCTTGTGTTAGGAAACCGAATAGTACTGTATACTCTAATGAAATTTAGCCAAATGTGCAGAGGATGCTGAATTAAATTTTAAATTTCATTTTTTACTGTACTGTATTGGTGCATACCAAGTTCATATACAGTTCTTTGTTATTTGAACTTTTCTAGTGTTTTTAATCTGCTGCAAGACTACAGTAGTAAAATGAAAATATTTTTTCCCAAAAATTAATTGCTGAATTAGCAATCTGTAATTTAATTTATGTTGTATACTGTAGTAGACATTGAGTTGCAAATTAATTCCTAATAAGACTTTTTTGTTAGTGTTATTGATCTCATGAGTGTTCACTGGGCAGGAGAGTCATTGTTGTATTTGAATTGTGTAATCATTTAAGAATACCTGTAATAACTAGATTGAAATGTTTGAAAGACAAATTTATCCTGGCTTGTCTTAAGACTTAAATAGTTAAAATCATAAATAGTTTGGTCAGTTACAGATGTTTGCTAAAGTGTTGCTGGTTGGTTGCTAGGATATTCTGGGTGGTTGCTAGGCTCTTGCTATGCAGTTGCTTGGGTGTTGCTAGATTATATGGTTGATATTGTGTTTGTGGGTAATTACAGACATTCCCACCTCTGTTAATAACAGAAAATCAAACATTGTTTCCAAACCTGATCCAGTTTCAGTGCTTTGATATTATAATATTCCTTTCTATATTTCTTTTTCTATGTTAGGAAATTAACATTAACACTGATTGCACATTCCAGTGTGAAGGTTGGCTATGTGCACCCAATGGTTCAAACATTGTACCCTGAAGGTGGTGCTGTGTATCAGGATGATAATATACCAGTGCACACAGCAAGACTGGTGACAGAGTGGTTTGGTAAAGTTGAACATCTCCCATGGCCTGCACAGTCACCAGAACTGAATATTATTGAGCCTCTTTTGGGTGTTTTGGAGGAGCGAGTACACCAGCCTCCTTTCCTACATCAGCATCACCTAGTGACCTCGCCGCTGTTCTGCAAGAGGAATGGCTCAAAATCTTAAAATGGCTACTGTGCATTACTCGTATTTGTTATTCCCAAGATGAAATAATGCTATATTGGCTGCAAATGGATGCCCAACACCATACTAATTGTGTGTGTTTCAGTTTCATTGTCTAACCCCTGTATCATGTTAGCATGAATTATGTTTCAGGATTTTAAAAATGTATTTTGTTTATTTGTTTATTTGTTCATTCATTTATTTTCCTTCCTTTCTTTCTTGAAAGAAAGTCTCATCTTTACCCTATGTTTGGACAATCTCTTGCCATGAGTTATAACCCATTTGTACTTTCTAACCTCTTCAAACAATATGTCATAAGAATCCATTGTTACTGTAGCTTGCACATGTTTTGGTCTCTTCTGTGTATGCAGATTTTCTCTGGCTGCCTTGTGAATGGACAACTATGGTGCCATATTTTGAATAAACCAATTACTGAAAAACCACCTACAAATTGTCAATTGTCTTGTCCGCTTTGTGGTTTCACTTTAATTATTATCATCAGTGTCTTGAAAAGTTATCGTTCTTTGCTATTCAAAATATACAGTGACCAGAACTAAATTTGCATATTAATTAACATTCTGAGATTAAGTAGCTTCAACAAGAGCACAGTGGTTGGCTGCTTGTGGGAACCATGTGCTGTTTATTTAAAACTTATATTTTAAGTAATTTAAGTTGTTTTAAAATCTCTTGTTTGGTTACGCTGATAAAATGTTCACTAATTTGTGTGCTATTGTGGTATTTCTCTTATGCTTATCGAATATAGGAAAATAATTAGTATTTTAGTATTTAGACTTATTTTAGTATTATCAGTTACATTTTGGATATTACCATTAACAGTCTCTATCAACATTGTTTTAAGTGATGTGGACTAAAATTTTGGTAACACCTTACCTAAAGCCTTTATGTATTATGCATCATAAAGGTAATCATAATGTATGTTGTAACACATTATATCTTTTCATAAATAATTGTAATCAAAATGCATTATAAAGATTTGAAGGTTTTGTTTTAATGTGTTATAGTTTCTAAAGTTGTAACAAATGAATAGAAAAGTATTATAATGTTTTATAACTGTGTATAATTATTCATGGGATCACACAATGTGTTATAGGTGCATTACAAGGCATAATTAATGCATTAAAACTATTATTGTAATGCACTGTATATAAAGGCTTTCTGTGAGGGGTCTGTGAATATATTATAGTATATGTGGACACTATCAAGCTCTCTCTGGAGGATATATCAAAAGCTATTACAGAGATCATGGAACTGTGGACATAAGGAACTTTGTTTAAATATGCATGGTAGAGGGAGATATGTGGTGGATCAAATTTGACTCTGTTGATTACATTATCGTAAAAGTGTTCATGCATGACAAAGCAGGAGGTTATATACTCACACAGTTCACTACAACACCAGTGTTTCCTTGCCTTTGGTGTCGGCATGTACTGTCATATTTGTAGAGCTGACTTTGGCTTTTAACATCTTATTCTTTATTATTTGTTGAAACTTTTGTAGTATTCTTACTTACTACACAGAAGGTATTGAATAAAACATCTCTTTTTTCACATTCTCAAAATTATTGTTTCTTCATGGAATAAGTTAATAGCTTGATCTTTGAGTTGTACTGCTATTTGAGGTAAGTAGCTACTTGTTATTTAAATATTACATAATATAAGCTATATACAGAAGCAGTTATAAAAGAAAGTATCACATGTGGTTGTTGTTCTTGCAGAGAACTTCATAATTCATCATCTCATCCTCTTCATCATGATGCTGATTCTTCATGTGCTGATGCTGTCACTTCTCTCCGGTGGTTCAGCCAGAGTTGTGCAGGATTTTGAAATTGAATGTGGCCAATTTTTTGCAAATAGAAGATCACCTACAAGATTTACTGATCACAATACAGGCAGATCTGCCAAACTTTAAATAATGTTGATTATTATGCCACATTTTATGACACCAACAACAGGATCCCTGTGTACTCAGCCTATGTTTTTGAAGGGAGAATGGGCTGCACAAGACTAAACAAGTGGTACATCGAACCTCAAGTAAGTGAAATATTAATTTATCTAAATTAATTATGTTACACTTTATACATTCTTATTAATACAAAATTTCAGCTAAAAGACTTGAAATAGTACATTGTGACATGCATAATAAACTAGAGAAAATGAGAATGCCCCCTGATAATACTATAACAATAGCGGAGTAGTGCTTTATAATGACAAGACGTGTCTGTAGTGCAGTTAATTACATCTGTGGAATGCTGTAGGTCACACTGACATTTAAGACTTAACAAGAAACATTCTAAAAAAGACACTGCTTAATTCAGAAAACCGCACACATATGCAGTTCATTTGATAAATAGAGTATTACACAGAGAAGCAGATAAATGTTTACTAATTAAAAGAGAGATTGCTAGCATTTGTTCTCACACAAGTATGTGTAAAACAGGAAAAACTGAAAGATAATTTGACATACATTTGTTTTTGTTTTTTCTTATATCTAGTATATCTCATGTGTATATTTTCTCTTATGTTTAATAAAATGTTGCAGATTGATGATATTACGAAAGGACGAAACATGAATTTTTCAAGGACTGTGAATATACATATACGTGGGAGCCATCAAGCTCTCAATAGAGATTATGATAATACTCCTCACCATGACAGAGGTCATCTGGCACCAGTCTACCTGGCAAACTCACAGGGCTGTGCTGATGCCACCTTCACTCTCACCAATGCTGCTCCACAAGCCAAATGTTTTAACAGAGTTTTTTGGTGGGATGAAGAACAATCACTGGCAACACATCTGGAAAGAGCTTGTCATTTACATACTGTTTACATTGTGACAGGGGTGGTACCAGGCATTCTTAACATAAACAACAGAGTGAACGTGCCTAGTTTTTTCTGGACTGCATACTGCTGCTTAAACCAGAATAACAGATGTTCAGACTCAGGAGGAATTATTGGAACCAATGAAAATGAATCTACAATTATGAAAATGGATGTGGCTGCTTTAGAGGTAGCGTTAGGAAACCTTTATGGAAGACAATTTTATTTGTTTCAATAATAATAACAAAAGCAGACAGGGATTACGTAAAAATAAAGCCTCACTGAGTGATTAAACTTTCAAACATTGTTAAGGGACCCCATTTTGAGTGATGTTTTATGCAGATTGTTATAATTTTATTACACTTGTACTCGCTATAATATTTCCTGTCAGAATTATAAAACAATAATTTCTAATACTTTTAATACTGCAAACCTTGTGCAGGATATATAGCTGATTTATAGGCAAGTTTCAATTTTAAGCTGTTTCAACAAATTTTAAGATTATATATATTATTAGGGAGTCTATATTGAATGATATGCTGCATTTCTTAATCAATTAGAATGAAAATTGTCGGTAAAATTGTAATGGAAATGATTTCATTGTATTTTTATTGTATCTTTTATTATTATATAAAGCTGTAAAACTATTAACCTCTAATACTTCTAATAAAAATTAATACTGCAAACCTTGTACTGGATGCTTGTATAAAAAATACATGTGCATTTGCTCTTGATTACATACCCAGATTTTGTTAACTTACAGTATATGCCATCAGACCATATCAGACAACACTACAAAAATAAAACTTAAAATGTACTAGTAATTTTCTCCCAGGACATCATCCTAGTAATTTCCGTTAACCTTAAAACACAGTGCAACAAAGTGCAGATAAATAAATAAATTAATAAGGGAAATTTCTTCCCCCTTTTTTTATACAGAGAATCATAGAAATTGTACCAAGCTGTCTGTTACGATTGCAGGGGCTCTATATTTTAACCAACATCAATGGAGGAAAACAAACAACAACAAAAATGTTACAAAAAAGGGTTTATTTTGAGTTTAGTTTATTAGAGTAAATCAGTAAAGATTTCATTATGATTGATTTTGGATTTTATTTACTGGATTGAACTGGTTCTTGGTAAACAACCTGCAAACTTAAAAAAAAAAAAAAAAAAACCTGCTAGCACAATGACAACCTCCAATATTTTTCTAACCTTTTCACACTTTTATTGACAGAAACAGTGTAAAAATGACAGTACCGGGATGACAAGAGGGGAAAATGGCTCTACAACTCGTCCCCAGTACATGCACTGCAGCTTCACAGCCTGCTACAATTGCTGCTGTATTTGCCAAAGTTTTAAGATCCGTGGCATCAAATCTTGACTCCTGGGGGCCATTCACACACAACATGTTTTTCCATTACACTGAGCGACTTCTCCATTGTTTTTCTATGTAAACGCTTTCAGGCAGTTCCAAAAATGCAGCACTTAAGATAAAATTAGCTCAAATTTTAAAAATGCCCATGTTTTGTTAAAGCAAAAACACATTCTGTGTTGATTGTGCGCTTTATTAAGCTCCACTTTCAGATTTACCTGGCCATCACGTCAAAAAATTCAAACAGTACATACAGTTCAAGTCTAAAGTTTACATACACTTTGCAGAATCTGAAAAATGATAATTATTCTACAAAAATATGAAGGACCATACAAAATGCATGTTATTTCTTATTTAGTACTGACCCAAGTAACATATTTCACATAAAAGACATTTACATATAGTCCACAACAGAAAATAATAGTTTTTAGAATTTATAAAAATGAGCCTGTTCAAAAGTCATCAAAAGCCTCAAAATCATACAGTCATTGTTGGAAATGACTGCCAAAGAATTTGTGGGACCTGAAGGATTTTTCTAAAAAACAGCAGGCAGTTTAACTGTTTAGGACAAACAAAGGGACTCATGAACAACTATTAACTAAACAACAAAATCTGTTGATCATCCAGGTAACAACAAAGTATTAAGAATCAATATGTAAACTTTTAAACAGGGTCATTTTTACAAATTCAGCTATTATTTTCTCTTGTGGACTATATGTAAACATATTTTGTGTGAAATATCTTTTTCAGGTCAGTACAAAATAAAAAATATTTTTTTTGCAAAAATTATTTTGCTAAAATAATTAACATTCTGCAGTGTGTATGTAAACTTTTGACTTCACCTGTTAATTTGACATGCCAGTCAAATGACACCTTCCTGGTGCTTTTTAGCCAGAATAAGACTTTTTTTTTTTAATAATGAAACTGTTTTTTAGCTAACCTTGTTTTAAATAGGTCAAAGTGGAAGGCCATGAACTAAAACATCAACACGACTACATCAATCAGTCATAAAGTTGAGCTACACAGCATATCTATAAATTACACACGGTGGTCATACGTTTAAACATGACAGGAACAGTCATACATCAATTTACTTAACAATTCAATGGTTATTCAGACAGTTCTGGATAATACTCAAATGAATATCTCAACACATTTTATCTGAGCTAACATCCCTGATGAACAAATCAGCATATGTAGCTGCTCACCAGTATATGTTGTGTTTGTGATGCTGCTCCCTAGAATGAAATGCTAATATGCTGGTGTCCCAAACTGGGATTCTTCACTTGCTCAACCAGCAAACCAGTCTGGACCAGTTTGCAAACTCTGGTGTTTTCAGCAGGGATAGTCTCTGGAAATTCTCTTTATTCTTACATTAACAACTATGCAAACAGTGGACGTGTGAGAGAGAGACAATCAGTGGCCGGGCATATAGCTCTGTAATGTGAGTGTGTTGTTGAGTTTCAGTGTGTGAGTAGAATGTGCCTGTGAAGTCAGGCTGTATGTTGAGTAAGACACAGCAGAGCCGAGCATCAGTCCCGCCATATAGGACACAGTCATGGTGTTCCCTGTAAAAAATTTGATTAAAAAATTGAGAAAAATCATAAAAAAAATGCAATATATCAATTGATTCTCCTAGACAGAAATAAGATTAAATGGCAAGCAAATGGGGATTTTTGCTTGAGTCTACTGAAATAATCCAATAATAATGAGAAGCCTTCAACAATTTGCCAACAGTCAGAGATTCGATATCAACTCAAACAGCCTACTACTCATCAAATGTTTTAAAATTCATTATTAGCTATGCTATCCACATGAATTTTATCTCTTTTTTACAGTACTGAGACTCAATGAACTGCAAAAAAATAACAAGGTTATGTGTCAAGGAGTGTATTTTAAAGTTACACTATATGTAACTGCCAAAACGTAAACGTAAAACTGTCAGCTACTTGGGGAGAATGGGCTTCGGCTCTGCTCTTGAATCAAAGACTTTATAAATAAAGGGACTTTGGTGAGGACAGATCTGATGGTTTGAGGTGAACGCTTTCACCCATAGTTACAGGTAATCATCTTTTCAGAGCCAATGTCACTAATGCAAATAAATGTAGAAATTAATAACAAAAAACGTGGACATTTTAACAATTTGTCTTGAGGCTACTACCACACAGCACGACGCACCTCTTTATTTGCGGACATGAGGTAAACGTGCGCGAATAAGGAAGGTATGCAATATCCTTTAAGGCTTAAGTATTTTTTACATGAATTCTGTAGTCAACAAGTCTAAAAACCTACACTGTGTAGCTTTAGTCTGTTTAAAACATATGATATGTTATGTATTACCATACGTTTTGTGCAACGATTTGTTCAGTTACCCGGATACGCGGCCATACTGGCGATACTCGGATGTAAACAACAGCATTGATTTCAGGTTAATGTACTACTGAACATGTTGTTATACTAATTTATGCTGTCTAAACCATGGAAAAAACTGGAAGCCTTGGTAAGAAAAAAACAGCATTTGTTGGTAGGTATGTTTTGATGCTGGTATAAGCTAGTTCTTTGCTGGTTTATGCTGCTCCTTAGCTGGTTTATGCTGGTCCTTTGCTGGTTTATGCTGGTCTTAGCTGGTCATCTTGCTGGTCAAGGACCAGCACAAACCAGCAAAGGACCAGCATGAACCAAATAAGGACCAGCATAAACCAGCAAAGGACCAGCTTAAATCAGCAAAGGACCATGTGATTGTTTTGACAACATAATCAAAGTAAAACAGTCATTTCCAGACAAAGCAATATGAAATAATTAACTTACAGTTTGTGATGCAGCTGCAGTCAGATCTAATACCACTTCATCTTTCAACAAATGTTTCTTTATGTGTAGTAGCCATGTAGTAGTAATGTAGTAGCCATTTAGGTTTTTGTTTTGTAATGTGGGACTTAAAATAAGGGGAAATATCTAAAACCCCAAACAGCTGATTTACATTTGAAACAGTGTTGATTTTGTGGTGATTGTGACAGAAGATATAGGCATTATTACTTAAAATGATTTAAAAAACAAAACAAAAACTACAAAGCTCACAAGGGGACCTTTAGGAAATTAAATTTGAATTTCTGACAGTGTTACTAAAATATTAGGTATTTAATGGGTGTCAGCTATACTCACCTGCCACTTCTCGCTGCGGAAGTGGCACCTTGCCGGCCGCCTGTATCATTGGTACAGAGCCAAGGTATCCATTACTGATTCCCAGCATCAAAGACAGGCCGCAGGGCCAGGCTGGGTGCGACAGCAGGGGGCGCTGCACGGGCGACACGCACATCACAAACAGGGGCAGGAAGAGAACGCGCAAACACGAACACACCAGCAGCTGCACACCACCCCACTCATATGGACACGCTGCCAAGATCTAAAAAGAGAGATAAAGTCAGCTTTGAACATTTGCTATTTTTAAATTATAATTTACAGTCAAACCAAAATTTATTCAACATTTCTCACATTATCAGTTTAGAAAATAAACTGTGATAATGTGTAATAAAACATGACAAGAATTTAGAGTTAAATTGTGTCAGAACAAATTCATCTTGATAACATCAGATAACTTTGATAGAAAGGTAATGGATTACAATGAACCAACAATTTAGACAACTGTTAGTATGACAATATTTACACAAATATAAATACTTTGTTGACCAATTACCAAGCAATGCTTTATTTTGTTCAGTCTGTGGTGTAAAAGGGTTGCATTAGCAATTAAAGAAAAACACTTAAGCAAAACATGGTCAGGTTAAAGTGTCTGAATGTTTGATCCCAAATTTTTATACATTTCACTGGTGGTCCACTCTATGTAGAAATTTTAGGTATAATATGTCACAGTTTACTTTGTTTTGCTATCCTCACTTACATAAATGAACTATAGTGTCCTTGCACCTACTGGTAATAAAGTATCTGGTGTCTGAATAATTATTGGTTTGACTGTGTGCTCACAGATGATATCAAACAGCTTCATTTCACCTTGCCCACAAAGTCTGCCATGTTAAACAGAGCCATGGTGAGAATAGGCAGCCATTCTCCCAGTGTATCATTGCGTAACTCTGACTCCAAACCAGGGAACAGACAAAGTGTGATGAAATATGTCACCAAAATTGAGAGCATATAAGGCCAGATCGCCCGGGCAACAGCACACCTCCGACCCAGCAGCTCTGTAAGAAAGTCATAATAAGTTATGTCAAAAAACTTAAAGCAACAGTTCACCAAAAAATGACAATTTGCTCACCTTTAGGCCACCTAAGATGTACATGATTTTGTTTCTTCATCAGAACAGATTTGGAGAAATGTAGCATTGCATCACTTGCTCACCAATGGATGTGAATGGGTGCCGTCAGAATGAGAGTCCAAACAGCTGATTAAAACATCACAAAAATCCACATGACTCCAGTCCATCAATTAATGTCTTGTTAAGTGAAAAGCTGCATGTTTGTAAAAAACAATTCGATTATTGAGGTGTTTTAACTTTGAACTGTCACCTCTGAAAATATTTGGTCCATAACTGATAATAATCATAACTGATTTTGCTTATAAACGGTGCTTGCATTTTTCTCTCCTGATTCTTTTCACTGAAGAAAGCAGTATTATTGAGGACTTAATGGTTTGAAGTTATAAATGACTTAATGATTGATTTGTTTCTTACAAACATGCAGCTTTTCACAACACATTGACTGATGGACTGGAGTCATGTGAATTTTACTTTTAATGTTTGGATTATTTGAATGTTTTTATCAGCTGTTTGCACTCTCATTGTGACGGCACCCATTCCAAGTGGTGTAATGATGAATTTCCCTCAATTTTCTGATGAAGAAACAAACTCATATACATTTTGGATGGCCTTAGGCTGAATAAACTCTCAGTAAATCATTTTTGTGTGAACTATTTCTTTATTTTATAGTCTGTACACTGAATCGCTACAAGCTTTTTTGATTAAACCTATAGCTCACCCTTCACGCTCATCCAGCTCCTTTTGGTGTCTGGTTTTGGCACATCAAATCTGACGTATATGCCGTCTCCATGGGAACCGTTACCCAGATTAACTGCATCAGCATCGTCAACTGTGCTTGACGCCACTCCATCCTAATATGCGGAACTGCCATGAGTCAATGTCAATTTTATCTTTGAGCAAATCATCCTAAACAATTTGACTGCCTCAAAATCTGGTTGAGCTGTCTACTGCCAACAACAAATTTGGGGAATTAATACAAAACATATTAATAATATATTAATAATAAAATTATATTGGAAATAAAATACTTAAAGGGATAGATAACACAAAAATTAATGCCATTATTTTTAATGCCATTATTTATTCACCCTCAAGCTACTTCTATACTATGTCAGTCAGTGCCTGCCGCCAACTGTTTGGTTACCAAAATTCCTCAAAATATCTTGTTTGTGTTCAACAGAAGAAAGAAACTCATACAGGTTTGGAGCAACTTGATTAAATAATGGCAGAGGTTTTATTTTGGGGTGAACTATCCCTTTAAAAAGAATATACTTAAAGGAGAAGTTCACTTTCAGAACAAAAATGTACATATAATATATTCACCCCCTTGTCATCCAAGATGTTCATGTGGACTTACATGGTGCCCGCGAGTTTGAACTTCCAAAATGCAGTTTAAACGCAGCTTCAAAGGGCTCTAAATGATCCCAGCCGAGGAAGAAGGGTCTTATCTAGCAAAACGATTGGTTATTTTCTAAAATATTACAATTTATATACTTTTTAACCCCCCAATGCTCATTTTGTTTGGCCCTGTGTGTACTCTGTGTATTCTGGTTCATGACAGTTAAGGTAGGTCGAAAAACTCCTTTCATGTTTACTTTGGTTGGTACTTCTGCAGCAATGTAGGATGATTTTGAAGTTGGAGAAGAAAATGAGATGGGAGTTTTTCAACATACCCGAACTGTCTTAAGCCAGAATACAGAGAATTCACACAGAGCTAGATAAGACGAGCATTTGAGGTTAAAAAGTATATAAATTCTCAATTTTTTAGACAAAATAACCGTTTGTTTTGCTAGATAAGTCCCTTCTTCCTCCACTGGGATCGTTTACAGGCCTTTGAAGCTGCATTTAAACTGCATTTTGGAAGTTCAAACTCGCAGGCAGCATAGAAGTCCACTATATGGAGAGAAATTCTTTAATATTATCCTCAAAAAACATGATTTCTTTATGACTGAAGACAGAAAGACATGAACATCTTGGATGACAAGGAGGTGAGTAAATTATCTGTACATTTTTGTTCTGGAAGTAAACTCCTTTAAGTGCAAACTAAATGTAATGTTAAAGCTTTTTAAGTAGGGAGCTTATCAAGTTTTGAAAAACCTACACCCATTTTGTTGTTAAGGTTAACAGATAATCTTTCCTGCAATGTAAGAAGGAAAATAGTTAGCCACAGAAACTTTTCAAAACCTGCCAAAAACTTATGCATAATTACTCACACCTAACAAGTCGCAAAAGTCAAGTGCAAACCAGTATTTCTGTGTGAAATTACCTCTTCCTCTGCGCTGCTGTCGTAATGTATCTGATAGCCGCTGTGCTTTTTTGTTGTAACATTATCAATCTGTCCTTTGAGCCAGCTGTGGCGAGCTCTGTCGGTGTGATAATGGACAAAGTGTGTCCGTCGCACCACCACGTGTAACAGAAAACAAAGAGTCTCTATTGAGACAGAGAACAGGAAGAAGATGATGGTGTTGTTCTTCTCATCTTCCACAAGCAGCTTTGTAAAAATCCGACTCAGGGAGACAATAACTCCTGCAGTGCCTGAAACAACCACAATTGACAAAAAACAACATCAAGTGCAATGCAAACATTATATATCATGAATAAAAATTGGGTGAATTTATATTTTGGGGGAAAAAATCATATCACTAATTTCATATTATGTAGAAAAAAAAATTAATTCTCATTACTGAAATGTGAAAAAATTGTTTTTAGCAACTGTTTGGACTCTCATTCTGATGGCACCCATTCACTGTTGGTAAGCAAATGATGCAATGCTAAATTTCTCCAAATCTGTTCCAATGAAGAAACAAACATCAAAATTTTCATCAAACTTTCATTTTTGGGTGAACTAGTTTAATTACTATACCAGTCAGATTTGTAAAGTTTTTTAAAGATGTCTCTTCTGCTCACCAATCCTGCATTTATTTGATATGAAGTACAGCAAAAACAGTAAAAAAAAAAAGGTAATAATTTTACTATTTTAAATAACTGTTTTCTATTTAAATATATTTGAAAATATAATTTATTCCTGTCATCAAAGCTATATTTTCAGCACCATTACTCCAGACTTCAGTGTCACATGATTCTTCAGAAACCAGAATAATAGAAATTAATACTTTTATGTAGCATAAATGTTTTAAATTGATAAAGAGTGATGATAAAGAAATTTATATTACAAAAGATTTCTATTTCAGATAAATGCTGTTCTTCTGAACTTTCTATTCATCAAACCTGAAACAAATTCTACTGTTTTCAACATAATAATAATAAATGTTTTTGAGCAGCAAATCAGAATATCAGAATGAGTTCTGAAGGATCATGTGACTGGAGTAATGATGCTAAAAATTCAACATTAAAATCACAGAAATAAATTACATTTTAAAATATATATTCTATATATATTATTATATATTTTCAAATAGAAAACAGTTATTTTAAATATAAAAATATTTCTAAATTTTATTGTTTTGTATTTTGGATCAAATAAACGCAGGCTTGGTGAGCAGAAGAGACTTTTTGAACTCTTACTGTTCAAAACATTTTCTGGTAGTGTAAATTACCAATCCATTACTGAGAATCTTTATTGATAACAATATAAATCACAAAAAGTAAACAAATAACTAAACGTTACGGTAATCAGAATGGGGGCACAATAATGCTAAGTAAATACATTTATTATAATATAATGGTTATAATTTCAGTGATGTGGTGATGTAAGTTCAGCTCACTCTCTCCAGTCATCACGCCCTGTGTGTACCTCTTGGGCAGCATCCCAGTGTAACCATAGAAACTAGACTGCTGCACTGTAAAGGTCAAAAGAACAATGTTTACAGATCACAAAAGCACAATGTAGGCCAGAGCATGATTGCTTGTATATATTTACCTGTGCATCCAAATGCAACAATGGCAACTGCAGCCAGAGTAAGAGCATAGGACTGCTGAGTGTTAAACAGCTCCAACCAGACGTCAAATACACTCACAAACACCAAAGGTCCCAATGCAAACAGATATCCTATTCACGCAACACAGGATATTTAGTGACTTAAATAATAAGAATATGTGTGCGTACATGTAGAAAATAGTGTGAATTTGTCTCAAGACTTTTTGCATGTTCTCACCCACACAGATGCGAGTGTTTAAGCTCAGTCTCTCCACGAGTGCGTTGTTCACAATGACAGCACTGAGAGCCACCAGAATGTACGTCAAACTCATGTCGAACACAATAGAGGTGCCTGACAATGGAAGAGAAGGATTTTGACTGTGCAATGCATAATTGTCACTTATCCACCTATAGCTCTGTGAATTTAATTTTGTCTTTTCTGTGATGTGCGACAGGTTGCTTGCATCACACCTGTGAATTTGCGGTGGAGGTAGTCCACATCGGTGATGAAGCTATTGTATGGCAGTAGAAAGCCAACACCAGCCAACAGCATGGCAAAGTAGATGCCATGGTAGCGATCATCAGGAATGGATTCCTCTGAGTCTGAAAATAAGACATGAGATTTAATTGATAGCAACCAGAATTACAGAGCAACTAAGACCTGTTATTTATAGATTGTACATGATGGTATCTTACACTAATGCAGGGTTTCCCAAAATAGGATTTGTAAACCCTAGGGGGCTTGTAAGATGTTTACAGATCACAATTACTGTAAAGCTAATAATTAAAATAATAATTAAAAATAATTTAAAAATTAACACAAAAATAAAGTTGGCAAAAATGTTGATATTTTTTGTTGTTTATTGGAAATATTATTAACCAACATCAGAAAACCGTGAATGTACATGTTGTTGAATTATTGGGCAATACTTTACAATAAGGTTCATTAGTTAACATTAGTTAACTGCTTTTGTTAATATGCACTAAGAATAATATATTGATATATGACAGTGCTTCTACAGCATTTATCAATCTTAGTTAATGTTAATTTCAACATTTACTAATGCATTATTAAAAGCAAAAGTTGTGCTTGTTAACATTCGTTAAAGCACTGTGCGCTAAAAATATTCATTAACTAATAAATAACATTAACTAATAAAACCTTATTATAAAGTGTTACCAGTTATTGAAATATTCCCTTAAAATCTCAGGGGGACCTTCAAGTACATATGTAATGTCAAAGGGGTTTGGCTGACGAAAACAATTGTGAATCCTTGCATTAATGTATGCATTATTTTAGAAATTCAAGCACTATATCCACATATGATAACCTCAATGCATGCATCAAATACATCAGTGCATGCACACTTGCAATTTGTATATGCAACTGTTATGGCCCTGATTAGTATATTGCTTGATATTAACTGTGTTGAACATATCTGTAACTCACCATGAGCACCGAGAGGTTTGATCCTTCCCGTCTTCTCCTCATCTGGCAGCTGACTAAAGCTAAAATTGGTGATCACAGACTTCTCTCTACCCTGCCGATTCCTGCTCCACTCCTCAGAATACATATCTGGAAATAAATGAGACAGATGAGTTCACTGGGGTTGTCATGTATGCCTATAACATAACTAATAATAACATAAACATAAATAATCACATAAATGTGTATGTGTATATATATATATATAAAACACGACCCTGGACCACAAAATTAGTTGTAAGTAGCACATGTATATTTGTAGCAATAGCCAACAATATATTGTATTGGTTAAAATTATCGATTTTATGCCAAAAATCATTAGGTTATTAAGTAAAGATCGCGTTCAATTAAAATATTTAGTAAATTTCCTACTGTAAATATATCAAAACTTAATTTTTGATTAGTAATATGCATTTGGACAACTTTAAAGGTTATCTTCTCAGTATATAGCTTTTGCTTGTTTGTTTTTGCACCCTCAGATTCCATATTTTTTAAATGGTTGTATCTCGGCCAAATATTGTCCTATCCTAACAAACCATACATCAGTGGAAAGCTTATTTATTCAGTTATCAGTTGATATTCGGTTATAAAATATCCGTTTACAAAAATGTACCCTTGTCTGGTTTTGTTGTCCATATATATACAAACGCTTGAGAAACATTAACTGGAGTAAAAACTGTGACAACTTGCCCCGGTATTTCCAGAATGCTTATAGACCTATGCTGTGCAGGAAAAAATCGGTTCTTTTGTTTTATGCAACCAAGCACTGCAGTGGTTCTATATTTGTTCCTCGTACACCTGTTTTCCTTTGAAACATCTGGAAATTAATGTGTCGTTTCCCTCCTACCAGTTGACTTCATACGCGGGCGGTTTAAATTTTACGGCATGTTACGAAACACATTGAATCAGTCGGACGAGGTGCTAAATGCAAGATTAACATTGACACGTCGAGGTCACCTGACAGATCCACCAAAGCTATTTTTAGAAATATGGAGCCTCAATGTCATAGACTGTAGCGTATTTTTTACGGCGGGAAAATAAAATGGAGATACTGTATCACATAGCTATTGGAAAAAAACGGAGCATTTGTCTTTGGGGTTATTTGACATGTCTGTATACATATTTGCAACTAACGTTAAATGCAAACGACACGTATAGTATGATAATAACTGAACGTCAATCAGAGCTGTCGCGCACTCTCGTGAATGCAGAACAGGTCTCCTACCTGATGTGCCAATGTCATTCACTTCCTCACAGGCGAATAATCTTTCAGTCTCGTTTTTAAGCGGTGTTATTTGAGGATGCTCGTTTTCTGCTCCTTCATTCCCTCTCGAGGCTCCCCGCCCTCCTGCGCAAGTCACGGAATCATCACACGCTTAACAATTGATTACCGGGGCTAGTTGTCACACTAAGCCTGGGGCTTTCTGTATAAACACATATACCTTACAATCTTGGCTACAATTTTTTTTTTTTTTTTTTGATATCTTCACATTGCCCTGCGAAAAATGTATGCAATGTAATGAATAAATGAATGAATTTAAAATATTTATTTTAAATGTTACATTCTTAAAAACAACCGTTCTTTTTTGGAATCTGTGATTCCATGAAAAATCCTCATCATCCAAAAAAACTTTTTATGTGGTATTAAGGTTTGTTAGACAAGATGTTTTCTATCTTTAAAGTGTTGTGAACCCCAAATATGATCATCTTTGTAAGGGACGTACATAAAATGCATTTTTCGTATCGTAAAAATGGGCGTCGCCATTTGTAAATTTTATGGGTGTGGCTTCCGGTCTCATCCACGTCCAGCTATTTTTAGCTGTACAAAACAGCTGGTTTTACTGCTTGATTTTGCAAATTGATGTGTCTTACAATGTTATTTTAATGTATTATCTTAATTATGAGCACACTGGTTTGTAGTGCAAACAGTTTTACCATTTAATGCACGTTGTTATTCTTCGCGTTATTTCCTTATAGCAGCTAATGAACTGGAAGTCTCGCCCATCAGCTTACTTCTGCGTTAAAGAAAAAGGTGGATAAAGACCTCATTTATACTGTAGAAAGAGCAATATTATAATCAAATCAAAATACATGTACAATATTATTTGGAAAATATTTAGTTTGTATTATTTAGTTTTTTTTTCTACACACTGTAGTACTGTAGGATGTATTTAATTATTATAAATACGTTTTTTATTTTTTTTACCCACTTTAATTTTCTTATTCATTTAGTATTATTATTAATAATAATATTTATATTTTTAATATTTTTATTTTTAATATTTTTTTAATATTAGTATTATTAATAAATATATTCTTTAATATTATTTTTCCCCCTTTTTTATTTTCCTTTTTTTTCACTGTATTTCTGTAATCTTTCCACGGACCCCCTGACACACTTTTGCAGCCCCGTTGACATCCTTGAACCCCAGTTTGAAAAACTTTTAGGTTATTAAAATGTTCTTCATGAGAAAAATTTTGTTCCTTTAAGAAATGTTCGCTGAACACATCTTCTATGGTGTTACTATAAATCTTGTTGAATCATCATCAAGAGTGTAGAGTTGGGCTTGAACTGTGTTTGAAATTCACATACAAAAACACATCTGTGTAAATGGATTTTTGACAATTGAGGTTACTGAAATTCAACCACTGTGACAGCCACTATTTAATGCAACTTATGACTGGAAAATCATCTGGATTTTTCATCTAACGCACCACCAACTTGCATTTGCATTTCAAGGAATGGTGTTAAATGGTTCTCTTTTCTTCAAAAAATAACATTTCTCTTCTTTTGTCGTTTGAAGTTCTGTTTTCACATTCTGATTTCTTGCTCCAGGGCAGAAAGACCTCAGGAGATTTTGGAAGAAATGCAAAGCTGAATCCTTAAATTATCTATTACCCTAATTTAGGTCATATATAAGACTTGAAAAAAAGTACATTAATGTTCAAAAGAAGCAGAATTTAAAAAGGAGATTAAAATGTAGGAAGGCAAACAGATGTGCACACAGAAGTAAAAGCAATTTTGGAAGACACTTTTAGAAAGATATTGTCTGCGAGAACAAGTGTGATTGTGTCTTTTATTCCTACATGCTCAACACAAAAGAACCACATACGTAAAGTGTCATTTCCATGGAAACATTGTGTGAGATCTCTTAGGAGATGCTGAGGAAACAAAACCCTTCATCCTCATCTTCTCTGCAGTATGTGGGTGGGTGCGCTCAGCAGTCTTAGGGGGCTACACACAGTTAGCAATCCTGCATTGCAGTCTGTCATGCAAGATAAAGAGGGAAAAAATCTACTGACACGATGCGAGAGCAAATACACACTCGCACACATGCACACATGCACACAACTCAGTATCTCACATTAGTCTTGTTTTGAGATGTACTTACATAAGCAGCAGTGGGGAAAGCCAGAGAAGTTAACCAGAAGTGAATTTAAATGTCATGAATAATCATTTCACATACTGCAGCAAAGTGTCTCCATTTATACATGTCTGTCGCTGTGCACATCAAATCTAAAAAGTATATTTTTAGGAAACTTGCAGATTATATAATGTTATTGAATTAAGAATTAAAGAGAGCACACTTTCATGACTTAAAAAAACATTAAAAATTGTAAAGTACATTTTAAATCATTATGTTTAAGAAAAAAAAACATTTGTTGTGCTTTCAAGGAGTATTGAGTATTGACATGTTGAGTAACAAAACAAGTCTTTTGCTCACCAAGCCTGCATTTATTTGATCCAAAATACAGCAAACACAGTAAAATTGTAAAATATTTTTACTATTTAAAATAACTGCTATATATATGTCAAAATATTTCACAATTTTACTATGTTTGCTGTATATATATATATATATATATATATATATAATTATTCCTGTGATCAAATCTAATTTTCTTTATTATTTTATTATTGTTATTTTATATATATATATATATATATATATATATATATATATATATATATGTATATATATATATATATGTATATATATATATATATATATATATTTTATTTGAGCTGCAAATCAAAATATTAGAGTAATTTCTGAAGGATCATGTGACTGGAGTAATGATAAAAATTCAGCTTCAAAATTACAGGAATAAATTACAGTTAAAAAAACAACTGAACAAATTAATGCAGGACTGGTGAGTAAAAGAGACTTCTTTAAAAAAACATTAAAAATCTTGACTGGTAGTGTATTTTTAAAATGAGCTTCATCATTTAAAAAATGTTTAAATACATAACACAGGTTTCAATAGAAATTACATTTAATATTTAATATTTTAATTTATAAATTATATAATTTATATTAATTTATATATGGAAGTAACTTAAGTGAGTCAAACGCACTCTTACATTCAGTTTTTTGCATTTCATATAAATTTAAACTGCAATATGTTTCATTCAATTGCAAATCTATTAAGTGTTCAAAAACATTTTAGATTATATTCTTGTAATTGTATTTCTTACTCTTGTATATTCAGAAGTATTTTAAAAGTGTAAATAACATAAGACAGCTTTTTTGTTTGTTTGTTTGTTTGAGAATGTTGTATGTGGAAAGAAAAACTCACAAAATTTTGTCAATGAATTTAGGGAATTAAATGTAAGGTGTTTTTGAGATTATAAATAATGAAATTACAAAGTTCTGAATATGCATATGAATGTTTTGTGCCATTATCATTATCTTCAAATTTGCCGATATATATTTATTTTATTATCTTTATGAAACTAAAACTGTGCTAGGCCTCAAAACACAGTAACGCCTTAAGAATGTAAACAGAGTTGGGTTTTTCTTGCAAAGTCCGATGTATGTATGTATTAACACATGTATGGATCTAAAATTCGCTTGTCACTGTCAAGTGAAGTTTGTAATTACAATATAGTTTCAATGTTAGTCACTAGATGGCAGTTTTATGACAACGGTGAGAGTTTCGACTGTGTAATGAACACACGTTAAGTCCTACTAATCGATCCCGCTCATCTTCAATTTTTATTTCGTTAGATATAATTAAGAGTTGATTCACTTGTACGTTTTTTTAATCAAAATTAGTCTTATTATAAAAGCTTATATGTTATTATATGGAATAAAGTAAATAAATACCTCGACTGTAATATTATCTATTAGTAATGCCTTCCGTTATGGCATCATGGCGACTTCCAGTAGAACATCATGTGAGAGATTCTAGCAACTGTTTCTACCGCAGTTTATGTTTTGAAAGGACGATCAATGGACTAACTAGGTTTTAATTCTACATCGATTACCAAAATGTTGCGTTCTGCCCTTCTGAGGGGTATTTTCACACGGAACTCCAGTGTTAATGCTGTAAAGTGTGCTGTCGCATCCTCAAATGCGCGCAGATCAGCTGACTGTCCTTCTGAGCTGCATCAAGGACCCTTGAGATTCTTTAGTGAATCAGCGACTTCAACACCTTCAAGATGGACTGACAGCAACAAGACCAGGTCCAACGCATCTGATCATGTGCACGAGAAAGATACAGGTGATGTGTTTGGTGATTATTCCAGGAAGTTCACCTCCAGACGAACCTTCCGCAAAACATCCCCAGAGCAGCAGCAGCTGGATCTGAAATACAGAGATGCAGATGAGAAAGATGAGCAGCTAGTGGAGAAGTTCAAGTCCAAGACGGGTCGGAAAAATACAGCATACTGGTATTTCCTCCAGTGCAAAAGGCTCATTAAAGAGGACAAAGTATGTTGTCAAAAATATTTGATTTTAATAACACTAATGCTTACTGTGGCAGTACTATGATGCAGTGATGGAAACAGAAGACTTACATCCTTTGTGAAACTTTTATCACTTTTATTACTGATTCTTAACACACCTTAAAAGTACACTTTTGCAGTATTGTCAAATTAAAAGATTTAGGTACACTACCAGTCAAAAGTTTTTGAACAGTAAGATTTTACTGCTTTTGCTGTATTTTGGATCAAATAAATGCAGGCTTTGTGAGCAAAAGACAATTCTTTAAAAACATTAAAATCTCACTGTCCAGAAACTTTTGACTGGTGTTGTGTTTTGATGTGCTAACACACTGAAATTATAATTTAATTGTAGTGTGTTGTTCAGTGTTACATTTAAAGTTAATATATTTTACTAAACTGCAGTTTCGCCATTACAAATGTGTAATTACAGATATATTAAAATACATGACATACAAGAATCAATGCAAATGTCTTTAAAATATATTTTAGTTTACTATAAGTGCCTGTGTCTACATTTGGCAGTACACTTCAACCATATATCAAAGACAATATAATTAATTCTGACATTAAAATGTACTCAAGTCATACTGAAGTGGGTTTAAAAAAAACACCCTTAAGTTCATCTAATTGCATTTGATATACATTTATACTAGAATAAATTTTCACTTAATTTAAATGAACATACAGTTGTCACAAAACATTTAATTCACATCTAAGTATGTACTCAGTTCAGTATGCACAAGCATATTATTTTCATAATAAGTACTCTGTTGTGCTATTACTTGTATTTTTGCATATAAATGCAAGTGTATATATATCAAATTATGTCCCTGTTTCATATAAATCAGTACATATTTTAATGTATTATTTGTGTGTGTGTGTGTGTGTGTGTGTGTGTGTGTAGCTGGCTGAAGCATTAGTTCTGTTTGAGGCTGATATGCTCAAAGGTGAGAGGTTAGAGCCTGAGGAGTACAATTACACTGTACTCATTGGTGGATGTGGACGTGTCGGCTACCTAAAGAAAGCCTTCCAGCTCTACAATAATGTAAGATTTTTCATGTATTATCATTTATATCAGGTGCTGCTAATGATGCATACATGTAAATGGCACACTTGGTCTTTGAATCACCCGGTTTTTATGTCATATCTCTCAGATGAAGAAGCGAGGGATCGAGCCGTCCGATGCTACATATACTGCGCTGTTCAACGCTTGTGCGGAGTCCCCATGGAAACAGTCTGGGCTGGAACATGCATTGAATCTCAAGCAAGAGCTTCTCAAGAAGAACATCCCTGTCAGTGCCATTACCCAGCATGCTTTGCTTAAAACGGTTGCTCTTGCTGGAGATCTGAAGTCGTGCTTTCAAATACTGCGGGTACTAACTAATGTCAAAATTATGTAATGATTTATTGTTGTATTATGATACTTTTTGCATTAACGCCACAGTAACATCATTTGGTTTGTGTGTAAATGCATGTATAGGAGATGCTTCAAAATGGACAGCCCATCACACAAGAGACATTTCATTATCTGCTGATGAGCTGTGTGAAGGACAAGCAGCATGGATTCAGACTGGCTTTACAGGTACTTAAACACACCTACTGTGTCTAGAAACACATGTTAGTAGTGGTGCATCAACATGAGTTTAAAAAGCTTTGTTTAGCTGAAAACTTAAACCTAAAACAAAGTTTCAATAAATAAAATTGGGTTATTGAACTCTTTATGTTGTTCAGAATGTTAGGTGCTAACATCCATCATAGTTAAGTTCTTTAAGAGTCAACAATCGTTATTTCAGCTGAATACATTTTACATATTGCTACTTTTACATCATTTTTGGTGACATGCTAAGTAATGTGGATCTAAATTTTAGCAATTAAAAATGTTTTTCTGAAAAAGAAAAAAATAGTATTTTCTAGTAGTATGGCATTTAATTAGTGCTTCATGTTTTAGTGTCCATATTACTCACACGTACCATATTACTTACTTATTATCACGGTTTATAAGTTCTTAAAGGGTTAGTTAACCAAAAATAAAAATTCTACATGCACATTTGAATCTTTTACTTTTTGATTACCTGGACTTTCAATGGTATGGATGCCCATTTCCACCACTGAATAAAAAATAAAAAAGGTAATTGTGACTTTTTATCTCACAATTTTGACTGTTTTTCCTTCAGTTGTAAGTTTTCATCTCACAATTCTTTTTCTCAGAATTGTGTGACAAAAAGTTGCAATTTAGATTTTTTTTTCTCAGAATTGTGAGGTATAAACTTGCAGTTCCAAGTAATAAAGTCAGAATTGTGAGATTTAAACAGGCAATTCTGACTTTTTTCTCAGAATTGCATGATACAAACTCACAATTGCGAGTTACAAAGTCAGAATTTGCAAGATATTAACTCGCAATTTTGTATTGTTTTGTCGGAATTGTGTCCCGCAATTCTGACTTTTTACTCACAATTGTGAGTTTATACCTCATAATTCTGACTTTTTTCAGAATTGTAAGATATAAACCAACAATTATGAATTATAAAGTTCTGAGGTAAAAAAAAAACCTGATGTATCTCTCTGATGTATGTGAGGGCTGTACTACAAGTGTACTACAAAAAGTCGCAGTTACCTTTTATTTTTTTATTCAGTGGCGGAAATGGTTACAATACAGTGGAGGGACAGGAACCTCTCAGGTTTCATCAAGAAAATATCTTAATTTGTTTAGAAGTTTAACATTATGATTCTTATGTGTTTGGAATGACATGAGAGTGAGAAAATGATGACAAATGTTTATTTTTGTATGAACAATCCCTTGAAGTATTTCTTTTATTGTTATTTGTTCTGTAGGTGTGGCACCAGATGCTTAGGATTGGGATAAAACCAGACACTCAAAATTACAACATACTCTTGCGGGTGGCACGGGATTGTGGGATAGGTGATCCTGGTTTGGCGTCTGTGTTGCTACTGAAGAGACCAGAGGAAGAGACCCTAAAACTCACAAGTGGAAAGAAAACCCGTAGGACAAAAGTCAAAGAGGAGATGTCATGTCAACGCTTAGATATGGATGCATTTGAGAATGAGCTGTTTGTTGATGCACACACACAGAACCAAGAACAAGCCGAAGAGACTGACTTCCCTCTTCCAAAGGAAGAAGATCAGTGCAGAATAGATGCATCTAAAAATGAGACTCAAATCCTGCCTGTATCAACAGGCTCTCTGACATGTCAATCACAAAGCTTCCACCTCCCGAACCTTTTGGATCCCAGCACATGCCACACAGGTGTGGTTGCCTTGGGACCTGTAAAAAGTCCTTCAGATAGACTTGCTCTGATTGGAAACCTTGAAGGTTTTTTAGAGAAGATGTCCAAAGATGGAGTGGAGCCCAACATCAAAACCATCACACTATTGGCTGATGTCATGGAAGCTGGCAGTCAATCAGTGCAGAGTTTGATTAATGTGGCCAAAAAGAGTGGTGTCATGTTGGATGAGACGTTCTTTAACATTATGATCAGAAGAGTGGCCAAAGCTGGAGACTTGGATGGGGCTAAGGTTAGAAACTCATTTAATCATCTGTTCAGAAAGTTGTAGTAATCTTGCTGTAAAGTATATTCCTGTAGCTTAAACAGTTGAGCATGGTATTAGAAACACCAAGGTCATGGGTTCGATTCCCAGACTCTGGAGATTCATCATCCCTAATTCAATGAGCATAACTATACCACACACTACAATTTCATTATTATAGTGTTAATGAAAACTCTGCATTTTAAAAGGGTTAGTTCACCCAAAAATGTAAGCATAAATGTAAGACTTCTTCGGAAACACAAATGAATATATTTTTGATGAAAGCTTGAATGAAATGCAGTATAATACAATACAATATAATATGCATACATGTGAGTAATAAATAAATGCATGAAGTGCCTGCCAAATGCATTAATGTAAATATGTAAAAATAATAACTGATTTCTTTCTCTTTAGGCTGTAAAAGCACTTATGGTTAACAGAGGGCTGGTTGCAAATGCACAGACGTTCTGTAGTATTGCTCTGGCTTGCCGTAGACAAAAAGATGCAATGCAACTGTTTACTGAAATGGAGGTATGAAAACCAATATCATCTTTTTATTATTCATTTTCACTGTTACTTTCTATGAGTTAAATATTTGAAGGTGCTTTTTTACATTGATTCATTCTTATTGTATTGCTATTTTTTTCAGTCTTGTGGACTTGTGCCGAATGCTCATGTTTACAGTGCCCTGATCAGCCAGGCAGTTAAGCGATTGGACTATGCTTATCTGCACGAACTTCTTCAACACATGCACAAACTGCAAGTGCCACCTAATGATGTCATCATCAGACAGCTGGAGTTTGCAGCTCAGTATCCTCCTTCATATGACAAGGTTAGAAACTGAAAATATGAGGCAATCTCTTATAAAAGCAAGGTGTAAGATTCAAGATTTGTATTTGTCACATACACGGTTACATTCAGAATACAACTTAAAGTGAAAGAAATAATAATGAAATTTTAATTAAATTGTAAGGAGTCTTAAGGAGTATAATTGTTCACTTAAATTTTTATTTAATCACATATTAATTTAAAGGCACATCTAGGTTCAGTAAAATCAAATACATGTAATATGCGACAATGGACCACAAAACCAGTCTTGAGTAGCGTGGGTTTATTTGTAGCAATAGCCAAAAATACATTGTATGGGTCAAAAGTATAGATTTTTCTTTTATGCCAACAATCATTAGGATATTAAGTAAAGATCATGTTCATTGAAGATATTTTGTGAATTTCCTACCGTAAACATATCTAAACATTATTTTTGATTAGTAATATGCAACCTTAAATATGCAACCGATTTTCTCAATATTTTGAGTTTTTTTTTTTTTTCGGCATCCTCAGATTACAGATTTTCAAATAGTTGCATCTCAGCCAAACATAGTCCTGTCCTAACAATGGAAAGCTTATTTATTCAGCTTTCAGATTATGTATAAATCGTAGTTTCAAGAAACTGACCCTTATGACTGTTTTTTCACATGCTATGGCCCTATGAGCTGGATTATAATGGACTTTCATGGATAAATGATGCCTTTTATTTTTCTTTCTTCAGTTAAAATCACGAAACACATACCTGGACAAGATCGACGGCTTTCGTGGTTTTTACAAACAGTGGCTGGAGTTCATGCCTGGCCAGGAAGCACCACACCCCTGGGAAAAATATCGATCCCCAAAACCAGAAACGGAACAAGATGGAGTCACCTCACAAAATCAAGTTTCTAAATAAGTCGAAGTCCTGTATTTTGTTTAACACAAGAGCTTAACTATGCATTTTTTGCATATGCCTTGTAGCAATTGTTTTATATATATTAAATGATTGTATTTATTTTTGTGTTGTTTCATTTTTAAAAAATAAAATTCTAAAATCAGCAAATTATACAACGACACAAACCTTTATTTAAAATACTACCTAAATTTGTCAACCAGCAGGATATTTCAGTTGCGTTTCCCTAACTTTGAAAGGCAGAAAGGAAACATTAAACATCAGGACGCTGTTGTTGTACTATTTTATCAGAATTACAATAAACGTTTTGTATAAGTAGTTATTAGTAAGATTGATATAAGACTGTGTAAATAATTAGTTTAAAACCAGTCACCAAACAGACACTGCAGGTCTAGGTAACTGTACATATAGATGATTTTCATCAAACAACAGATGGTTACAACAAAGCAGAAGGTTAATAAATTGTCATCAAAATTTGTGTAACATATATGTCACCTGGGGATGTTTGGTCCTCAAAAAAGTCTGAATTAAAAGTTATTTTTAAAAATAGACCACCTGGTGGGATTCCACAATTAGAATATAAACAGGTGCATGATCATTGGTCAAGAGCTGATATAAATAATATAGACCACCAGAGACAGATCAGAAGAAGCAGCTGTCATCTCAACTTTGTTGCTTGCTCAATAAAGTCTGGAACTCCAAAAGAGAAGATTTCTGTCCAGTACATTGTGAACCATACTGTATGTTTCACTTCAGCAGTTCTGTGAAAACAATCAGAGCACAAGCTTGTACTTATTACTTTGTGGTACAATTAATAATGATTCATGTGATGTTTTGACATATGTTTTTAAAAATAGACTTGTTGGCAGTCCACCGCCCTTACAAAGAGAGCAAGTGAAATAACTGTAGCAAGAGATTGGAGATGAGCCAAAAAGAACATCTGTGATTGAGATAATTGGTTATGAACTGTGTAGGTGTGAAAGCTGCGACTGGGTTTATCAGACGTTCAGCTGGTATCTCGGCTTTGTTGACTCCAGTCATCTGGAAACTCTGTGACTTGAGAGAAGAGAATTTTTCCATGGCAGCTACCATTAAAGAGACACCAAAAGAGTTTGCTAAATAATGCTATAGAGAAAAGACTTTCTTGTCCTTAGGATGCAAAGTTCCAGAAGACAGAATAATACTTACATGAAAAAAGCTACAAAGCTGTGATGACAGCCGCCCCATCTGAATCTACATATGTTTGTTATCAGTTGTTGATCAATGATCATATAGCTCAACTTTTCAAAATTTCACCTCTCCTGCTTTCCACAAATTAATATCACTCCTTTTAGCCTTCTTTCTAAGAGTGAAATTTTGTCAGTTGGTCTGGTAATAAAAATAGCCTTTTATTTAACCTTGGTGTTTACTTTCACATCCTCATCACCCATCTGTTCTTGTGTGCAAATCACCTTTAAATAACAGTTACTGTTACATATAGGCTCCAAGCAAGGGCTTCAAAATCCTTCTGGCTTTAATAATAACCCAAACTACTACATCTGCTTATGATACGTTAAACATAAATAATATTCCATCACTTCTACAATTGTTTGTTGCATGTTAGACAAAAATATTCCATCAGTAGGCCTAATGGGGGATGATTTTTTTAAGTAATTGAGAAGCACCCAACTATACAGGTTAAAAAGATCTGAGAGCTGTAAGTGCAATTGCTAAATGTTATGCAGGCATTTTAGCTTTGTTGTTTTGACCAATAAACTTATTGAGTCAAGAGATTCTTATGAAAAAGATTTTCTTCAACAACAGGAAAAAGGATTTCATTATTATATCTCATTATTATAGCTGATGTAAATTTTGGACAACCGAGGTTGAAGTGGGTAGTATTGTTGAATAGGTCTACATTTTTCTTAATTAAATTAAACATTAAACAAATTAGATTTTTTTCTAATGGGAGACATCTACAGTGAGTCATTACTTTTTTTTCATAAACACATTACAAGATACTGTATATCATAGACATGAAAACAAATATTTTATTTTATCACCACTACTAGTGCCTCTTGTGTATTTTTGTATTTATGATTTTGTAATATATTTCAAAAATTAAATGAAATTATAATTTAACTAGGGGAGGGCAGACTTGAATTTTACTGTGCATGTCAAAATTGGTTTACAATTACATTTTATAGGCTAATTAATTAACAATCTAAACCCAAGTTCGCAGGATCTTTTTTTAAAACTTGTATAATATAGTTTTAGAAATACAATTTAGCACCATACCTAAGAAACATGTAATTTGCACTAAAACAACTGCAAGCTTTATGTAAGCTAATTTATCACTGTACATGTATTGGACACGAAGGTGTGTCCCTATATTGCATAAAGACATTACACTTACTAATCGTCTCTCTTTGTCCAAAATTCAGAGTCAATAAGTTCCAGATGTCAAAATAAGAGACAACAAATCCAAGATGCAGAACATCTGATCACACTTGCAACCACACATTTATACAGTTTCTACAGTTCAACAGTTACTAACCAAAGATCTTTTTGCAGGTGTGCTTTTGCTGGGTTTTTTTTTTGTTTTTTTCTCTACGGAATCTCCCTAATATTCCCACCACAGTTATTTCGGTGTTTTATACCAGTCTCTCTAATTCCATGAAGGTATTATACAATACTTCTTAAAGTAAAGACCTTCATCTTCTCAGATTAGTTCTAACCAGTCATAGCTATTCCTCTGTTCCTGTGTAAATGGAACATATAGAAAATAGAGAATTTTTTTCTTAGTTCTGGTACTTTTTTTTTTTTACAATATTTTCTACAACAGTATTAAGAAAGTTTGAAATGTAATACAGCCATTAAGAATATTATAAGTGCAGTACCCTTAATAAGAAAATCAAGAGCATAGGAAAATTATTGTGATGAGAGTTTGGGGATGAGTCAAAAAAAAAAGGAAGAAAGGAGGAGACCACCTGTGAATGAGGTCATTATGAACTATAAACCAGGGAGCTGCAGCTGAGATTGTTAAATGTTCTGCAGGCATCTTAGCTTTTGTTGTCTTGACCCTAAAATCTGATTTTTGGCATTTGGAATTTCTTGACATTAGAGATTTTGATCGTTCCGTTTGATATCTACAGCACAACACGAGGTAAGCGCATCATTTTTATTGTCAGTCATTATTTGAACACTGACATATTTTCTGTTATGTTTTCAACTCAGTAAGTTTGCTGGTTGCACTAACGTTGTTTGTCCCGATCAGGCCTACACTGGGCAATTTGTATCTGCACTTGAAATGGTTTAAGATAAGTTGGTAAACTACGCACATTAAAAACCCGTCTTACCCATAAAGCAAATATGGGTCATGTCATAAAATAATTTTAATACAACCGAATTTGTATTTAACGTAATCACATTTTAATAAAAACAATGCAAGTTATTAATTAACGCTAATATCCACTAATTATTCAGTTGCGAATATATTATATAGAAAGCGAGCAAAGAACAACTAAATGATCAAAGAACACTCAAAAAATAAAAATAAAATAAAGCTGTCTACACTGTGAAATTAATTTTACTTGCATCGTGCGTAAATCTGCGCTTTTAAATATGCTGTTTATGATGAGAAAATTCGTGAGCAATGACTAATCTGCACGACTCTGATTGGCCAATGCGTTCATAAGCTCAACACATTCGTACTTGATTGGTTATAAAGCTCAACGCTGTAAAAACGTTAAATTCAGTACCACAATAGTTTAACTAACAAGCTGTGTTATATGCTATGCATTGCCTACTTTTAGTAGTAGTAGTAGTAGTGGTGTTTTTTGTGTCATGTTTGCTTTTTTTTTTTGCTATATTTTAGATTTTTTTTGTTTTGTTTTTTTTGTCTGTTTCGTTTTAATGAGTTTTTTACTAGACGGTCTTTATCAACCTTGGTTGACATGGCAACATAATACTATCACATTCTTTTGCCAGTGAATGTTTTGGGCGGGTTTTTCTTGGAGTGGGCGGCCTTTGGAGAACTTTTGGGCTGGAAATCGTCACCCTCATCTGGTAACGCTGACAGCATTTCCGATTTCGCCAGTGTCACGTGATCCAGCTAAAGCGCCAAACTTTGAACGCGCGCGTTCGCTGACGGTTAATTCGATAAAACATGTAAGTTTTGTGACTAAGTTACGAATTAATTCAAAAAAAGTGAACGTTAAAAGTTTACATACGAAACACAGACAGTGCCATGTGAGTTAGTTTGTGTCAGAGGTCGTTTCTTCTTATTGTTTCTCATGTTTCGTAGGACGCAGAACAACATACCGATAATTATTTTGAGCGACGAAGATGATGATGAAGGTGACTTCTTAAGGAGCCACAACGATTCCTCGGTGCTGATCGTTGAAAATGACAGAAATGAAGCAGGTAATATGTTTTACGTTTATATTCAAACATGACAATAACAAAACAAAAAAGTTACCATGGAGCACATTAACATGTAGCATAACAGTACGACGTTTTTTGTTTGACCATATGTAGCATATGACAGTAGCATGTTTTCTTTTACATGTGCTGTAGAAATGCTATGTGTGCGTGTGTGTGTGTGTGTGTTTTTTGTGACTATGGTAATAACTTATTTTTCTTACACCATAGCTGTGCCTCTCGTTAGAGTACCACAGTTATACCATAAATACTTTTGCATATGAATATAGTAATTCTTCAGTAGCACTGTCATATCTCTGTTTCTCTTTATTGATTTCAGATGTATCTAAACATATTGAGGAGTTGGATGAAGACTTGGCCATCACATACTCCCAGACTGCAACAGTGCTTCCACATGCAAGATATGACTGTACCCTGGCATTCTGGTGAGTAAAACAGTGCCTTCACTCTTCTGTAAACATCTTGCGTTGTGTCTGTGAGTGTTTATGTGTCTTTGTGTGCTTGTTTGTTCTAGTCGAGCAGAGCAGGACATTTCAGGACCTCTACAAGATAATGCAAAGCACTGTGATCAGTGTTTCTGCTACATCTGTGACAAACTGGCATCCATGGTAAGTTCACTGGCTTTTAACCTGAATCGAACTCATTTCTGTTTAGGGATCTACTCTTTTGGTGCTCTGTTGTTTGCATACTATGTAGTAGGAAGTTATTTGATTTCAGACACTGCGCTAGTCGCAGGTTCCGCTCTTATACAATTCATAACCGATGATCTCAGTCACAGGTGTTATTTTGTCTCATCTTCAAACTCTTGCTACAATTATTTCATTATCATCTTGCTTTCTTTGTAAGAGTGGCAGACTGCCAACTAATTATATGTATTTTAATTGTACCACAAAGTAACTGGTGCTCTGATTATATTACTCTTAATATTATAGAACTACCGAAATGAAACGGTTGTGGAAATTACTTATTGTATTTACACTTTCTGGTTGATCCACACTGGTCTTCCTCAACATCACATAATGTGCTTATCTAAAGTATGTGAATCATTTTTAATTGAAAACATTTTATCTGACTCCCTAGACTCTCCCAGGCCTACTGTCCTTGACTACAGAAAGAAGCGTTATTCACACAGTACTTGCAGTTGTTTTTCATAGCATTTTCTGAAATAAACTCAAAACATTAGAGGGAAAGACAGACAAGAGATAAAAATAACAAAAAATATCAAAGTCTTCTACCAAGAAGGGTGCCTGTGCTCCAAAGTTATCTGAGGCCTTGCATTTGACTGCTCCAAATAACATTTCCGTGTTTATCAGTTGTATGATAATATGGATTGTATGGGTTCTCAAAAACCTTTACAGTTAACATTCTCTATATTTGTATGTTTGATTTTAACAGTGTGAGCTCTGGACCATCCCTGGGATTTGCCACTGTAATGCCCATAAGCACAGCGTCTACTGGAAGGCTCTTCGTGATAAGAGTCTGATGGGATTTCTGCATGAGTTGAACTTCACCTTTGACCCACTGGATATGGATGCAGACCTACGACGTGCAGGTACGCGTTCTCACTTGACTGAAATGCAGATTTATTGTCTTTCATTCCCTTTGCCGAGCCTAAATCTTTGCATTGTTTGTGTGTTTGTGGTAGAAACTTCACTGCAGAAATTTGCTGGTAGTTTGGCAATGAAGTATGCAACTTTTTTGTTGGGGTTTGAGAATCCCAACACTTCAATGAGCTGTCGGTGCACGTGCCACCGCAACATTACCAGCGCTACACCGAGTCAAACCATCGGATGTAAAGGATGCTATAAACATCACTTTAAGATGCTGGAGTATGAGTGAGTGGCTCTCTGTTTATATTTTCAGAAGTAGAATTTTTGCTAATTGAACATAAAAGTATTAAATAAACCAAATTGTCATCCAAAAAACAACTATGGCTTAAATTGGATATTGTCACAGTTTGTTTCATTTAAATTATGTAGGTGGACTTGAGGAAATTATTTTAAGGATTGTATTTTGGGTAAAAAAATTAACATGTTTTAAATGTAGTGTTATTATAGTAGCACAATCTAAGTATGTTTGATCAATAATAATAGTGATTCTTGGTGAACACCGCTAATTATAATGATCAAGTTCTGTACTAGATGCATAAAACTTGAGTGCTTGCTATGCTAATTTGTTCTTTTTGGTTTTTGCAGTTACACTGTTGTGAGTCAACATATCAAAATGTTTTTGAATGAAGCAAAGAAAGAGAACCCAAAGGCATGTGTTGTGATGCTTTTAGGGGCTATTAAGCTTTTCGTCAACCACACGACTCCTGGGTAATGTATTTTACGCTGTTTTATGCTGTTACCCCTGTTTTTGCAATGTAATGTATAATTGCAGCTCTTAGTGTGTTCTATCTCCCTTGCAGAAATATACACGCTGCTAACACTGTATCTGAAACTGTGTCAATGCTCCTGTGGAGGTAATGCAAAAAAACAAAATTGTTTTGTGTTGTGTGTTTACTTGGAGTTTGCATTTTCTGTGTCTTAAACTGTGTTTGTCTTCCAGATTCATGACAAAGGTGTGGACGCTTTTAGTTGGCTTTGATTTTTCAGGCTCCTTTATAAAGCAGCTGGAGTCTTTCTACCAGAAGCTTCCTCTGCCTCCAAACTGCACATTGCCAAATAGGTAACACCATATACTTGAGCCATCACTTGCATTTGGAAAAGCTTCTTGAAGAATATTTTATCCAAAAAGGGAATTTCAATCATCATTGGCTCCCCTTAATTTGTTTCCTAGTTTAAAGTATGTGCTTTCTAATACACTAATTGTTCAGTTTTTAATGAATGAATTGTCTCTTCATTGGTTACAGTCTGAGTGTGCTACCTTGGGATGATCCCTTGCTCTCTGCCGTGATGAAAGGGCAAAACATCACAGGAGAGAGACAGGGCAAAGGTCGGAGGCATCAAGTCTTGTGTGAACCTCTGGTCGTGGTTCAAGCGAGAGTCTGTAAACTTCAGCAGCAAAACAAGTAACTCCCCTTCCTTAGTGTACTTTTTATGCTTTGTTTACTGTTATTAAAATGCTCTTCATTTACTTGAATGATATGTGCAATAAATCATATAGGCCTGCAAAGAATCTGCATATGCAAAGCTTAGCAGCAGTTGAATTCAAATATCGGTCATTCACAAATTTATTTGCATATTTAAAGAAAAATTTAATTTTGTTTTCCATTACTTGGAATAGTTTAAATGTAGCAACATCCAATAATAGTTTAGCAATGTGTTTAATACATTCTACCCTACTTTCTACCCATATTATTTTGCTTGTAAACAGCAGAAAAATTAAGGGAAAACGTTTGGAGATTCCGGTGCCAACTAAAATTATAATCTATCCTTTTGTGACATGTTTGTTAGGTACCGTGAGCTGGCTCGCTATCTCAAAGTTGTCAAAAGCATCAATAATCCCACGTGAGTTGCAGCTGCATAGCATAAACATACATTGTTATATATGCAGATTATTGTTAATACTGTTTGTGGTACAATCGTTCATTGTCTGTCTGTGTGGGATTTAGGCTGCAGAGAATGAAAGATCTGGTTCCCCTCTACCTCTGCAAGGTAAATTAAAATCAAGTCATTTCCTTCAGTGCTTTCTACATTAATGCATTTCATTTTCACAATGCTATACTCCTTTTTTAGACAGCTTTCTGCTGTCTCAAAAATGAACCGAATCTCAGTGAATACATGCATCACAGACATGATAAATGTATACACAGAAAGCTTTAAAATACCAAATTTAATTTTTTTTCCCCCTTAAATTTTCTTTATTTGGTCTTAAAAAATCTTAGTCTTAAATTTACCCTCATAAAACCTGCAGAAACCCTGTAAAAGAGTGTACGGTCTCAGTGAATTTTTCTCAGCCCCTTCTTGAGTGTTATGTTTGTTTGTTTTTAGGATGGTGACTACACTGGTGCAGTCTCCCATATGTTATCACCATTGCCTGCAGCCACGTGCCTCGCCTCCCGTCTCACACCTCAGCAGTTCAGAGCTTATCTCAGAATTCTCACATCAGGCCACACTCCTGTTGTAGCACAAGAACTTGATACGGGAAATGGCCATATGATCATACCTGATCCTTTACTGAGTGCTAAGTGGACACCCATCGAAGGTAGAGAATTGACAGCATTCATATACTTATTCATATGAGCTTTTACCATTGTGTTGCAAAGGCATTTACAGAAAATAGTTTAATAGTTCAAACTAAATCATAGCACTTTCATTGTGAGTAAAATGTAAGAAAAACTAATAATTTGTAATACAGTTTATGTATGTTGAAGGTCTGCTGTCTTTGTTAATATCAACCCATATAATGGTTGAAAGAGCTTTAATCTGTTGGAAGGATTGGAAATGCTGCTGATCGAATCATTTCATATGAAATTTACTTTTTTTTTTATAACATTCAACTGTTATGTTTAATGTTTGTTTTGTTTCTGTGCCTTCATTAAAGGTTCAAATTCGTTCAAGATGATGGAGGTACTGAAGTTTGCACTGAGGGTTCTGGACTGTAACTGCACTGTTTTTGCTGATGTACGTAAAATGTTATTTTATGTAACCTAATATTTCACGTGCAAGGTTGAGGCGGCAGAGGCTGAAAACACTGCGTCACGAGTGCTTCAGTATGTGTAGTTAACGAAACCATGTGTCTGTGCCACTCATTCACACAGAGACATGCAGAACATGCAGGATTCATATTTAAATGGTATTTTTGTGGCATTACATTTACAGACAATACTCCATATGGCGTTTTGATTTGTGTACTGACCTGCTTTTGATTTGTTCATTCAAAATGTATCAAATTCCATGACATTCTGTTATAATGCAAATTCCATTTTTATGTGTGGATTCCGTGATTCCACCCGGAATCGTAGGGCCCTAATTATTTTTTGTCACACTACTTTTAATACTTTTACCACAATATTTTATTTATATTTATCGCTGGCCACCAACATGTATTAACATTTATTAACACTTTGCATGCGGAATGTGCAGCAAACACCTCAGGTCATTGTGATACAGCATCAGACACCAGTTAGATGCCACCTGTCATAAAATTTGTTTTTATTAACTTGTGTGTGTGTGTTATTATTGTGTGTGTGTGTGTGTGTGTGTGTGTGTATGTGTGTGTGTGTGTTTGCTTATTCACTTTTCTTGAGTCTTAGTCACTTGCAGCTAGGTGAGTAATGTTTGTTTTGTTTTTGTTCTTTTTTTTAAGGTCTGGCATGTTTTATAATGGATGTCTCTATATGTTTGTAGTCAGAAACATGGGTGTATTTGCTCAGCGTTGTCAGTTCCAGTTACACTACTCCAGATGGTGTTCCTGTTGGTGCATTCTTTGCTGAGCCTGACATCACCTTTCAAAAGGTAAGAGGAGTGTGTTTATTTAGTGTCTGTCTAGATGAGGAGAGGTTAGGAAAACATACTGAAATGGTATGATAGAGACTGATGGTTGTTTGTTTCTTCTCAGGTGACCAGAGATGCTGCCAGTGCAATTCTTGAGGAGCTGACGACGACTTCCCGTATACAGATCCCCAAAACCTTTGAGAGTGTAAGCTTTAATCAGTTCTTTGGCCCTTTTTTTAAAAATTTTTTTTTTTTTTTTTTTTTTCTAAACCTTGGACATTTTTGGTGACTGGTATTAATGTGGTTAACGGCAAGTCTCTTATGCTCATCAAGGCTGTATTTATTTAATTAAAATACTGTGAAATGTTATTAAATGTTATATAAAATAATAGTTTCTACGCTAATATACTTTAAAATATAATTTATTCCTGTGATGCAAAGCTGGAATTTCCATCAGCCATTACTCCAGTCTTAAGTGTTACGTGATCCTTCAGAAATCGTTCTAATATGCTGAGTTTTTTTTTTTTTTTTTTTTTAAATTAACAGTTGTGCTGCCATATGTTTTTTGGAACCTGTGATACTTTTTTTCCCAGAAGTCTTTGAATAAAATTTTAAAAGGGCAGCATTTATTCCAAAATATAAATATTTTCTGACAATACTTTGCACTTGCTGAATTAGGTATTATTCAGTAGTATTAGTTTCTTTTTTTTTAAGAGAGAGGATAAAAATGTACTGACCCAAACTTTTGAACAGTAGTGTATATTGTTAGAAAAGATTTCTATTTTAAATAAATGCTGCTCTATTTACCTTTTTATTCTTAAAAGAATCTTGAAAAAGTATCATAGGTTCCAAAAAAATTTAGCAGCACAACTGTTTCCGGCACTGATAATAAATAAACATATTAGAATTATTTCTGAAAGATCATGTGACACTGAAGACTGGAGTAGTGATGCTGAAATTTAGCTTTGATCACAGGAATAAATTAGATTTTAATGTATATTAAATTAGTAAACAGTTATTTTACATTCTAATAATATTTCACAATATTACTTTTGGGGGTATTTTTGATCCAACAAACATCCTTGATGAGCATAAGAAACTTATTTAAAAAAAAAAACATTAAAATCTTACTGATCCCAAACTTTTGAATGACAGTGTTTATATGTGTGCATGTGTATAATCATACAAAAAAATCCCTTTTTTTTTTTTGTTTTTTTAAAAATGCCTGACATAGTTTAAATAATACTTGGTTAGATATTACTAATAGTTTTTGATGAATGGTGCAGCATGTAATGTTGTTTTACTATCTTCCCATTAGGGTTATCCTGACCAGGCTAGACTGCTGTTGGCCACTCAGGCTTTGGTACTGCGCATTTTCCACTCACAGCTCAGGCCCATCCTCAGCGTCGTCCTGGCATTTAGGGTGCTTATTTTGTCTAGTTTTTAGTCAACATGGGCAAATTCAAACCTTCCATGTACAGCTATAAACCAAAATAAGAAATGCTAAAGTGTTAGTATTGTAATATCCCAAACTGTGTTGCCAGATTGGATGGACAATTTCCAGCCCAAAAGCTCACTAAACCAGGCCAGCTTAAACAAAAACATAATTTAGGGTTGATTAAGGACCATTTTTAACTTTTTAAAACAAAATAATAATGACACAATAATATAAAAATAAGTATGTTTCCTAGGAATATTGAGCTAATCGGGGCAAAACAGAATTAATTGCTTGTTAACACTACATTTGACAGCACTAGTGTTTAGTAACATCATGATGACTGATTGGGTCACAGTGGGTCACCATTTAGCCCAAAAAACAAATTTTTACCCTCACAATCAAATTCAAAACTGCCCAATTAGATAGGAAACCCGCCCAATCTGGCAACACTGATCCCTTGTTAAATTCAGTAGTCCTGATTTTGTGCAGGCTCTTTGGTGTAACTGTGTGTACGTTTGCCTTCAGTTCAACCGCTGGGCGCTCCGTTGGTTCTTCTACAGTCTGCTGGTGAGGCCAGATGTGCTGCACTACCTCTTTTGCTGTCTTGTGGAGGAATTGTCTGACGAGCGATACCAACTCCTACAGAGGTCAGGGTGTGCCCTTGCACACATTCACTAAAACAAAAACCTTCATGTTTAAGCATGTATGTTCTTAATATCTGTTTCAGAAAATGGAGTGAAACGGAACATTCCCTGGTTGCGTACTTCCTCTGCATGTTCTTCTGGGAAAGCAGTGTGGTTCTGGACCTTAACACCTATCCCACCAATAGCTTGCTTGCCACTTGGAATGAGTAAGAAGCAGCTGTCCATCACTGTAGTGCATGACATTCATGCGCTTTATTATATAATCATCTAGATATCTGTAACATATTTCAGCAAAGAGTGTTATAAATGCATGAGTATTAAGTGATGATTTCTAAAGTTGGATTGCATTGGATGTTTTGGACATTTGATTCCTGTTTTTCAGAGGGTTATAAAAAAGGATGTTTGGTGATTTAAACAGGAATTCAACTATAAAGCACTTTAGCAATTAGTTAATTTTGTTCAAATGAAATAATTAAATCTGTTGACAATTTGCAAATGCACTCCATTTGATTTCAGATCGCACAACCCTTGGCAACTAAGCTTGAAACTGTATCTTGAATGCAACGTAAGAATCTTTTCCATTAATTCATGTCTTAGTGTAATGTAAACTGATGTAAAAAGATGTATTTGGTTAAATCTTAACAACTTTGTTCTCTTTTGCAGGTGGCCAAACTTACTGCAGAAAAGCGTCAAATCCTGCATCAAATTCAACAGCAAGGAAAATAAGTCTGACCAACATCCTGTTTCCTGTTTTAAAACCAAATAGTTTTAATGTACATACAGAGTGGATTTAATGTTATCAAAGATAAGTGGTGGTTCAGATTTTTTTTTTCCCCCTATTGTCCAGACTGGGACCAGTATTTAGCAACATTATGTGCAATTACAGGACTGTGTTTCCGGAGAATACAAACTGTTATATTCAGCAACAGAACAATATACATTTTTTTTGAACATTAGCTGTAATGTAAATAAATGACAGAGTTTCAAATGCAAAACTGATATAAAGCTGTTCAATTTTGCTTTGCTGTGAAACACTTAAGGTTATAAACTGATATTTCTCTGGCATCTTTGCACACAAGATTAAATATTCACTTAAACTACCTTTGTTAACAAGATATCAAAGCATGCTGAAAATGTAAATATACGGTTATTGCTGGGCAAAAGCTAATTTTCATTTGAAGGCAATAAAAGCTAAGCATAACTACTGTACAGTAACAAATCGTTGGCTAGTTTATGCATGAATGACTGTTTCAGAGTTTGAAAATCGAGTTTGTGGTGTAGCTGAATCTGAGAACATTGGCTGGAACCTCCATGAAGTGCAGTTTAATGAGTTCAGATAAATAGTTGAGGATTTTCTTATCGTCTCTGTGAAGTTCAGAATGAAAACATTGTGTCCATGTACTCTCCCGAGGCCTTCTGGGTTTATGGCAGCCATGTGAAAATGTTAAAAGGAACGCTGTGGTGACAAGCTTGCTTTGCACACTTTGTGCAAACATGAAGTAGGTGTTTCCACGTTTAAAGTGGCTCCTGGGTTCCACCAGAAGGTTGATAAGAGTACCATTGTAGGCTGGGCAGTGCAGTGTCTTTTGATCCACATCTAGAATGCTGAGGTATCGGCTGTAATGGCCCAGGCAGTGAGGCATATTTGTGTACGTGTAACAGCACATCCTGAGAAAATACAAAAAAAAACAGTCAAGATGGCTTCAACTTCGCTAACCGTCTGTTGTTTTTTTTATCTTAATGATAGCTGTTAAAATTAGTTTTGCTCGATAAGACACATTGACCTTCCATTGTTTACGGATCCAAGCCTGCATTTCATTTTAACAGCGATTTATAGCACACTTTTATAGGGATAATTCACCCAAAATGAAAATTCAGTTATTAATTAACCTCATATCATTCCTTTGTTCATCTTCAGAACACAAATAAAGATATTTTTGAAGTCCGAGAGCTTTCTGACCCTGTATAGTCAGCTACACAACAGTCTCTCTTAGTTCATCATTCGTATATGCTGGGCAAATGATTGCAAGTTCATCCTCTTTGTCAAAATCTTAAGACATGCGCAGTGCATCCGAGTTCTGCGTCAGAATGCCGGCTCTTGCATCGGCAGCACCACGTAAGGCAGGGGTGCTCAACCTGTTCCTAGAGAACTACCTTCCTGCAGAGTTCAGCTCCAACCCTGATCAAACACAACTGAACCAACTAATTAGGATCTGAAAGAGCACTTGATAATTACATACAGGTGTGTTTGATCAGGGTTGGAACTAAACTCTGCAGGAAGGTCGATCTCCAGGAACAGGGCTGGGCACCCCTGACATAAAGCATCGAAGACTGGGGAATCCAATGTGTTTGCGTTTAGCTGCTATTAAAAAAACAAAGCCTGGTCAAGCCCCTGAGGCAAGCAGTTACTTCTAGACCAACAAAGTTTTGGTAGTACTTGCGGACCACTTTTCCTGGTTCCGAGTTAATGTTTTGAGTGTCAAAAGACAAGGAACCGATTTGAAACTAAGCTCTGGCTCTGAACCAGCACTTGAACTGCCTTGGTCAGGGCTGCCAGGTTTTCACAAGAAAACCCACCCAATTGCTACTCAAAACTAGCCCAAAAGTAGCTCAATTGCATTTCGAAGGGGGTCTCCCGGTAAAAACTGTGTTCAGTGGTGTAGCGTCTGGACCAATCAGACATACATTAATTGTTACATTTAACAAATAGTCTTTAAACACAACAGGCCAGCTATATGCTGGAGCTCTGGAGACAACCCCCCCCAAAGCAACTAACACCCCAAAAGGGCTCAGTTGCCAGGACAACGATCTGATTAGAGGTTTTATTGCTTCAAGGAATGCAAACAGAGCACACTACATTTCTCTATAGGAAAGACACAATGCCTATAGAAATGGACTCTTTCCTATTCATTCACAGACAAACCTTTCTTTGACCTTCCTATCACACATAGCCCAGGTCATTGTGTACAGTACTACTGCATTGTATTTTAATTTTGTCTGTTGTATTTGTATTTGTCTTTCTACTGTTTTATGCATGCATTATGATAGATGACTAGTCATATAACCCACCTATGTCATGTTTGGTCTCTTTTAATTCGTATTTTGATGATCTAAAAGATGGTGTAAATTAGATGTTGATAACTATGCAACATATTAGTGATTTAAGAAACCTTAGTAGTTTTTGCATCAACACCCAATCGAATTACATATGCAAAATACCATGCTCACAGACAAAGAGTCGTAAACTTTCCCTCCAAAGGTGAAAGTTACCATTGGTTCGTGGACCTCCTGGAGGCGCAGCCTCCAGAGAGTTTAAAGGGATCAAACGATTGATCGCCTCTTTCTTTTTCCTTCTTCACTGCCTTCTTCGTCTGCAACGTCTTCCGATTGCTGCCCGTGTGGAGGAACCCACGGGGAGCCTGAGCCGGCACAGGGCGTGCCCGGCGGGCCCGACAGGCCCAACATACAGACCTGTGGCTCTCGACCACAAAGAGCCAGACAGTTCCACTTAACCCTGGAATTCATCTTCATGACTCGCCTCAAGACTTCACTAGAGACTGCATTCGGACACTTGTTCAACGACCAAGGCAATGCAAGTATCGTACATTTAACTAAACAAAACAGAGGTTTAGTATAAGCTGTAGACAGCACTGATGGTTTTGCTTAGGTGGTTAACTGACTCTTTTCATAGCTTCATTTCCTTGTCTCTCTCTAACTGCTTCTCACTGACCATCCCCCCATGAATGAGTGATTTCATGTTTGTTTGTTTGTTTAGATTAGGTGTGTGTTAGTCCTTCGTTAATAAACTATTGTGCACAAATTATTCTGATTCTGATTCTGCCTTGCAAATTAATGTCCCTTTACGATTCCGATTCGAGCTACATGTTCTAATGCAATAGTACTTTAAGAAAGTTATTTTCTGTGGCCAAGAAAATATCATTTCTTAGAGTTGATATAAATATTATACTGAATGTTCGCTGCGTGAACAGATTAGTTGATGGAAGATTGATTCTGCTACAGTTACTCCTGGCAGCTGATATAAATAATTGTAATTAATCATAATTAATTGTAATTATTTATATACATTTCCCTTTGAGCTAAATGGGTAACAGTGGGTAAAATATACGTTTTTTGGCGGGATTCTCCTGGTAAAATTAGCATTCCAGGTGCTAAATATTACATTATTGGGGTCGCTTTAACCTGCAGGCATGAAAAACAACCCGCGGCAAGAAGTCCAATTCCGCGGACTTGACAACACTGGCTTTGGTGGAAAAGGAGTAAATGAGTGTATGTTAGCACCATTTGTGGTTTGATTTTGTGATCTGAAAAAGTGTTTTGACCGAGAAACTGACATGTGAGGTCAGACTTAACAACCAGATACCTTATTGCAGAAATTACCCACAAGTATATAAACCATTATATAAAATTATTTCTAATCAAGAAAATTGGTTTCCTTTTACAAACAGGCAGTCAAACAAGATTAATATGCATAGCAAACGTTACCTGTTAAACCCGATAAGTTTCCAGTTGAGCAGGTCCGTTAGCTGCAGCGGCGTTGAAGTCCAAGGTTGAATGCTGTCTCTGTATCTGCTCAGATGTGGCACGTACACAGACAGTGCTGTAACCAGTCGCCTCACTGCTGCCTCCTCGCTGCCTAGTACCACCAAAGTTCGGCCACTCATAAGGCTAAACACGGCATGCACTGCAAAGGGAAACTGCCGCAAGAACTGCAACGCTGCTCGCCCTACTCTACCACGTCTCCGTCGGGTCCCACCTTCTCTTTTACTCCCGGAAAGACAAGTAGGGAAAGTGCATTCGGAGGTTGTAGAGGCAGTAGTGCTCCGATAGCTGAAGCAGTCGGACAAATCATCAGGTACCATCCGGCATGGCTCATCTATTAACGGGAGAGGGATTAATTCTGATGGATGACAAGCATCTTGGGAGCTTGACCGAGCCAGGGTTAAAGTCATAGGACAGTCAGGTGGGGTTAAGGTAACAGCTGGGTAAAAATCTTGAGGCTCCTCCATACAGGTATCTCCTTGATGTCCAAGGACTTCATTTCCCACACCGTAAACACACTCAACTTGGTTCTGAGACATGTCTTTCTCATCATTCTCTTGCTCCAGGCTTTCCTCGTCAATTGCGCAAGCACGCAGGTCTTCCGGTAGAATCGATTCTGTTGTGCAAAGCACCTCAATGCTGTCTCCACTGAAAGTTCGTCTGGTAGGTACCCTCCCTTGCCTTAGACCTTCCAGTGCGGCTGTAGCGAACAAAGGTGGAGGTCTTTGCAGCGCTGTATCCCCTGGTATATTTGAACCCTGGGTTCTGAAGGACTTCTCCGTCCCTAAGACCTCAATACTGTCTCCGCTACTAATACTGGTCTTCATCAACGGTGAAACATATTCCTTATTTTCTCTGCAATCAGAAGGTGAAACAACCCCCCCATTTTCCATTCCAGTCTCTACTGCAGATGTAACAGGTAGGTTATCCTCAGTAGAGGTATATACACAGTTGGGTACAGCCGGAGATTGACTAGACCCACCCAACTCTAGTTTAATTGGCACCATTTCAACACAGGAGACATATGACTCGAGACTGACTGGTTCACTTAGAATTGAAGGTGCCGGAAGAAAGGAGGGTTGTTGGACTGAATGTTGACCAGCCATTCCAATCTGTAACTCTGCTTCCTCTTCCAAGTCGCATGGATCCTCAAATAAGAAATTTGTAGATTTGAGATTGCGGAGAAGATTACGGAAGAGTTGTTGTGAGTAGAGATGGCAGGCATCTCCTCTGAATGTCCTTTCAATGGAGTACAGTTGCTGTAGAGCCTGCTGGTGGAAGTAGTCATCACACAACTCCTCAAGAGTTTTCAGACGCTTATCAAAACGGCAAGACGAAGCCTGCAGAGAATGCGAGGGCGTGTTCATGCAAGGAAAAACATTACATTCTAGCACTGGCCCAGCAAGATGACCGTGCCTTAAATCATCCATGTCAAACTCGAAAGAATGAGTGAGGTCATCTGGTTCATAAGGAGAGTATTCAGAGTCTCTAAGCTTCCTGGTTCGGTAGCTAGTGACCTGTTTCAGAAGGCTTTTGTATTCCTGAATGGATTTTTCTACACTTGCAAGTTCATCACCTTTGTTAGCCAGTGGCGTTGGGCAAGATCCTTTATCATGCTTGTTCTTCCTTCCAAATCGTTCATCTGTGTCATGTGTAATACATGACCTATTCCCTTTTTCACACTCTACTTCTGCCTTTTTTGAAATCTCACATCTGTCCTTCTCTTTCAGTTTCACATCTTCTAATGTAGGTGTACCATTCAATAAGCATTCCCTTTCATTGGTGCACATTACAGATGCATTATTTAACTCACTTTCGATATCTCTAAGTAACACAACTCTCGTATACTCCAAATCTCTCAGTTTTATCTCCAGTTCATTTGCAAAGTTCTTCCTGTTTCCTGTTTTTAGGCATTCAGAGACTTTTGAGAACTCTGCGGAAAGCTGTTGGAATTGCTGTATGAGTTTATTCTCATCAGACGACACATAGGCAAGGCAGAGAGGTCGCACAAACCCTCGAGCCTCCAGGTCATAGAGCGTGAGGTGGTGCACATAAGCGAACACTCCTTCTCCAGAGTCCCCTAAAACTACTTTTGAGTCTTCTACAAAGTTCAATTTCAAAGAGCCACAACCTGACGGGCCAGCGAGTGAGGTCTGATAGTCCACCGACATGATCCGAAGAGAGAAGTGGTTCAAATCGAATGTCTCACAAGCCTTGGTTTCAGGAGGAACCGTAAGCAAAGGTTGGGGCCCAACTTGCTCTGAAAACTCTGATATTAGGATAAAGTCTTTCTTAAAATTAGCCCCGGACGTCTTGGACCATGGGGTGGTGTCCCCAGTGTAGGGATACATGGGAACAGACAGCTCCTCTGGAAGTGCTGATGAGTCTTTGACTATTTCACTGAAATCAGTTTCTTTAGTGAAAGCCACCAAGTCTGGAGAACTAATCATGGTGGCAAAAAAGTTTCAAACGAACTTAACAGGGGTGTAAAAAGTAATGTGAAATAAAGGGTTTGCACTTACATCACGATTTGATCAGTTACCCGGATGCGCGGCCATATTGGCGATACCCGGATGTAAACAACAGCATGGATTGCACAGTAAATGTACTAAATATGTTGTTCTGCTAATTTATGCTGTCTAAACCTTGGAAAAACACGTTGAAGCTGCTAAATCATATAAAGAAGGACTTATGAACCAGGAAAGGGGGCAATAATTCATACAAACTAAAGTTAATAGGTGGTAAAGATACGTACAAGTAGTAATAATTAAGATATTAGCCTAATATTTCAACTACCTGACCTGAAATAAGAACAAACATGATGTTGTCAAGATTCTTGCCCTGGAAATCCTGTTTCAGTTTGGCTAACCACAAACATTTTTTTGCACTCTTCTCTTTGCTTTTTTACAACTTTTGGCAGTATATAGCACTCTAAATGTTTTTCCCGTTCCGACCGATTAGTACAGCCCAAAACATGACAATAATTGAGCATTTTCAACAATAATTATCAAAATATGCCAGTTTCAAGCATTGTTTACATTCAGTGCTACCAATATGGCCGAACGATGATGCGTCGTAAAAATATTCTATTATATTTAAGTTAAAGGACTGTTTCAAAGAATTTCCACATACAATTACAATTTTCACGATGTCTTCAGTTAAGCTATTATGAAATTGTTCATCTTCATTGATTCAGCAGCATCTGATTTTATAGTTTATAGTTACAGATTTTATAATAAACATTTATGTTTAATTTAAGTTTGTCCATTTTTAACCAGTTGACAAGGACAAATGATTTCATTGGCTGTTTCAAATAAAGTTTAAATAAAATCTGCAAGACGTCCATTTAAAATACTTTTTTGATAACCTATTATTCATTTAGTAACGTTACACCAAAAATCCAAAGCTGTAAACTATAGGCTTGAAACTATAATTAAGAATGACTAATTCCACAAAATAATATTTAAAAACCGAAACGTATAACTCACATACTTTACACCCCTGAAACAGGCATCCTCACAGTGCTGTCAAAATAGCTGTCCTGATCCAGTGCAGGAGGACGTCTAGTTTTACTACGTATTTCCAAGGACTAATAAACTGTGATCTATCGCCGCATCAGAGAATAATAACTACTTAGAAGCCACAATAAGCATGAAATGATCCAGTTTACACCGATTTAAAAATATCATGCCTGACGCATAATACCATGACAAACGCAATGTCATGAAAACTGACTAGTCATTTCAGAATATACGTATAAATGAACTTGCCGGAGTTCGCTGACGGAAGCGGGAGTACAGCAATTCGTTTGCTATTTTTATAAATTAGATCAGACTCGTTGTTTAGAAGTAAACGAACATTAAAGCGCTTTCCGGAGAGCAGTAACAGAAGCAGCTTTTGCCATAGTTAGCCATGTGACACCTCTGGTTAGGTGGGGGGGAGTGATCATAACCAGCTCAACCTCTACTTGTTTCCGCCTCAAACCAATTCCTCAGAGCGTGGAAAAAATTAAATGTGCACGTGGGTTATTATATTTTTTTTTGGTCACTCATAAACTTAGATTCAAGCATTATTGGTCATTTTCACACATAGGTAATTGGTAATAACATAAATAAAAATCCAATACATGTATTTAAGCAAACCTTTTAAAACCTTTTATTGTCACTTCCTTACTAAAATTCAATAAATAAAAAAAAAACTGTCACAGCATAACATATTCTTAGAATGGGAACTCTATCACAGCCTATTTTCATTTTTGATCTGTTTTTTACATTAAAAATTACATTTTTTAGGTCATTCCATGAAAGGTAAACACAGAGTGACCCAAAAGATTATTAGAAACCAATTTTAGTCATTTTATTCAGACATATTAACATAAACATTTACCATTTATGGCATTTTTGCAAAACCTTATTACATTTCTATAAAGGAAGCGGTCTGTTAACTTCTGGTTTATGCCATAATTTCTATTTGACCTTTCATAAACCATGTCTTGTGTTTATTTTCACATGATGGCAACAAAACTAACACTGAAAGAGGAACTGTAGCATACAAAAGCTTGAATGATAGCCGTGTGATCCATACTAACAGACATGACATGCAGAATTAACACCACAAACAACTGTGAAAATTGTGAACAATCTCTTTATTTAGACACGCATCCCAATAGCAAACAAGAATTCGTATTGGAGTTCATGTAACCCTATCAACAGTGTAGGATTGGTGTGAAATTTTAATGTTGTTTCTGCTATTTATTTTTAACCAAACTTTTTGGCAAGTTATCATAAGATGTACACAGGGAAACCTGCTTCACATACATTACCAGTCAAAAGTTTTTGAACAGTAAGATTTTTAATGTTTTTTTTTTTTTAAAGAAATCTCTTCTGCTCACCAAGTCTGCAGTTATTTGATCCAAAATATAGCAAAAGCAGTACAATTGCGAAATATTTTTACTATTTAGAATAACTACTTTCTATTTGAATATATTTTAAAATGTAATTTATTCCTGTGATCAAAGCTACATTTTCAGCATCATTACTTATTCTAATATTGCTGTTCACTTATTATTATTATTAATAATATTTAAAACAGTTGGGTACTCTTTTTGAAGATTCTTTGATGAATAAGAAGATCCAAAGATCAGCATTTATCTAAAAAAAACATTACACTGTGTGTTGTAACATTATACACTATACCATTCAAAAGCTTGGAGTTTTTAATTATAGAGATTAATACTTTAATTTAGGATGCTTTAAACTGATCAAAAGTGATGATAAAGACATTTATAATGTTGCAAAAGATTTCTATTTCAGATAAATGCTGTTCTACTGAACTTTCTATTAAAAAAAAAAGATTTTTGAGCAACAATTTAGAATATTTAATATCAGAATATGAAGGATTGTAATAATGCTAAAAATTCGGCTTTGAAATCACAGGAATTACATTTTAAAATATATTAAATTAGAAAATATATTTTAAATAGTCAAAATATTTGACTGTTTCTGTTGTACTTTGGATCAAATAAATGCAGGCTTTGTGAGCAGAAGAGACTTATTTAAAAAAAAAAACAAAAAAAAAAAACATGTTCAAAAACATTTGACTGGTAGTGTATTAACTTTTTGTTTCATTATTTCTGCTAAAATTTGAGCAGGAAGGAAAAGAACACTTAAAGGTTTCTCAACACATTTTTCCTCAATCAACCACTCAGTTTCTGACAAAAATAGAAAAATAGTTTTCAACAAAAGCATTGCATTACTGCTTTATTGTTTTAATATTGAGTATTTGCTTCTTCAAAGTCAACACAGCTTCACACTGTCTATGATTACTGCCATTGCTCCAAAAAGCAAAATAGTAGAACATATACTCATGGTACGCAGAGCTCAGAACAGGTTATTAACAAAAAAAAACAAAACACATTCAAACCAGGAAATCTTTCTCTCACGTCTTTAAAATCTACATCCAAGCAAAGTGTCTGACTAGGTAAGTGCTGCATAGTTAAATGAAGCTTCATTTCGATCCCCTTAAAGGAGCAGTAAGTGGAAATACACATATAGGGGATCGTGAACAGACGCCTTATAGAAATGATATGTAATTATACATTCACTGTTTAAAGGTGCATTAATGCAAGTTGCCATAGAGAGTTTGACTATGTGCGTATAGGAGGTGTATAGGACAGTGAGTGAATCAGATCAGTAGAATCTCAGGTTCGGTTACAGCACAGTACAGCATGAAGCCCATCTCGTCAATGTCGTCCTCAGTAAAACCCTGAAACAGATTCACGTTAGGTTTGAAATAACTAGGCAAGATTCCAGTTTCCAGATATCCGATTAGCTCTGTGATTGCTTGCTGGAACCTATCAGCGAACGACGATTCCGACCAGTCTGTTTCTTTTTCGCTCATGTGCAGAATGACGTTGCTGAGATGGCTGCCGTTGAGCTTGCGTAGCGAAGGGCAGTTGCGGCACACCGCCTTTAGCGTTTTCAGGCACTTCCTTCTGACCCCCGAGTCTGCTTTGTCAAGCGCTGCTAGTCTAGCCGTTTCGCTGGTGTATAAGCTCTGGTACCAGACATAGTCGAATGACCCGGTGATCTCTCGTTGTGCTGTAAGCTTCATCTCGCCAAGGCGCACTGTTGGCAACACTGTTATATAGAAGCGCTCTCCGCTGTCGTAACTGCTTTGGGTTAACCCTTTGATCTCTAGCTTGAGCTCAGGAGACCCAAGCACCGGTCGCACCTCGCACTCCAGGGTTCCGGTCAGCGAGGGCCAGTTCATCGATTCCATTACAGTCTTTCCTAGTTGCTCAGAAACAAGCCGCGACGACAAGTATCCACCCAGCAAATGTCGGTCCCAGTAGCTCCGCCCCCTCGGGAAGTACTCGAGGTTTTCGCGACGCACCATGCAGTACTGAGGGTGACCCAAAAATGTGTCCTCTCCGGCAATAGGCGTCCACAGGCTGGACTCCAACTGTATGGAACACATTTGTAGTTAATTTAAATACAACTTCAAGCAGCAATTTCAGGGACAAGCACATAGCCATTTTAAGATCAGTGTATAAGATCAAAAATTCAACTGGTGAAATTTGTGATATTAAGGTTGGTCTGAATATGATCTAAACCAATTTTGGTCAATAATTTACATATATTATAGAAAGAGCCAATTAAAAACTATGTTAATTTAAAAATGGTTGAAAGGCTTATGGAGGATGTAAAAAATTATATTACATTATACTATATTATATTATTAAATTAAATTAAATAATATGTTTTTGGGGAAACCTAAATAAGTTGATTAATATATTATTATGTTATGCGTTATAACATTATATTGTATTATATTATATTATACTTTTTTGGGGGGTTTTGGGGACTCGTAGATAAGTTGATGGATTATATAATATTATATTATATTAAATAATCAGAGTTTTTGGTGACTTGTAGATAAGTTGTTTATTATATTAAATTATATTATAAATAATCAGAGTTTTTGGCAACTCGTAGATAAGCTGATTATTATGTTACATTACATTATATTATATTATTACATTTATATTATTGTAATATAGTGTTTGGTGACTCGCAGATAAGTTTATTCAATTAAATTAAATATAAATAAATATATTAATTATTATATATATTATTAAATTAAATAATCAGTTTCTGGTGACTCGCAGATAAGTGGATTATTATATTATATCAGTACATATAATATAATAATATAATATAATATAATATAATATAATAACCCGCTTATCTGGGAGAAAACTGATAATATAATATAACGTAATATAATGTAATTAATGTAATAATCAACTTATCTGCGAATCACCAAAAACTCTGATTATTAATAATATAAAATAAAATAAAAAATAAATAAAATAAAATAATATATAATATACTATAATATACTATAATATAATATAATATAATATATCCACTAAAACCTGCATGACTTATGAATTTAAAAACATTTAAATACATTAACGAACATACATTATCAGTAATAAAACTGCAGGCTAGCTCTGGATATTATGAATCCCTAATGGGGATGAGTGATCCACATAGGATATTCATACCTGTAGGGGCACGATCAGACAGGCATGGTCGGCTTTAACCACTTGAAGATCATCAAGCAGTGACCCGGCCAGCATCATGTCTCCCAGCGGCATGTCTGGGTGTTTGGAGTGCAGGAAGGCCTGGATTTCCATGGCTATATCTAATGCTCGCTGCTGTGCGACAGACACCTCCTCCGCTGACAGACACACTCGTGTTCTGTAATACAGCTGCAGACGCTCCGCAAACGTCATCACACATAGATCCATGCGTTTCCGTCGCTGAGGTTGGCTAGCGTCACAGCGCTGGGACTCAGGTGAGGGCAGGGGGATGGGTTGGGACAACTCCGCTAAACACAAAAAAAGGTTTCTACTGAAAACAGCATTCACAACCCATTTTACTTCCATAACATGATGAAACGGGACGTTCAGTGACATTAATGCCTAAATAAGGTAACTTTCCATTCTATTCCATTCCATTAATAGCAATTTGACTTCTGGTTAACACTCACCACTCTGAGAATTAATACATTCTTACAAATTATCACAAAGCTTTTTTTGTTTGGATTAGCATGCATTGTGCAGGAAAAGACCGTAAATAGGGTCAGTATTAATTTCTTGTTGCTTTTAAGCCACTTGAAGCCTTTTAAGTCTTCCAAATGAAGGTTTTTCCCAAGTATGTACCTTTCTTGGTTGCGGCAGCAATCTGTTTCATGACCACTCCTTCTATACCCTTGTGCAGCAGTTTGGGGGAGGCACTAACCAAGCTTAACTCCTCCCAGCTGTCCGTCATCTTCTTGTCAGGCTTCTCATCAGGAGGCCTGCCGGCACGTTCTATTAGCTACAACGTCACAGGAAGAGGAGGAAGAGAAGATATAGGAGACAAAAAATTAACAAATAATCAAAAGCTCTAATAGAGTGGAACAGTTGGGTATTATACCATTAAACACAGACCGAGTGTGAGCTACAAGGTTCACTTTTGGTTACTGTACTTTTGTTGAAGCCATCAGCCTGCACTGTATCAATTTTTAAACATTAAAATTTTAAATAATCATGTATAATTCCTATATATACTGGCGTTCAGAAGTATGGGATCAGTACGATTTTTTAAGAAGTCTTTTCTGCTCATCAAGTTGTGCCTATTTGATTAAAAATACAGAAGAAACAGTAATATTGTAAAATATTATTGCAATTTAAAATAGTGGTTTTCTATTTTATATATTTTAAAATAGAATTTATTTCTGTGATGCAAAGCTGATTTTCATCAGCCAGTAATTTTCATTACTCCAGTATTCAGGGTCACATGATCCTTCAGAAATCGATCTAATATGCTAATTTATTATCAGTGTTGGAAACAGCTTAATATTTTGGAACCTGTGATACTTTTTTCAGGATTCTTTGATGAATGAAATGTTAAAAAAGAACAGCTTTTATTCAAAATAGAGATCTTTTCTAAAAATATTAGTCCTTACTATCACTTTTTATCAATTTAACACATCCTTGCTGAATAAAAGTATTAATTTCTTAAAAAAAAAAAAAAAAAGAAGTAAATCACAGAATCCTGAAAAAAGTATTGCAGGTCACAAAAAAATATTGAGCAGCACAACTGTTTGCAACATTGATAAAAAATATCAGCATATTAGAATGATTTCTGAAGTATTATGTGACACTGAAGACTGGAGTAATGATGCTGAAAATTCAGCTTTGCATCACAGAAATAAATTCTATTTTAAAAAATTTATATTTAAAAAAAAAACAAACATTATTTTAAATTGCAATAATATTTCACAATATTACAGTTTCCTCTGTATTTTTAAATCAAATAAACGCAGCCTTGAAGAGCAGAAAAGATTTCTTTTAAAAATCCCAAACTTTTGAATGGCAGTGTGTGTGACATGCACATAATATTATATTGACCAATCAGAACTGTGTTGTGTGTAAAACGCAAAAATAAATAATCACCCGTTTCACAGCTAATGTGGCAATACCCAGCACCGCAGCTCCGCCGACCCCCAGCACCAGCCGGGCGTTGGACAACAGGAAGTCAATGACAGCAGCAATTCCATCTTCTCCTCGCCTTTTACCGGAATAATACATCACTTCCTCTTCCTCTGAAAGTGTCTAAAATGTCAATAGAGAAATACATGACCATCTGATTTCACATGCAGTTTTTAGACATATGTCATGATATGAAGAGCTCATTTGCAAAAACAGATAACTCATGAGTCATTACTCAGAAAAATCATGTTTTTTTCATTGTGCATTATAATTAATCTCAATCAAACTGCAGCTGGGTTATTTTGACTAAACTTAAAAAAAAAAGTAAAACATACTAAAAAAACATGATTTTTGAAAATGTAAAAAAAAACAAAAAAACAGAGTTATCTGTTTTTGCAAATAAATTCTTCATATAGGCACGGTATTAAGAATACCGTTTCTGTGCCATAAAGAGTAGTAATTCAGTATCACATTACTATAAATTAAAGTGCTAATATTGATTTAACCATCTGCTGCCATGAATGTACTCCGGTAAGACACGCAGATCTCATGTGTGCTACGTGACAGACCAGGCGACTGAAGCCTCACCTGCCTCTCTCTCTCTCGCTCTCTCTGTGGATCAGAAATAGCTGTGGATCTTTATGAACTTCGACCCAGGAGGGGGCTTTACCAGGTCTAAATTTAGACCCATGTGGCCTAGTAACTCTCCACTTATTCATATGATAATTTTGTGATCCTGACTTAGTGTTCAGTTTCCATCTGTGATCTACAGATTACAGTAGTAAGACATAGGTGCATACAGTATCTCATAAATACCTTTTAGGCTTAATATTTTTATTCCAAAGGGATTTACAGATTCACATGCTTGCTAAGGTCTACATTCCAAAGCTATTTTCCAAAAAAAACAAAACTAAAAAACAGCATGTTCTTGACCAGATCACAGACAAAAACAAAACAGTCTACAATCTTTATATGGTTATTGAATAAAAAGCCAAATACACATTAAAATTAGTAGACATTAAATGACACGAGGCCTGCATATAGATGGACTTTAAAACCTAGATAACAGTTAACATTAACTGTGTTTTCAGATAAGACAGCTGATTTATGCAGAACTGTTAAACACTATCAGTGGTTTAAATCTGCCTTGTTTACAGACGTGCTGTTTCACACGTATAACAATCCATCACGTTTTTCCTTCCTAAACATTTTATTAAATCACATATAACTAGTAAATATACGTAATTTCAGTAGTTCAAATAAGTTGAGAATTAAACTGAACCGAATCAAACAATAGTGCTTCGCTTTGTTATTAGCGCTTGCTAACTTCACCAGCTGGCGAATACAGAAAACTAACACGATTAAGTTACTAATATTAAACAGTTTACAGTTTATAACCACGAGTTAAACATCTCAGCTAACTTACCTTTATAAGGTAGTGTCAATTCAGAGCCATTAAAGCGTAGTATCAAATTGAGTAGTTTCGTCTGGCTCACGCTTGCCCTCTCACCTAAAACAAACACGTCATACGTCACTATTTCGCTGATTGACGTACATACCAACCAATGAGATTACAGTATCTCCAGACGTCAGAGCATTGCTTTATTTATATGGAATTTCTAGGCATGGAGAAAAATGCGGGGCGGCTTCAAATTGTATTTGTAAAGCCGCCACAAATATATTTAAATATTTCGACAGTAACAATTTCGTTACGTGTTATATTTTCTTATTCTGTGACACTTATTTTATTGTGCATTTGTATTTTGAAAACTCCAAATTAATTATTCCATATTATCCAGTTAGAAATTGCTGATTTACACTACCAGTTTTTGAACAGTAATATTTTTAAATGTTTTTAAGGAATTCTCTTTTGCTCACAAAGCCTGCAATTATTTGATCCAAAATACAGCAAAAGTAGAAATATTGTAAAATATTTTTACTACATAAAATAACTGCTTTCTGTTTGAATATATTTTAAACTGTAATATATTCCTGTGATTAAAGCCAAATTTTCAGCATCATTACTCCAGTTTTCAGTGTCACATGAAATTCTAATATGCTGATTTGCTGTTAAAGAAGCATTTATTATTATTAATAATATCATCATAAATATTTATCTGAAATAAAAAGCTTTTGTAACATTAAATTACCATTTAAAACCTTGGTGTCAGTATATATATATATATATATATATTTGTTCATAATTTTTATTTGTTCAGCAGGGATGCTTTAAATTGATCAAAAGTGATGATAAAGACATTTATAGTATTACAAAAGATTTCTATTTCAAATAAATGCTGTTCTTTAGAACTTTCTATTCATCAAAGAAACCTGAAAATGATTCAGAATGATTTCTGAAGGATCATGTGACTGGACTAATGATGGTAAAAATTCAGCTTTAAAATCACAGGAATAAATTATATTTTAAAATATTTTAACATATAAAACTGTTATTTTAAATAGTAAAAATATTTCAAAATGTTACTGTTTTTTCTGCATTTTGGACCAAATAACTACAGGCTTCTTTGAAAACATTAAAAATCGTACTGTTCAAAAACTTTTGACTGGTAGTTTATTTATATATAAACTAGATTACATATAATGTATTAAAGCTTCATTATGAGTACATTGTAATCAACCTAATATTTAATAGTTTAAATAAATAATTGGGTGGAAAGTTCTCTCATACCATCTAGTGGACATTCAACGCTTGAAGAAATAACCTGCAGGACATTTATTGGGTAAACAGTGGGTACATTGAGGTAAATAGTTTATCCAACAATTCAAGATGGCATAGTGGCACAGAGATCCAGCCACACTAAATATTTACATTTTTACTGAATAAAACAGTGCATAGTGTAAATAATAAATATATCAGACTTGGAGAAAAATGTAAACTTTTTTATGCATGTTAAAAGTGTAGACAGAAAATGATGTTCCTATTCCATATTAATGGACAACACAAATTGAACTAAAGAAAAATGAACTTCTTACAAAAAAACACTAACATGTTTCAGGAAATATTGGATGTGATTGTTTTTGGTATTTAAAAGTCAGCTACAAAATACAACAAATATGAATAATCTCAATTGTCCATTGAACTAGAAAAATAAAGAACGAACATAAAATCTTCCAAGAACACACAGAACATTTCTCTTTAATCGTTTATGCAGTCTGATCTACTCCATTTTGTTTTTAACCTTTAAACAAAAATAGTCTCATCTGTCAGCCTCTTAAATACAAAGTTTATATAGTCTTGTGTAATCAAAAGCACTTTTCTGTTGAACACCTGCAATGGGACAGACACTTTATCATCTTCTTTTACATTTCCTTCACTTCCATTCAACCTCAGAAACAAGCCATATGAATTTGCTAAATAAATAAACATGAACTGTTGCCATTATGACAGCTGTAATGTGGCATGAATAAATTCTTTCCTTTAGAAATAAAGAGCCAAAACAAATCGCCATAGCTGTTAAATCAGAAGTTATACAGAAATACCATCCTTAAATGGGAGAGAAAAAGAAATGAACATCAAAAACAGAAAAAAACAGCATTCAAAAGAAGAGATGACTAATGTAACTTTTTATCCCATTTTAGAAATATCAGAAACTAATATTGTGCACATCAAGCAAATCAAAGATGATTCCAGGCCTTAGATTTGATCTCGTCTTTGTTAGTACAGCCAACGTGGACAGGCAAATGCAATGAGAAGCCACTGTATGCAAATCAAAGACATTTTATTATCATACTATTAACTTAAGTCAATCTATAGACATGAACAAAATTAGCTTTCAATTTCCCTCTCGCTCTGAGACTTTTGCAAAAATTAAAAATGATAAAAAAAAAAATAAAACAAATCAGCCATGTTTACATTTCAAGGAGCAGTTCTCAAAAATCTGCCCTGACCAGTAGACATTTTTATTTGATATTATGTGAATGAGTTGTATGCATGACACTGGCACATTAACTGGGGTGAAAAAACTGGTAAATTATGATTGAATTCCACTAGTCTGTTTAGATGTCTTTTTATTCCATACATTTCCTTTAAACACACAGAACAAAATATAGTGGATCTTAAAGTATGATATGTCTGAATAGATAGATAAAGCCTCTTAATAAGTAAAGCAGCCGCTGTCTAATGTCCTTGAATCCACCCACACCAGAAGCATCTCTTTTACTGAGTCACTCCATTGGTTTTCCGTCCCCTCGAGCAAATGTAAAGTCCTGACTGCGTCTCAGTGGCGTCTCATTTTGACTCGTCGCGGGGGTGCGTGGTCATGTGTGTAGCGTGAGCCCGGCTCTCTTTCGTCAGCTCTCCTCCACGAGTTTTCTGAACTGCTGTCACCGTGACGTCTCTGTCGGGAGGAGAGGGAACGCCTCTGCAGCTCTTTGTCCATCTCTAAAATACGAGGCCTGTAAGGAAAAACTGCTTTTAGCAAACTGCATGTGTGAATTGCAAACACTTTGTGAGACTTAAAGGATCAGTTCAAGCAGAAATGGAAATTCTGTCATCATTTACTCACCCTCATGTCATTCCAAACATATACTTTTTTCCATGGAACCCAAAAGGGATCTTAACGCAGCTCTATTTTTAATGACCGCTCACAGTGATCCCAGCATAAAGGTTCAGCTGACTGATATGACAGTATTCACTGTAGAAATACTCTACTTAGGTTGGCAGATGTTTAATCTGAAATAAGTCTCTTTATTTGATTAAATGATAAATACAGTAAAATCAATTATATTCAGAAATATTATTACAATTTAAAATAAATGGTTTCTGTTTTAATATATTTTAAAATGTAATTTATTCCTGTGATGCAACGCTGAATTTTTTAGCATCGTTACCCCAGTCTTCTGTGTCGCATGACCCTTCAGAAATCATTCTAATATGCTGGTTTGCTGCTCAGAAACATTTCTTATTATGAGTGCTGATAATAGTTGTGCTGCTTCATATTTTTATGTAAACTGTGAAATTCAATGATGACTAAAGAGCTCAAAACAAGAGCATTTATTTGAAATAGAAATATTCACTAGTACACTAGGGATCTCAAGATTGTGGCGTTCATTAGGGTAGTCCACTCTTAAAGTGGTAGTTCACCCAAAAATTAAAATTCTGTCATTCTGTCACCCTCATGTCGTTCTAAACCTGTATGACCTTTATTCATCTTCAGAACACAAACTGAGATATTTCTGATGAAATCCAAGAGTTTTCTGGCCCTGCATAGACAGCAATGCAACTGACACAAAAGATACTGACACAGAAGAGAAGAAATTGCTGAACATAGTCATTATTTTTATTTTCTTTGTGCTCAAAAAGTATTCTCGCAGCTCCATAAAGCTAAGGTTGAACCACTGATGTCACATGGACTATTTTAATGATGTCCTTACTACCTTTCTGGGCCCTGAACGCAGTAGTTGCATTGCAGGGTCAGAAAACTCTCAGATTTCATCAAAAATATCTTAACTTGTGTTCCAAGGATGAATTATGGCCTTACTGGTTTGGAGAGACATGACGGTGAATAATTAATGACAGAATTTTCATTTCTGTGTGAACAATCCCTTTAATAATTTGAGAAGAAAATCTAAAGAAACTGTGGAAAATCAAGCTAGATTACTAAAAGAAGTCCTTGTTCAACTCTCCTCAACAAGCCACGCTATTTTTGGTATTACTTATGTCTACAGCACAAACAGAGTGGGATGAGTTGCATACCAAAGTTTGCGATTAATCAGAAGTAATGACAGATATTCTCTATTGTGACGTGCATTGAAGTAAAAAAATATGTTGGCTGTGGACTTGGTTTGATCTATTAGTTGCTGATTTGATGGAGGCAGATCTGAATGTGGTACGAAAGACTTCGCAAGTACCTGTGTGCAGCATCTGGGTCGGCCTTACGGTGTGAGCGTTTGGCTTTGAGTATGTGTCGTCTTTCAGAAGAGTGGATGGATGGGCTCAGAGAACTGGAGTTCAAACGAGGGGCATCCGGCCTTGTTCTACAATGAAACCAGAATGGATATCAGAGAAGTGTACACACCCACACATGCTTTCCGACCTTTCAAGAACAACTCTGACTTAAAACCAGAGTAACTCACTTTCTCAGAATGATGACAGCTCTCCTCTCCTTGATGTCCTGTGGGCGGATGCAGTGCGTGATGTCATCCGCTGCGTAGCCACTAAAACCAATCAAAAGCAGTGAGCATGAGCAAGAACTATATTTTAAAACATTTTAGCACAATTACAAAAGTAGATGTTTTTAGGTCATAGTTCATAATGAAAAGCTAATAATTTCTTAAAGAATTTAAAGTAATAAAAAATTAAATAAAATACTTATTAAGAAGAATGAAATGTTTGCTAAATATTTTAGGTCAAAGAGCTTCAGCTGACAAAAAAATAAATAAATAAATAGATCAAGTTTTTGGACCTTACCAAGGTGGTAATGGCCTTACATAAAATATGGTGGCACCATTATGGTACAGTGATGAAATATACCAAGGGTTTTGAAATTTAAGTACAATTTTATTTGCATGATATTTCCAAAAACACCATGGTATGAACACAGCATTTATTATAGTTCACTAAAACTAATAAACTATATATATATAACATTTTTCAATTAACATATTTAAATATATAAATGCATGTGTGTGTATTTATATATACACATAAATATACACAGCACACACACATATATTATGTACACAAAAACTTGTGATTAATCATTGCTGAGCACTAAAAAATATCTAATAAAAATCACATCATAATGAAATAAATTCACAAATCTGTAACAGTATCTCAATGATACTAAAATAATACAGTCCCATGCCATAGCATGTAAAATATTACGATATCACCACGGTACCGATACCACGGTACTATATGGTACTTTGTCACTTTTATCTCTTTTATCTTTTGAAGTACCATGTAAGAGCCATGCTATATGAGTATGGTAATTATATAGTACCACAGTATAAATCAGTATGTTTTATCGTAACGCCGTATCACATATAACTGAACTTGCAAATCTATACCAGAACATACCATGGTACTAGCATGGTATTTTGGACATGTACAATAGTAGTACTTTGGTACTGGTATGGTAGCAGGGTACTTTTCAAAATACCATAGTATTACTACTGTACCGCCACTGTACTTTTTCGTAGGGATGCTGTTTTAAAGAACCTCATAATAATTGCATGTTTTAGAAAGTAATTGTGACAAAGTAGTGTCCGGACTAGTACTGACCTGAGGACTGTGACACTACCGCGCCTCACGGGGAGGTAGAGCACGGGCTCGGACACACGGATGGGCTTGAATTGGAACTTGCATCCGAAGCAGAGCGCGCTATCGCTGAAGAACGACACGGATACTATCGGTCGCTCGAAGATGTGGATGGGGTCCACGTGGGACACGATACAGCCCCCGGGCTGGTAGTCATTGATCACTGCGCTATTCACAAAGCCCTCCGGTATGACGCCGTGCGTCACGAGGCGATCGATGACCAGCTCGTGTACCCAGTCCGGGATCTCGTCCACCTCGCCTTTGGAGTACAGCCGCTCCTGCCCGGGCCCGCGCTTCTCCAGCTGCGAGCCGTACGTGTAGCCCTCCCCGAAAAAGTACTTGTTCCGCAGGGGCGCCCGGTCCACCGTGTGCTCCCGGTAGAGCCCCTTGTCTCCCTTGGCAACCACCTCGTCTATCTTCGCCTCAATGAGTGCACACTCCTCTTGCGTGAAGATACTCGCCTGCTTAATGCTGCTCTTCACTTTACGCGCCTCTGCGTCCCGCCGCTCTTCGTATTCGCTCTCGTCGTCATCTGACTCGCGGTACTTGCGCTTCTCGCCGTTGCTGTACTCGAAAACTTTGTCCCTGTGCGGTGTCATCGACTTCAGCTTCTCCCGCAGATCCGTAAAACCGGCCATTTTCAAAAGCAAAGTCCGAAAATTCGCGGCAAAATACTGTTTAACCTGAATTCGCTTCAGGTCCCCATGTTAGTTACTATCGGTCACTGAAGTCGTGCGCGACGTGACCGAAGGCCCGCAGCGGTGCCGCCTGCTTCCTCTCCCCCCGTTTAGTAAATTAAACCTACCAAAGTTTCCACTGCCCCATTCCACGAGCAACCCGACTGAATCTGTAACGCAAAGCAGTGAGTGGGCTGTCAATCACAGGTGGCGTTTCCCTGCGTTCAGTCTCATAACATTAGCAAGTAGCACAGCTACGCCACCACTAGCTTCCAGTGGACGCAGGCTTACGACTGCGTGTTGTTTGAAACTCACGCCTTCTGGTCACTGCAACCGCCGTGCTGCTCAGCCTATTTTAATGTATCCAAGAAATAATAATTATTATGCTGCTGCACGACTGCACAAACCCTTGTAGAGAACAAACTCGTGGAACCAAAACTGTTTGGCGAGCTGCGCATGCGCGTCATGCCTTGCGCGTAGGCACGAGGGTCTGGTCCAATGACAGCCAATGAACGACGCGATCAGCTGTCAGCAAACCCCTGCGGCTATAAAAAAGCTATTTTATGATCCTTAGCAATTTTTTTTTACGAATTTATAATAATAATAATAATTATTATTATTAGTATTGTTATTATTATTATTCTTACTTTTTGTAGAAACTTGGAGAGTATAAAAATACGTGCTCAAAACTTGTTTGTCTCAGTCTTCATGAATTTAACAGACAATATTGCAAGTAATATTATTGGCATTATTGCTTATAATAGTAGCAGTCTATGTTGTATATTCTTTTTTTTCATATATATTTATTTTATTTATTTTTTTTATGTTTTTATTTATTTCCCTGTGTCTGCTTAGAAATGTTTGAGGTCTACCCCTGATTACTTATTTTATTAAAAAATAGTTTAATCATGCTAAATGTCATGTTCATTTTTGTTTTAATTTGATTAACTCTTCTGATTTTGTCATTAAAAGGATATATAACAATAATTGATGTGCAAAGCAGGTTAAAAAAACCTATAATTTACCAGAGATTATGATGTTCCATGCCTCAAATCTGAAGGGGTTTCTTGGCAGTAAATCTCATTTTTCACAATGAAAAAATTGTAACACTTTACAATAAGGTTCGTTAGTTAACATTAGTCGACTACATTAGTCAACATGAACTAAGAATGCACAATACTTCTATAGCATTTATTAATCTTAGTTAATTTCAGCATTTACTAATGCATTATTAAACTAACAAGTTTTGTGTTAACAGTAGATAATGCACTGTGAACTAACATGAACAATGAAGGACTGTATTTATATTAACTAACATTAACAAAGATGAATAAATACTGTAACAAAAGTATTGTTAATTGATTGCTCTTGTTAGTATACATTAACTAGTGTTAACAAATGACACATTATTGTAAAGTGTTACTAAGAAAATAACTGAAAAACATGCAGCTTAAGCAGTTTAAGTTAAATTTGCTGTATTTTAACTGTATTCATTAATAATATCTTAGAAATCTTAGAGATGATCTTCATATTTCAGTTTCTCCAAAATACTTTGAAAAGTTACAGTAGGACAATTATAGTAGGACAACATACTAGGTTTCAATCAAGAAATTTATTAAGAAAACTGTACAAAAACATAATACAAATATAATTTGAAAAATGTCTGAAAACCATTTCACAGTCAGTCTGTGTGAGAGAATGTGAGTGAAAAAAAAGATTACATTCATGCTGTTCTCCTGAGTAACATCTCTCTTCATTCAAACTTACATGTGCATGTGGTAGACGTTTAATATAAAAAAAACATTTCATTGCTTTCATATCTACAGTACCATTTTGCACAATAATAATCCATCTGTATAAATATTATGCATTGTGCAATACAAAAATAATGCTTTTTATTCATTGTCTGTCTTGTGTACATAACATGTGAACAAATACACATGATTAGTGCAAACATTGCATTAAGAGGTTTGGTTTAGTTATGAGAAGATCAGTAAATGGAAAATAACCTGATTATACAGATTACACATAGAGAAAACATAGCATTTGTTCTGTGTTTATCTATATGTGGTTTTGTTACAGCATGGTGATTTCACTGGGTGGCAGCGTCAGCCTCTTCTCTCGGACAGACAGCATATTCTCAATGTGCATGGCGATAACCCGACACAGCTCCAGACCCTACAAACAACATATATCCTCATACACCACTCATTCATACTTTTACACTGCTCTCATGATGTTGGATGTGCATTACCTGTTCCAGTTGTAACTGTGTGACCCTGTGGTTGGTTAAGTCCCCTATCAGAATGTCTACATAAGGGTAACTGGATCCAGCGCTGGGCCGCTGTGTGTGAGCTGACTGAATCAGCTTCAGCGGGAACTTCACCTGCACCTCCTGCCAACAGAAAATCAGTTTGGAAAACTAAAAACATTACACATATTTAAGACCAATTAAAAAAAAAAACATCCAAAACTTGTATGCATTTAATGCCATGACCTTCATACTTTCTTCTAAGGTCTTAACTAAGTCTGTGTGTTTGCAAAACGCACATGAGTGTCTTTGTGCAGGAAGTGCAGTCCGTTCTGATTCACAGCGAGGAGGCATGGTGCAGCAATGGTGCTGTTGCTGCTGCTTTGGATGTAGAAGAAGGATGATCCAAACATGGGAAATGCACACACCAAACCTGAAGTTACACAGAGAAACACGATTTAACAAACCTTGCTTTTTATCATGGTAATATCTGATAGCAAAAAGGTAAAAAGTGAATGTGTTTGGCACTGATGAGAGTAAATACCCAGGAACTGGGATCTGGCCTGGTGAGGGTTTAGGCTTTGGATGGCGTGTACATGTTGGGCAACCAGTTGCATCCACTGCTGAGGCACCTGTCTGCCAAAGATCTCAACCGGGATGTATTCTATCAGCTCATGACTACAAAAAGAGAACATTTTTGAAAGTCACTATGCTGAAAATGAATAGATGTGAAAAGATTTTTAATAAGAAACATCCCAAAGGAAAGTAATGCTCATGTATCAGATGTTACTTGTAAAATTTCCTTAGGAAATATACACTATTGTTCAAAATGAAAAATTAATGCGACATTATATCTCACAATTCTAACTTTTTTTTTCAGAATTGCAAAATATAAACTTGAAATTTTGACATTTTCTCCCAGAATTGCGAGATAAAAACATGCAATTCTGACTTTTTTCTCACAATTCTGACTTTTTTCTTATTATTATGAAATATAGGGTCCAGTTTTCAAGGAAAAAATACTTATTTTCTAAGAATTGCGAGTTTATATCACAATTCTGACTTAACTTGGAATTGTGTGTTACAAAGTCAGAAATGCAAGATATAAACTCAAAAAAAAGTCACAGTTGTGAGTTTTCATCTCGCAATTCTGACTATTTCTCAAAACTGTGTTTGTTTGTCAAAATTCTGAGTTCATTTCTTACAATTCTGACTTTATAACTCGCAAACGTGAGTTTATATCTCACAATTCTGAGAAAAAGAAAAAGATTTTTTTTTCAGTGACGGAAACAGACTTCCATAGGGGGCAATAAGATTTTTGTCTGAAAGAAGTTAATACTTTTATTTAACGAAGATCCATTGCATTGATCAAAGCAACAGTAAAGGCATTTATATTGTTACAAAAGATTTGCCTAAAATAAAACTTGTTCTTTTAGACTTTTAGAAAATTTATAGAAAAATATATATCACAGTTTCCACAAAAACATTAAGCAGCACAACTGTTTCTAACACTGATAAGAAGTGTTTCTTGAGCAGCAAATGAGCATATCAGAATGATTTTTTAAGGATCATGTGATACTGAAGACTGGAGTAATGATGCTAAAAAACATCACAGAAATAAATTACATTTTGCAATATATTCAAATAGACAACAGTTATTTTAAATTGCAATAATATTTCACAACATTGTTTTAACTGTATATTAGATCAACTGCTGACATACAATAAAATGTTGATAATATATCTCAGATAACTTGGTCTTAGAAGAATTTGAGAAATGTCTGAGTTAATACTGAATTTTCTTTAGTTATTGATGCTGATTATTCTGTGGCATAATAAACACCAGATTCTTTTCTGATACTAATTTCCAGATATTACTCATAGGGTGAAAATTAAGTCAAATTGTATGCATATATAAAAGTGCATAAAGAATGAAAAATGTCTAAAATGGAAACATACATAGTAGGCGTGTAGAGACTGTCTTTGGCTCTGTGTTGAAGAGCAGCAAGTTTGGCAAACTGATTAAACTGCTGTTCACTGATCTTTCCCTGAGGTACAACATTCAACAGACCCTTCAGGTAGTCTGGCAGAACCTGTGCAAATACAAACACACAATTATGAAGAAATATTATAGGTATGGATACATTATAATTAGGATATAACTGTGTTATGTATTGTGTATGTATTATGTATATATAATTGACAGTGATTTATTATATTTATCAAAGTTTTAATGAATATAAAAGACTTTAATGTTTTCGAAAGAATCTCACTGACACCAATTGATAAAGAATGGTAATGCATGGATATGTAATGTATTTTCGTAACATTGTGTCCTGACCAAATGCAATTCCAGGAAGTTTTAAATACTATCAGTATGAACATAGAGGTTGATATTTTAGTGCACTGTATCTGGTTAGGACATGTGTGAGTAATGGCATGTGATAAGACAGACATGTCTTGCCTGGTTATAGTGCATGGTGACACAGAGCTCATTGTCAAACTTGAGCGGATGGGCCCAGATGACTCGTCTGAACCAGAAGCTGTAGTTGGGATCAGTTTGCTCCGCCTCTGTTGCAATGTCTAATATGTACTCTCTCTTATTTAGAGGCCGCACATTCTGACCTGGATGATGTCACCAAAAATATATGAATGAATGTATCTGTTAGGGTATGTTCGGAATGTCATACTACTCATGCTGTTTTGGAAGTACGCATATTTATATTGTGAATAATACAGATTTTTTCTACATAGAATATCTGGATGATCTACTTATCCTAAATTTGCTAAATAAACAAGTATAGGACAATGCAATGCTGTCGACTTAGCCTTTCATTTCTAGTAAGACTAATGAACCAGATGTAAAAGCAGCTGTAATTTTTTAATATGTCCTTTTTGACTCATCATTTGGTCTAATAAAAGGGAACAATTGCTGAATTAAACATCCAATATGAGGTCATGAAATAATAAAGAATACTACTTTTTAAAACTTTTTTTTTGGTATACTGTGTATACGGCATTATAAAAATTTTTTGGCCGTTTTTGCAGTATTCAGTGTATAGTTTGCTAGTATTTCATTCCAAACATACAAATGACACTGAAAAACAATATAATTGGAATCACTTTTTTTTCTAGCTGATGGACAAAAAAAAAACATTGACAGCCAATCAGAATCCATTCTGCTTTAAAGAGTGTGGGCATTTTTAGTGGCAGACAACAAAAATGCATTGCATGCTTATAATGAGCAGAATGTTATCATGCATTAGTGGTGACACTATTATAGTTATTGTTATTGTCATCTTTATAGTTATGGGCCTTGATAGAGGTGTAAGCACATCAATCTGTACCTCGGTTGGTGACTATGAAAACTGTGTATTCATCCATTGCCTCCAGCCTTTGCAAAGCCATCTCATAACACAACTCCTCTATAACATCCAGTGCAACCTGCAAACAAAGCAATTTTAACTTTTACCTTAACTTACAATTACAATAACATTCTATAAAAGATACAAACCGCCACATAAGAAAAGAGACGTACAGAGCAGGTTTTGATCTTCAAATGTCTCTCAATTCCTCCAGGGAATAGAAACAGCTGCCGCTTTGAGCTTCGACCAGCCTGAAAACACATTCATGAAAATAATTACATTGTAATATATACCACATACACTATTGAACAAAAGTCTGGGGTTAGTGGAGGTATGTACAATCTTGTGTTTATGTGTATTTACTGACCATTATGGCTTTGAGCTCCATACTGCTGGGGTAAACACTCCTGCCTCCAAACTGAAAGGTCTTTCTCAGGTTCTGCTCACAAGCTTTAGCGATTCCTATAGATCACACATTAAATATATTAGATCACTGTGCCTCACTGGAGACTAACATATGTTAAAAAGTGTACATGTGACATAATTACCATGAAAAAGCACTTCTGGACTTTTGCAGACGTCTCGTAGGAACTTGAGTAAGAATGGTTTGAGCACTTCAGAGCAGCGGTAAAATGCTGTCAGAATGTAGAGTAACCGCCAGCCTTTCTGACAGCTGTCACTGGAGCACAACACAACCAAACATTTATAGCTTAACACAGAGTCCTATCAAACATGCAATACAAATGTTTCACATGTGTGTATCTCACGGTTTAGAGCTGGTATTGGCTGTAATCTGTTTGAGGACTTGACAGTACGCCTCATCCTTCATCAGTCCATATTCACCCGTTAACTACAAAAACAATTATGTATTTTAGTCAAATTAAAGCTATATAAAACACAACTGTAGGTCTATGTGCAGAGGTTGTGCTTTACCTTTAGGAAAGTGCAAACCACAAACTGCTCCGATTGGCCCCTGAGAGGATGATCTCCCATAAATTTCATTATGGCTACACCCAAAACAAAAACACAGAAATAAATCTTGAGATATGATGCATAACAAAAAAATAACAAAAAAACAAAATAAAGCAGACTGTGTGGCTTTGATATATCTCTTATCTTACCTAAGAAAATTTCAGACGCAACCCGGTTCATGTTGGGGTCAGTAAAGTCTATGAGAGACTCTAGAATAGGGTTCTGGAGAAAATAAGAAATCTAAAGTTTTATATGTGCATTTGGAGTATTTTCTATGCATATGTATGTGTACTATTGTTCAAAATTTTGGGATCAGTAATATTTATCTACGTTTTTGAAAAAAAGTTTCTATTTGAATCAAAAATACAGTAAAAACAGAAATGATTTGAAACACTACTTCAATTTAAAATAAAATGTTCTATATTTTAATATACTTCAAAATATAATTTATTCCTGTGATCAAAGCTAAATTTTCAGCATCATTACGCCAGTCTTCAGTGTCACATGATCCTTTAGAAATCATTCTAATATGCTGATTTGCTGCTCAAGAAACATTTCTTCTTCCTATTATCAATGTTGAAAATCTGATACATTGTTTTCAGGATTCTTTGATGAATACAAAGTTAAAAAACAGCATTTATTTGACATAAAAAATGTTTTGTAACATGTCTTTACTGTCCTTTTTGATCTATTTAATGTTTCCTTGCTGAATATAATTATCCATTTTAAAAAAAAAAAAGACCCCAAACCTTTGAATAGAAATGTAAATGCATACGTATTCGCATGTATTTACATGTTTATGTATGCATAGTGGGCACATTACCTTGCTGAATTTCACCATCTCTGCAGGGTCTTTGTTTCCTTTACCTTTTTTTGACTTGTCTCTAAACGAATCACTAGTCACATAAAAAATAAAATGACAACATTTAGTTTTAGTCCTGTGTTTGACTTTGTCAGACTTTGGAAAAAAAAAAATTTATTTATTTTTTTTTTTTTGTAACATCACTTTTACCTCTTGCTTCCATCTGACGTTCTGAAATATTTCCTAGCAAACTCCACTATGTTGTACTGGCTGTCCAAAAGAATATTCCCCTCAACTTCAGAGTCACCGAAATCCCCAAATCCATCAGACTGACAATCACAAAACAGACATGTTAAAAACTATGTAATATTAGTAATATACATCAGACCAAAAACAGAAAATTCACAATTTTTATGTTCAAACATTTAGAAAATATTTAATACTGCATGAAAATAAAGGTTTAATTTCAGCATTTGCAATCATTATATAACATGTATTAACATAATATCAGCCATCAAACACATAGACACATAGAGATATAGTGAATATACTGTATGAAGTGATATTGTGTATCTATACCTCTAGTGATGGGTCCAGTTCATGTGCAGCTGCAGTGGAGGCCACAGCGAGAGCGATAGCTCCTGATGCTGCCACTCGGCCCTGTCTGTCTCTCGGCTCATCTCTCCTCTCTGCTGGGAGACTCAGGAAATCAGGAGCAGCTACAGGAACCACGCACTCCATGGGGAATGCTCCACTCCGACCCTTCACCGCCCCATACCTCCAGCCTGGAAAAACATTCATAATCGATGGTTTGTCCTACGTACATTGTATTTTTTTTTTTTTAATTAAAACAGACTATTGGAAATATTAATGTAATACATTTGAAAACAAAATACCATTTCAGTCTCATGACAAAATATCTCTACCAGATAAAAAACAAATAAAATAATAAAAATCTGTCAAATGTTATATGTCGAACCAAAATCTGGTGTGCCTCTCTTCAGCTCCTCAAGGTAGATGACCTTTTTCTTCACCACGCAGCCATAACTCTGACCTGAAACACAAAAACACATGCAAAACATGAAAATGTTGCAGTTCTTCCTCTAAAATGCATGCACAGCGTTTTATGTCTCACTGTGATTATGCACTGTACTGCTCCCCTCACAGATTTCCTGAACTATCAAGGATATTTATAAGCCTTTCCAAGGTTAACTTCTGCTCATCTGATGGAATGCAAATATTACGAGCTCCATTCTAGAGATTTTCCTGCACAGTCATTTCATTTACTGACACAAAATTAAACAAAATCACTGCATACAAAACATGTTTGGGGTCTCACATTTAAAAATGTGGGGTTTTCATGTTTCTTATGCTCACCAAGGCTGCACTTCTTTGATCAGAAATACAATTAAAAAGGTACTAGAAGTACTAAAATTGTTTTCTATTTTTATATATTTTAAAATGTAATTTATTCCTGTGATGTAAAGCTACATTTTCAGCATCATTACGCCAGTCTTCAGTGTCACATGATCCTTCAGAAATCATTCTAATATGCTGATTTACTGCTCAAGAAACTTTTTTTTTATTATTATCAATGTTAAAAACAGTTGTGCTGCTTAATATTTTTGTGGATACATTTTTTTCACGATTTGATTAATAGAAAAGTTCAAAGGAACAGCATTTATTTAAAATATTTTGTAACACTTTAAATGCCTTTACTGTCACTTTTCATCCATTTAACAAATCCTTGCTAAGTAAAGGATTAATTTCTTAAAAAAACAACAACAACTTACTGACCCCAAACTTTTAAACTTTAGTGTACTTAAACTCTGGGACTAGATGGACTCAATAATGTCTTGTATTTGGTTGTACCCAAGTGCACCTCTTCTTACCCTCCTCTAATCCATCCATGGCTTGCAGACGAATGATATCTCCTTTATGGAAGCTAAGGAGAGCTCTGTCCTCTGTGATGAAGTTTCTCTCTGCTACAACATACTCAGAATCCTGCAGAAGAAGTCAGAAGTATGGAATTGCATGTTTAAAGGGACAGTTCACCCAAAAATGAAAATTGCCCTATGATTTTCTCACCCTCAAGTAATACTAGTTGCATATGACTTTCTTCTTTCAGATGAATATAATCAGAGATATATTAAAAAATGTCCTGGCTCTTCCAACCTTTATAATGGCAGTGAATGGGTGTTGAGATTTTGAAGTCCAATAAAGTGCATCCATCCATCATAAAAAGTACTCCACACAGCTCTAGGGGGTTAATAAAGGCCTTCTGAAGTGAACTGATGCGTTTGCATAAGAATAATATCTATATTTAAAACTTCATAAACCATAAAACTCTCCCATGAATGCATGTATAGTTAGCGGAAGCTATAGATTACAGTCTAAAAAGTTTTAAACATGAATATTTTTCCAAAACAAAAGCATTGATTCACTTCAGAAGGCCTTTATTTATTCTCCGAAGGTGTTTTTTGATGGATGGATGTACTTTATTGGACTTCAAAATCTCAACACCCATTCACTGCCATTATAAAGCTTGGAAGAGCCAGGACATTTTTTAACATAACTTTGATTGTATTTGTCTGAAAAAAGAAAGTCATATACACCTAGGATGGCTTGAGGGTGAGTAAATCATGGGGTAATTTTCATTTTTAGGTGAACTATCCCTTTAAAAAATGACAAGAAGAAAAATCAAAGCATGTTCCGTACCTTCTTAAGATGAGAGATGAAGAGATCAACCATATGTTTGATCTGAGGTGCTTTGGCCGAGAACAAAATCAGTTTCTCATTCATTAGATTAAACTCCAGCATGTTTTGAGAGGGGATTGTCACAAACAGGATGTCTGTGTAGCTGTAGGAAAGCGTAAGAGTTTAGATGCTTTAGAAGGTGTACGGCTGACAGATGGTTAATGTCTGGAAGAATGACACACCTGTACGGACGGAGCACTCGGAAGTAATCTGGAGCTGCAGTGCTGCTTTTTACTGTCTTTAGAAGCTTGATACCAGAGTGAGACACTGCCAACACCTGCACTCCAGTACCCACACTGCCCTGCAAACACACACACACACACACTGGTGACATATTGGCAATAAACAACATTGCACTCACACTAACAGTCTGCCAGGAAACGGAACTCACAGAGGCAGGAAAAAGGCGAGAAAAATAAATCTCCCATGAATCCCTGGCAGCTGTAATCACAGCTTTCTTCACACTCTCATCCTGAACATCTGTGTTCGGCTCGATGCCATATTGTGCTATGAAACAAACAAGCATAATGTAATAACAGATCAGTGTGGGTATCATAAACAGTAAACTGAACAAGATATCTTGGAAAATAATTAAAAAAAAAAAAAAAACACACAGAAATGAAAGTGTAAATTAATTCTTTCCTCACCAAACAAGGACTTCATCTTCTGCCTCTCCCCTTTAGTAATGCGCACACAGGCTTCTGTAAACGTGTCATTAACAATCTAAAAAACACAATTTAAAGATCAGAAATAATTATTTAAATATTTTTTAAAAAGTTAATCGATACTTTTATTTATCAAGGATCCATACAATTAACTAAAATTGACAATAAAAAATGTATAATATTTCTATTTCAAATAAATGCTGTTCCTTTGAACACTCTATTATTCAAATAATCTTGTTAAAAAAAGCACAACAGTTTTCAACAATGATAATAGGAAATGTTTCTGGAGCACCTAATGTGACCCTTGACCACAAAACCAGTCATTTCCATTGATGTATGGTTTGTTAGGATAGGACAATATTTGGACGAGATGCAACTATATGAAAGTCTGGAATCTGAGGGTGCAAAAAAATCAAAATATTGAGAAAATAGTCCTTAAAGTTGTCCAAATGAAGTTCTTAGCAATGCATATTACTAATCAAAAATTAAGTTTTAATACATTCACGACAGGAAATTTACAAAATATCTTCATGGAACATGATCTTTACTTAATATCCTAATGATTTTTGGCATAAAAGAAAAATCTCTCATTTTGAACCATACAATGTATTGTTGGCTATTGCTACAAAAATATACCCGTGCTACTTACGACTGGTTTTGTGGTCTAGGGTCACAAATCGTCATATTAGAATGATTTCTGAAGGATCATGTGACACTGGAGACTGGAGTAATGATGCTGAAAATTTAGCTTTGCATCACAAGAATAAATTACATTTTAGAATATATTCAAATAGATAACTGGTATTTTATACTGTAATAATATTTCACAATATTACTGCTTTTTTACTGTATTTTTGATCATATAACTGCAGCCTGAGAATAAAAGACTTCTTTACAATAATATAAAAAAACAGTATTGTACACTACCAGTCAAAAGTTTTTTAGACAGTAAGATTTTTAATGTTAGTTTTATAAAGAATTCTCTTCTACTCACCAAAATGCGGCAAAACAGTAATACTGTGAAATATTTTTACTATTTAAAATAGCTGCTTGTTATTTGAATATATTTTAAAAAGTAATTTATTCCTGTGACCAAAGATTTTTCAGCATCATTACTCCAGTCTTCAGTGTCACATAATCCTTAGATATCATTCTAATATGCTGATTTGCTTTTCAAGAAACCTTTATTATTACTATTATTATTATTATCAATATTTAAAACTGTTCAGTACATTTTTTCAGGATTCTTTGATGAATAAAAAGATCCAAAGATCAACATTTACCTGAAAATAAAATGTTTTTGTAACATTATACACTATACCATTCAAAAGCTTGGAGTAAGTATGATTTTTTTTTTTTTGAGAACGAGATTATAGAAATGAAAACTTTTATTTCATTTACTTCATCAAGTGATGATAAAGACATAAATGCTTCTGAACTTTCTACTTTCTACTCAGCTGTTTTCAACAAAATAATAATAAATGTTTTTTTGAGCAGCAAACTGGAACATAAGAATGATTTCTGAGGGATCATGTGACACTGAAGACAGTAGTAATGATGCTAAAAATTCAGCTTTAAAATCACTAGAAATAAGTTTTCTAATAAATACATTTTTACATATATTCAACTAGAAAACAGTTATTTTAAATAGTACAAAAATATTTTAAAATGTGACTGTTTTTGCTCTACTTTGGTAGTGAAACTTTGGTAGTAAAACTTGGTAGTGTATATTATAAAATTATTTTTTTTTTACTTACAGTGTAATTAAAATAATTCTATTTGCAATTGTAGAAATTTTATTTTTAGTTTTAGTACTAAAGTTTATTTAGTATCTCTCACCTGTTTGAATATGAGGTCCAGCACTAGAGGATGATTCCAAGTGTCTTTAGGATAGAAGACCTACAACAATTCGTACAACAGCGTTAGTTCAGAAACTGTGCTGTGTTTATAATGATCCACAAAACGATAATGAACACACTCATAAACAAATAATCATTTGAACACACACCTCCTTCCTGAGGTATATTTTCCAGGGAACATTTGTGTAGGTGTAATGCTCCTCTGTGCTGCTCCTGTGCAACTGCGTTTGGATGCTTTCAGTTTCCACTGGAAGATCTCTGGACACTGGTGTGTGTGAGAGAGATGGAGAAAGAGAGATGGTTGAAGGCATATGCACTTTAAATGTACACTGCTGTCCAAGTTAGGAGTCCGAAAAATTTTTAATGAATTTGAAAAAAGTCTCTTAAGCTCACCAAGGCTGCATTAATTTGATAAAAAAACAGTAAAAACAATAAAATTGTGAATAATTTACAATTTAAAATAACTGTTTTTTATTTTGAATATATGTAATGTTTCACATGTTTCATATGTAATTTACTCCTGTGATTTAAAGCCGAATTTTCAGCATCATTACTCCAGCCTTCAGTGTCACACGATCCTTCAAAAATCATTTGAATATGCTGATTTGCTGCTCAAGAAACATTTCAGATTATTATCAATGCTAAAAAGAGTTGTGCTACTTGATATTTATGTGGAAACTGTGATTCAGGATTATTTGACTAATACAAAGTTCAAAAGAAACATACTTATTTGAAATGAATAAAAGCATAATAAAAGTCTTATTGACCCCAAAATTTTTAACGGTAGTTTAACCCTTATAAAAAGTAATTTTACAGTGTTAAAGTGATCAAATGGTTCCACTATGATACTCTAATACATACATACATTCATATGCAATAGTATTTACATGGTACTCCACAGAATACCATGATAGTGTTCATAATAAGATAAAACCTTCATAATGCCATGGTATTTTTGCAAGCTCTATGTGTCTGTGTGTGTTTACCTGGTGGTGGTAAAGTCAGAGGTGGCTCTGGTGCTTTCTTCTTGCTGCTTTTAGTTGGTTTGAGGCCTCCATTTCTGGACACAGCAGCTGGAGTGGGAGGCTTTCTCTATACAAAGAGTTATTACACAGAGTAAGACAAAACATTTAATAAAAGTTTGCGAAGATACACACATTGTGCACAATACGACCAGGAATGTGTATAAAGGCCGATTTTGATTTAATGCTGACATTAATGTTGTCCTTGTAATTAATAAATCTAAATACATTTATAGTTAGTTTCAAACAAGACAAAACATGCTGAGATTTAAATGTGACTCTATGGAGATTTTGGACCAAGCGCCCCCTTGTGGAGTATAACTGAAGTAAAGAAGCGGTAAACACACCTGTGGAGGAGGTGGATTGTCCCTTTGGGTTTTTAGGATGTGCATTGCTTCATCATGTGGATTCATCTTCTTCACAAAACCTTTACCTTCTCGCCTGTTGTCAAACACATGGCATTATTTGAGTTAATAGGAATGACAATAAAATCATCTGATTGTATGAAACATAGGCGCAAATGCACAGGTAACATACCTCTGTATCTGCGGCACAGGTTCTGGGGTCGGCGTTTGATATTGCTTAATGATGTCTTTAATGTTGTGGCTGGGAATGATGTGCTCAGAGTTAGAGACCGAATATTTCACCACCTCTGTGCCAGGAGCCGGAGCAGAACGCATGGGACCTGTGATGGCAACAGGAGCTGAGAGAGAAAGAAAAAGAGGGAAGGGGTTGAATTTGCAGTTTCAATTCTTGGACATAATAAATCTTGAACACACAGATATATGGTTAAATGCAATGACACACCATGTCTTTTGGCAGGCCTGCTGTCAAGGTTAATTGGTGCAGCGGGGGCTTGTTTCTTCCCTAATGTCCCATTGGATGATGCAGCCTGAATTTAATTTAGCCAAAGGTAATAAATCATCAGCAAAACCAAAAACAAAGCTGTTCTTATGTTAAAACATACTCAGCAGTTAAACAGATATGCAGACTGGATAAATATTAAGTAAAAAAAAAAAGGAATAGTGCACCTAAAAATGAAAATTACCCCATGATTTACTCACCCTCAAGCCATCCTAGGTGTATATGACTTTCTTCTTCAATACGAATATGCTAAAAGTTATGTTAAAAAAATCTCCTGGCTCTTCCAAGCTTTATTATGGTAGTGAATGGCTGCTAAGTTTTAAATCTGGATATTTTTCTGACACAAACGCATCGATTTGCTTCAGAAGGCCTATATTAACCCCCCAGAGCCATGTGGAGCACTTTTTATGATGGATGGATGCACTTTTTTGGGCTTCAAAATCTCAACACCCATTCACTGCCATTACAAAGCTTGGAAGAGGCAGGGCATTTTTCAGTATAACTCCGATTGTATTCTTCTGAAAGAAGAAAGTCATATACACCTAGGATGGTTTGATGGTAAATAAATCATGAGGTAATTTTAATTTTTGGGTGAACTATCCCTTTAACCATAGACAATTAAAATGCAATTAGAAACTCTTTAGTTGCAGACTTATATGAAAATGACAGAAATAATTATCAATAAAAGCAAACTAATTCATCTAACAGTATTATAATGTACAACACAACACACAACATTTAATTGCACAAACTGATTTTACACTATTGAAAGTTTATATACTACTTTCTAAGTACCAAGGCTGAATTTATTTGATCTAAAATGCAAATATTTGAAATATTTTTGCAATTTAAAATAACTGCTTTCAATTTTAATATATTATAATATGCAATTTATTCCTGTGATGCAAAGCTGAATTTTCAGCATCATTACTCCAGTCTTTAGTGTCACATGATCATTCAGAAATCATTCTGATATGCTGATTTCTCATTATTATTAATGCTGAAAATTGGTTTGCAGCTTAGTATTTTTATGGAAAAGTAAAAAAAATGGATTTATTTCAAATAGGAATCTTTTTTAACACTGTAAATGTCTTAAAGTCACCTTTGATCAATTTAATGCTTCAGTGCTGAATATAATTAATTTATTTAAAAAAAAATCTAAATATATATTACTGGCCCCAAACCTTGGAAGTAGTAGTAGTAGTAGTAGTATTTACATTCATTAACATTGATTCAAAATCAATCATTTATTAATGAATCAAATAATCAATAAATCAAATAATGAATGATGATTTATCAACAATATTACTAGTCCACAAGGTCAAGTTTACAGTACAAACTAGATACTTTCACTCAAGTACCTTTGTGGTCGTGGCGCTCCGTGGCTGTGGTGTTGGGGGGCTGCTCTTTTTCTTCAGGGGCTCCTGTTGCTCCTCTAAGTTGCTGGGGGTGGCATTGATTGAGGTGGAGGTGAGGGTCGGGTGGGGGGTCACAGGGGGGCTTGTATACACGGACAGGGGAAGTGGGGCATAAGGGCTGGGTGGAAGGTTTGCGTAGGGACTGGGAGGGATGGCAGGGTACGGGCTGGGCGGCAGTGTGTTGTAAGGAGTGGGTGGAGGGCTGGTTGGGGGGCTGGTGAGCGGAGACATCGGTGGACTGGACACTGGACTGGTCACCATAGCCATCGCCTGCATGGTCATCTGCTGCGCCTGAGAGTCAAGAGAGTCAACAGACACAGGGTGATGTAAAATGCTTTTGTTTGTAGTCTTAGCTTTTGTCTTTTGGTGAAACTCTTTTTTATTTTGTAAATATTTTGTCATGTTGTATTACGTCAATCATTGTATTAATTGCAGTCTTACTAACAAGGCGTATAACTATTAACATATTAAAATAAGCCACCAAATCTGTAAGCAAACATTCAAAAACTGAAATTGTTAATAGATAAAAAATAAACAAAATAAAAATTAAATAATATAAAAAATAATGATATGCTACTATAGGTTTTGTTGACATTTTGCTTTAGATTTTATTTTTATATTTTCCATTTTTATTTGAATTGTAAGTAACGTTGTGGTGTTTTTGTTATTTGTATACATTTTTAGTAGCATTAGTTAATTTAGTTTTCAAATCAAATTAAAATGTATTTATAAAGCACTTTAAAAAACAAAGAGTGTACCAAAGTGCTAAACAATTAGAACATAATAATGAAACATAATAATATACAAAGATAGAGATAATAAAAATAAAGCAAGAGCAAAATAAAATAAAATACATTTATATAAATTAATCTAATCTGAACCTATAGTTAAATCACCTATAAGTAATTTGGTGAAACAAGATAATGGTAAGAATATTATTATTATTTTTTTTTAGAGAGAATTATTGTTTAAATAAAGACTTTAGTACCATAATGACAGCTTGCTGGTTGATGATGGTTTGTTGCTGTTGGGCCATGACAGTCTGCTGCGGGTCTGATGGACAGAATTAAAAGACATAATAATGAATGTTTGGCCATCTATTTCAATTCCTGTAAAGCTGAAGGCATTTTAATTAGAAATACCTGCCACTGGTGGCACTGCTGGCATAACGGGCATGACTGAAGCACCTGGTATGGGTGGCAGAACTCTCACTGCTACAGAACACACATAGCAGAAAAATATTACACATACACGGCCATCACACCATTAATGTATGTCTGTAGGGATTCATAATTTGAGTTTAGCTGAAAAGATCAGCATAGCTGCTCATCAGGTTAAAATGCTGATATGCTGGTGTCCCTAAAAGGCTTCTTAACTTTACTAACTGCTTGATCAGATTCACTAGTCAAGTCAAATTTATTTGAACAGCACTTTTCACAATATACTTTTTTTTTCAAAGCTGCTTTCCAGAAAATCATGGAATAATTCACCCAAAAATAAAAATGTTCTCAACGTCAGGCCATCCTAAATGTAGATGAGTTTGTTTCTTTATCGGAACAGATTTACCGATACATCTTTGCATTACATTACAACCCTGCAGTGAATGGGTGCCGTCAAAATGAGAGTCCAAGGAGCTGATAAAAACATCACAATAATCCACAAGTAAACCACTCCAGTCCATCAATTACCGTTTAGAAAGTTTTTAACTTTAAAATGTTGCTTCTAGCAAAAATAAGAGTCATCTATCCATAACACTGCTGTCATTTTGTCTGAATCAGGAGAAAAATATGCATCCAAAACAGTTTTAAACAAATATTTTTGTTGATTATGATGTGAAAGGACAGAGGACAGACTTTTTCATTTGGCATTATTATGAATTATGGACTGTTATTTTAGCCAGAAGCAATGGTTAAAAGTTGAAACGCCATAACAATAGACTTGTTTCTTACAAACACACATCTTTTCACTTCAGAAGATGTTAATTGATGAATTGGAGTTGTGTGGATTACTTTTGGATTATTGTGATGTTTTTATCAACTGTTTGGACTCTCATTTTGACGGCACCCAATCAGAGCAGCCATTGGTGAGCAAGTGATATAATACTAAATTTAAATTTTTGAATGAACTATTCCTTTAATGGTTACATTTTTCTTAATATTTTCATGCCTTACAGTAGAATTTAGCAGATCAGAGCTGGGTGATTAAATAGTTTTCATTTTGTGACGATATGTGACCATGGACCACAAAACCAGTCTTAAGTCGCTGGGGTATATTTGTAGCAACAGCCAGAAATACATTGTATGGGTCAAGATTATTGATTTTTCTTTTATGCCAAAAATCATTAGGAAATTAAGTAAAGATCATGTTCCATGAAAATATTTTGTAAAATTCCTACTGTAAATATATCAAAACCTAATTTTTGATTAGTAATATGCACTGCTAAGAACTTCATTTGGACAACTTTAAAGGCGATTTTCTCAGTATTTAGATTTTTTTGCACCCTCAGATTACATACATTTAAATAGTTGTATCTCCAAATATTGTTCTATCCTATCAATGGAAAGCTTATTTATTCAGCTTTCAGATGATGTGTAAATCTCAATTTCGAAAAATTTACCCTTATGACTGGTTTTGTGGTCCAGGGTCACATATAATCAAGCAGCTGAGATTTGCTATATAGTATATGTTGCCCTATACGAGTACACATGTATGTGGAAAAAGAAGGCCATACTCATACATCCAAATTTATGTAAAGATGTGGGTGACAATATAGTTACATTTTACGACAAAAAAATCAGGCCATTCAGATTTTCTATATTGTACAGTATATATATCGCTTTATGTGAATGTACTGTATGTATGCAGACAAAGTTGGACAAGTTTTGCTGGCAGTCCAGCATAAACCAACATAAACCAGCCTGGACCAGCAAAGAAATTGTTTCAACAGAGAGCATTTAATTTATGTACCTCCAGGCTGAAGAGCAGCTGAGACATTGACCCTAGCAGGAGACGGTGCTTCATCGCCACCTACACCACCTCTACCCTTCATCCTACCAGACAACACTGATGCATCAAGGTCCTAAATAAAAAAAATATATAATCCGGTTAGTTACTCTCCTTCAATGTACTTTCAAAAAAGAAAAAAACTTTGATAATATAATGAGTCAGACCTTCACACATATCAAACTGTTTAATCTGTTTCTGTAACCGATATTAGAGAAATCTAATTGTTTTAACTTGTGTGTGCAGTTTACAGTATGACTTTTGGTCTCTGTTTTTCTCTCTGTGTGGGATAAGCCTCATTAAAAAATTACAGCCTCATTTGCTTACTTATTTCCTAGTGCTGTGTGTAAAATGATCATAGAAAGCCCAGCCAAACACATACACAAACCCACAATCAACATTAACATAAACGAGACTGTGTGAATTACAGTAAGTCTGTAAAGCAATCTTCCATACTCTCACTCTCTCCTATTCACATCTGTGTGCGTAAGTTAATCAGCTGACACCGTACCCCAGTTCCATCAGACAGAACTGGGTCAAACAGGCTGTCCAAATACCGGTCCATCCCTCTCTGAGTGCCATCATAGGGCGGTTCTGAGTCTGATAAAGAGACAGAAGACAGAGAAAGTGAACACAAAAATGAGAGGAATTCATATTTTATAATGTAAAAATCTGTATCTTTCTATTCTGTTACAGTAAAATTATTTAAATATGCTTTAACTATAATAAATCCCATAAGATACACTAGTTCAAAAGCATCAGCAGACACATTTAATAGATCAAAAGTCACAATAAAGACATTTATAATATACAAAATATTTATATTTCAAACAAGTACTGTTCTTTTGAACATTCTACTTAATTAATAAATTCTAAGGGTCAGAGGGAAAAAAGTACATTTGATAGTTACCCAAAAATCTCTTCAATCTAAGTGAAGACAGGTACACAAGTAAAACAGAAAGTTGTTAATGATCAGTGACCTGTGCATTCACCCCTGCAAGACCCCTTTAAACTGTATAATGTTTCCCATCCTCAAGACACGCACACGGAAAGATTACAAGAACACCATCGGGGTTAGTTTAGCTGTATGTAATCTAGCCATTCTGTGTGTATCTGATTCTACTTTACATGCAGGGCTGTAGATCTGCTACTGCTGATTAAAGCAGGGGCTGTAGTTTAGTGTTTCTTGAGGTTATGCTCGGTTATTCACTGGCGGGCCAACTGGAGCGATAACAGTCGCTGGCCAATCAGATTGGGAGAGGGTCAACGACTTTATGTCCTTTCACTTAGGAACTGATGTATGTTGTGCTTCTTTTAAAGGACTGAAAGGCTACCCAGATTGTAGTGGCCTTCAGAAATTGGTAGACTGTTGGTTGCAACGGCGCTCGTTCGGTTGGCATACGAGAGCGGTCCATCCTCATCCTCATCAAATCCACTGCCAAAGAGACTACTGCATATAAACATATGTGTTAAACACTGTCACAACAAAGCAGTGCAATGAAAACATAAATATGCGTAAAACGAAATATGCGTACATGCTCGCGTTAGGTCGTGCCTTGCTGGGGTCTTCGGTAGAGATGATGAAGTATGTTTTTTGTTTGGGGAAGTCTGGCAGCAGCTCCAGGTCGCACACCAGATCCAGAACATAATCGTGACCCTCTAACTCCACCCACTGCGCCGGCTCCTTCATCAGAACCGACCAACCCCATCGACTCTCAATGGACACGCCCCTGCAGTATAACCAGTACCATGATTACAAGTCTGTGGCCATCATAAATCACACAAATGTCTGTGAAATCTGTCAACTTTCAATCTGCAGACTGCTTCTGACTTTCAGCAACTAGCATAGGGAACCCCAGGTATTGAGACTTGCATGGCTTAATATAATGCAAATGAAAGAAAAAAGACGATAAAAGATTGTCGTTATTTTAAAAAATCCACATGGTTTTATACATATGAGACCCTGGACCACAAAACCAGTCATAAGGGTCATTTTTTTGAAACTGAGATTTATACATCATCTAAAAGCTGAATAAATAAGCTTTCCATTGATATACAGTTTGTTAGGACAATTTGGCTGAGATATAACTATCTGAAAATTGGGAATCTGAGAGTGCAAAAAAAAAAATTTAATATTGAGAAAACCCCTTAAAATTTGTCCAAATGAAGTTCTTAGCAATGCATATTACTAATCAGAAATTAAGTTTTCATCGAACATGATTTTTACTATGATCTTTATCCTAATGATTTTTGCCTCAAAAGAAAAATTGATCATTTTGACCGACACAGTGGCTATTGCTACAAACATACCCGTGCTATTTAAGACTGATTTTGTGGTCCAGGGTCACATATTTTGGACTATGGGGGACGCCATGGTTTAAATGACATGAAATGGTTGCACTCGGTGAGCAACTGGCAGGGTTGCCAGATATTCACAATAAAACTCACCCAAGTGCTACCCAAAACTAGCCCAAAAGTAGCCCAATTGCGTTTTGAGGAGGGTGCCCCGTTAAAAATCGCATTCCGGGGGGTAAAATACAAGTTTTTTGGTGGGGTTCCCCTCGTAAAATTAGCATTCCAGGGGCTAAATATTAAGTTATTGTGGTCGCTTCAACCCGTGGACATGAAAAACAACCAGCGGCAACAGTGTTAAAGTAGCCCAATTCCGTGGGAAAACTGTGGACTTGGCAACACATTTAGACTCCTTGTGGGGAAAAACTGATGGTACTGCATTTGGTTTAAGCCTAAGCTTATATCCATCACCACCTGTAGGTTCTTTCAATAGCTGTGGTCATCATATCAATATTTTACATTCAGGGTTGTTTTGCGGTAAAAATAGCAACAGGTAGCAGCAGTAGCTCATCGAGTGCAACCATTTTACATCATTGAAATAATGGAGCTCACCATAGTCCAAAATATGTATAAAACTATGTGGATTTTTTAAATAACGTAAATCTTTCATGGGTTTTCTACTACATATTTCAGTAAGAGACATCATTTATGTTATATTAAGCCATACAAGTCTTAATACCCAGGGATTCTTTTAAGATGATACATTTTCAAGTAACTCTAAAAATTCAGCAGAAAAAAAAATACCTGTGTTGTAGCACATCTCCAGCAAGGCCCTCACCATTGGTCCAGGAATGGACAGGACACAGGAAAGACACACCTGCGAAAAAATAATCAAATATTCTGATATTCTGGTTTCTAGATACATTTTGGCTTCCTCCTTGAGTCTAAATCTTTGCTTTTTTTATGTTCTTCCAGATAAAAAGCATAAGCCTAATCGCTTAGAAAACCATAAGCATACCTTTTTCTCAACCTAAACAGACTTGAGTATCCAAATTTGCTATGAAATACAGATAATTAACTAATTGTGATATACACAGTTAGTCTGAAATGATAGGTTTAAAATATTTGTATTGTTCTAGTATTAGTATTGTCACACAGCTATCATTATACTTCAAAGACAATGATTTATCCACTGGGGTTGTATGCTATTACTCCCACGATCACTGTGTGTACTTTATGGAGCATCAGCATTTCACAGTCCATACACCTGCATTATAAAGTCATACAAAGAATGGCATAAGAGTAAGTAAATGATCAGAAAATTTTCATTTTTGGGTGAACTATCCCTTATTTTTTATTTAACACTTCATAATTAGCACACAGGGGAAAAATCTCCAATAAGAGGTCATTAATATCTTTAGCTAATAATGGTTATGCAGTTGTAAGAGAGTTGACGGGTGGAAACAATAGTCAAGATAATGCAGACTGACCATCTTATCTGTACTGGCGCACACACACATGTGCTCATCCACATTCCACACACACACACTATCATATATCGACTAATCTGCTCCAGTCCAAACAGGCGAGGACAGAGAGACAGTGTAACTGGATGAGAAGAGGAGTGAAATAAAGCAGAGAGACAGAGAGCGTGAGAGAGATTAGATGAAAGAGGAGAGGCTGAAAGAGAGATATAGGGAATGACAGAAGAAGAGATTAAAGAGATGAGAGGAAAGAATGGACAGATGACACCAGTCCTGATTTGCATCCTGGCCTGATAATAACATGCATTATTTGACAGAGACAGATGATAGGGAAAGGAAATTGAGGAGAGAGAGAGAGAAAACAGCACCACCTACATCTTGGTTCAATGTTGCACAACTAGGCCACAGATCAGATTTACAATCCAGCTGGATGCCAATAGTCAAGAATCATGTCTACTGGCTGTTGTTTTCTATCTGACATTGTAGCTTTGCTCCAAAACCTAATGAACTGCCTAACTTAACAGAATATACAAATACATGTTTTTTTTTTTTTTTAAATATGCACATTCACTCTTAATTGTACGCCTAATATTTGGAAACAGCTCCATTAATTGTCTTGTTACATTCAGTTATAAATTACATGAATCATGCAAATGAGCTTACATTTTTCAATTTAAAATGGTGAGATTTGACTAAAAAATGCATCACTGGATTTTTTTGTTGGTCGTTCTGTAAAACAGCTGTTAATAAACTATTTTAAGCAAGGAATTTTTTAGCTTTTCCAATTTTGTGGTTTAAAGGGGAAATTTGAAGTAAGGTGGTGGCATGCCAGCTGAGTGTGAACAGGAAAAGGTGAAATGAAAATCAATAATAATAAATAATTTGAAACTGGGTTTTCCTTAATTTATTACAGAAATAGTTCAACCAGAAATGGAAAAAAAGCTGAGTGGACTCGCATTCTGATGGCACTCATCTATTGGTAAGCAAGTGATATAATTTCTGGAAATCTGTTCCAATGAAGAAATGAGCTCATCTACATCTTAGGTTGACTGAGGGTGAGTACATTTTTAGCTAATTTTATTTTTAGGGAACTATTTCTTTATGTCTTTTTTATTCAGTGGCTACGGTGCACATTTATTCTCTTCTCTTTGTTATACAAGCAAGATCTTACCATCAAAACAATGCACCTGGAGCACTATGTGTGCTTTCTTGCGGGTGGCAGTCCACTCTAGCAGGGATGGCGGGTATGTTCGAGATGCTTCAGGGACTAGGTGTGATTTCTGCATGGCTTGGATGAGTTTGTGCTGGCACAATGCCTTAAAGCCATTTAGAGCATAGTCTGACACAAATCTGACAGAGACAGAGGCAGACACAGTTCGTTAACTGCTTTGTCACTAAATCTCACATTGCATTGTTTGTACAAAATAATCCATCAGTGATGTCTTCATTTTATTCATAACTGAAACTGCGTGAAAAGGTTAGACTTGAGGTCAGTAAGATTTTTTTAAAATAAATAAATACTGTTATTTAGTAAGGACACGTTAAATTGATCAAAAGTGATGGTATAACAATGTAAAAGCCTATATTATTTCAAATATGAGCTATTCTTTTGAACTTTCTATTATTTTTTTCTTTCTATTTATCATCACAGGAATAAATTACATTTTAAAACATATTAAAATAGAAATCAGTTATTTTAAATTGTAATAATATTTCACAATAATCACTTTATTGATCAAATAAATGCAGTCATGGTAAGAATAACAGACTTGCTTTGAAAGCTTGCAAAAATAATCTTACTGACCCCAAACTTTTGAACAGTAGTGTATGTGTTTGTATGCGTATTCTCTCACTTTAGCAGGTATTTCTCCATCTTCTCAGACGGGGCAAAGGAACTCAAACAGGCGGCCATCAACAACCAGCCTCTCTCTGCATTTCTGGTGTTTTCATTCCGCCACACCTGATTGGCTAGCTGCGCTAGGATCTCATCTCTGATTGGTGGAGTGGCAAGGCCTCTCTGAATGATGTAATTTCCAAACAGGTTTTCTTGAGCTCCATTCAAGTTTGGATCTCCCATGAAACGCAAAATCTGTCAATCACAGATATTAAGATTCAGCAACAAAACTGCAAGAGAATTATGAAGTGCTGATAATGAGATTACGGGGTTTATTATTAATGTAACATTACCAGTATAAACACATCAAGAGCATCCTGTTTCAGATCATCTTCTAGCCGGGTCAGTGAGTTCTCCAGCGGTGCTGTTAGCATCCCAAACTGCAATTCCTGCACACAAATTAGACAAATTTGACTGTGTTATGTCCTTAATGTAAGTGAATTGTAAGTATTATCAAAGTCCCTTTAGAACAAGTCATTTCACTCAGCAGCCATCTTTGAAATGCCTCCTGTCTCACTGAATGGGAAAACAGCAAATTCTCCAAAACTGTTCACCAAGCTTACGATTAAATTTCATATTTGAAATCACCAATGAAATCTGACAACAACCGCTTCATAAATGTTCTTCCTTATGGTTCAATAGCATTAAAAAAGCTTATTTTTCAGGCTAGATCAGCCAGTGCATATGCGCAGTCCTGAGTGCACGTCTCAGAACGCTGATTGTTTCTATAGCAACTGAGACTTCTAACGGCAGCTGTAGTGATGCGTCAATTTTACCAATTAGCGATTGGCTCTTTTACTCAGAGGGCGGGGCTTCCCTCGATAGTGCAGCCATAATGAACGTTGCATTCTTCCCCATTCAAAACTATACGAGTGACACTTCTTGGGTATTATGTAGTCTTTGGTATAATGCATGTGTGTGTGTGTGTGTTAGCAGGCAGGACACTCACCCTGAAATGTGTACGTATATATTTGGTCATCAAATGGTTGTTGATGTCCAGCGGAAGAGTGAGCTGGGGGTCCGTTTGTATTCTAGGAGCCTGAACCAGAGCCAAGCAGTCTGAATGACGCTCCTTACCAGCTAACAAGAGAAGAAATGGCAAAACATAGGTTTAATATTATTTAAAATTTTTTGGGGTAGTTTATGATCTAGTTTTGCATTATGTGCATCATTTCTGTTTTTCAAATGCAAGTTCACTGTGTTAAATATGCCTGTATAGTATATATTTTTTTAATTTAAGTTTTAGTTTAAAACAATAGCACATCTTGCCTCAACTAGCAGCATGATGTGCTAAAGTCTGAACAAAGCTTGAGTTATAATAAAAGTGATGTTTGCCTTAGCAAATACCATTAATAATACGAAAGACAGCTTTTTACACACTGGGAAATTGTGAATAACCTGCTGTGGCCTGTAACAATCCTCCCAACTCTGCAGGAATAACCAGCTGAGTCACATTTACCACCTCCCTGCTTGTTCTCTCCTACAGAAAAGAGGAAACACATTATAGAAACTCTCGTTAGGAAAAGTGGAACATGTTTGGCTGGGTATTTAAAATCTGAAATTTAAAGAACACTGAGTTCTGTCAGTTTGAAAGTTTAATACATTAAAATACAAACTCGTTAATACTGCAAAGAGACACTAGGGTGATAAAATAAACATAATTGGTCATTATCTAATAATGAGCAAAGACTGTTCTTTTACCAGTTCAATCCTTCTCCTCTCCTCTTCTGCTCTCCTAGCTAAGAGGAGGTTGATCTGTAACAAAACAATGAGCCAAAGTCAAGCATTAAAAATGTGGAAAAACAGAATTCTGAATTCACATTAATGAATTGGTTATTTTTAATCACACTTAGTGAATTAACAGTTCGTTATTAGGTAACGTACCCTTATGTATCGTTTGCGATTGACAATAAGTCGGACCATTGCACGGTGCTTGATTAGGTATATATGCATTCGCAGAAACCGCCGCCTAAAAGGCACAAAGAGAGTAAGGGAAGTTTCAGCTATTTCAATGATTATTTCTCCTTACAGGAAAAAAACAGATCATAAAGTGATCAAATCAAGATCTGGAACATGGTTAACCAGCTCAAACCAGGCCCTCATAAGTTTAATCATGGTGGCCTACTAATACTGCCAAACTGACTTCATCCTTACTAATTGGTGGTTCAACTGATCAAGCATGTACACTTAGGTTAGGCCAGCTAATGACTAGTTAATGTCCAGTTTCAACCAGCTAGATACCTTGTGAAAGCAGTTACAATCAAAAGCTATAGTTCATATCCCTGAACTGCACAATATCACCTGGATAGTTTTAAGTCATATTACAAATTTAACCACAAACATGGCATTGAATTGACATAAGCAGTAGGTAGTTTACCTGGCCAAGAAGCCCTTGCAGTGAGCCTGAAGTTTTGTCATGTCCGCACGAAATTTGAGGAATTTCTTCCGGACAAAATACATCCGCACATAACGCTGAAGGGTCAATGCAGCTACATGCATCATACGATCACGTTTACTCTCCAATAACTGATAGACGTTCTCCTTTAGAAAGAGCTGAGAAAAAAAAAAATATGATTAAAGCAAACATTGTTTTTTGTTAATATTCTGATTTAGACTGTATTTGTATATTTACTGTTTTCATTTTAAGGTTTAATAATTGTTGTGTAGGTGTGTAATTTATATTATGTTTTATTTAAAATTAGGATTACACTTTATTTTAAGGTGTCCTTGTTACATTGTAATTACATTTAATTGCTAATGGTGGATATTTTGATGAATCGAAATGTATAAACTGTTTTTGTAATAAAATATTTTTTCGTAGTTTGTGTTATCCCTTATCAGTGCAAAATTATCATGAATTAAAAATGATTCATGCCAATATTGTCCAAAACCCCACTTTTCTAGGGCGTTTCCAAACCTTTGGAGTGCAGTGTATATATGTTTTTTTATTTGTATTTTTAAGAAGGAACAATTTTGGCATCCTTAAGGTCCATGTTCGAAATTCTTGTCCAAAATTTGTGCACGTTAAAAATAAATAAATACAACTTCATGTTGTGTCAGTCACATTTATACACTGCCTCTGAAACTTTTGTCCATCATAAAAAAAATTCAGATTGGTTAAATTTGCTGTGTTTCATCCGAAAAAATGCGTATGAATGTATTAGGTGGGGCAAGTTTTGCAAGCTTTTGTTTACATTAGCAAGTTGCCATGGCATCTGTTTATTTGCTGACAACATGTCGGAGGCATTCTGTGCTGCGCTTTTTTAAAAACCATTCCTTAGCGGCTGTGTCTTGCATTTTTAGACGCAAAGAAAAATTCTGTGTGAATGGCCCCTTAGAAGTGCTTTATTGTTTATTGTGTCATTCCGCTTACCTTTGACACACCCACTTGATAGTCTCCTTTGTTGACTGGACAGAGCTTCATTAACATAATGACACAGTTATCTCCATCTGGAGGTGGTGGCTTCTTCATTCCCAGTAGGGCTTTGTACCTGGGGACACATTGGCAAAGATAATTTATTCTGAGATGCTCTGTTCTATATGCTGGCACACGTACTGTATATTTATAGCACTAGACTAGATTACACAGCGTACCGCACTGCATCCATAAGTAACAAGCACCAGCTGTTGAGTAGGATACCTGTTTAAGAATTTATGGAACGGCACTCTGATTGGATAGCCCTCCTTCCTGATGCGGATTGTGTCCAAGATTCCTGAATATCTGAGCTGAGTAGCAACCAACTCAGGGTCAAATATACCAGGTTCCTGAAAATACATTTCAGGTTTATTTCTACATCAGGGTGGTAACACAGAAACTCAGTAACAGTAATAGTGATGCTTGCCTAATGTCTGCTCATACCTTGTTATTATTTGGCTTTATGCAGCGCACAAAAAATGGGTTGCACCTGAAAAAAAGTGAGAAAAACAGGATATTTAGCTAAATCAAGTCTCCTAAAAACAACAAATACATGTATGCATGTGTATGTGCTGATGTGAGTTTGTAATACTCTCTATCTCTGTGTTTGCATGAGTGTTTAAGACCTCTCCATCTTGTCTAGGAGCTCCTGTAGTGATTGCTGGAACTTGGCGGCCACAGTAGAGGGCTGATATCTCCGAGTCACTGAGCTGTTCCTGTTCGTTGCTGCTTTCAGCATCTCCGCATGCTTTATAAAGAGATTGGACACCATCTAGAAAACACACCCACATAGGCATATTAGAAAAATACCCTCACATTTATACTTCATCTTTACATAAAATAGATCTATGCACATGCATTCTTAGCTTCTCATTTTTTTCTTTATAAAATTGCTGTAGAAAAGCAAAAATAGTCTATGCTCTAGCACACACACACAAAGTCACATGTACAGATGCATGCATGCAGATACATTGACTCACTCGGTTCTGGCTCTGCATAAACAGATCCAATACTTCCTGCCGAACCTGATCATAGTTCTTATCCAAGAATTTATGGACCTAAAATCAGTATAATCTTTTGTGAGATTTTGTTTTGACAAGCTGCTACCATTAAAATCTCAGTTGCAAGTTGGAAATTAATTAAAAGTTAAAAAAATACTGTAACTTGTGTAATGTGTAATTTGTACATTTATTACCTGGTAAGTTACACGACCAGCGTAGTGATAGACAGTAAACTCTGGCAGTGGCATTTTTGGCTTGGAGTAAAGGGGGTTGTTTCCATGATGATAGTGGCACTTCTGAAGGAAGGTGTTGTCAGTGGCCTGTCAGCAAATGTTCAAACATGTAGTGTTAATATTTTGTTTTTCTTCCCCCATTTATCCCCATTCAACATTAAAATTTAAGTTTGGAACCTGTGGAAAGCAGCTCTGGTCATCAAGGATGCGGAGTATCCCATGGGGCTTTGCAGCGATAAGGTCTATGCATGCCTGGTTGTCAGTGAAGGTCAGTTCTTTCCAGTTGATTTGCTCTCGACTGTACTCTTCCTACAGAGACATGCAGTAACGTTAATGCAGTTTGATGTTTGAAAGCAATATTTCAGAGAAATCACAGTTTGGCGTCAGTAAGATTTTTGTTTAAAGAAAATACTTTTATTCAGAAATTATGTATGATTAAATAAAACTGAGAGTAAAGACATTTATTATGTTATAAAAGAAACAAATTAAGCATCACTGATAATAATATGAAATGTTTCTTGAGTACCAAATCAGCATATCAGAATAATTTTTAAAGGATCATGTGACACTGATAACTGGACTGATTTTTGCTGAAAATTCAGGGTTATTTTAAAATATATTAAGACAGAAACGGCTATTGTAAATTCTAATAATACTTCACAATATTGCAGTTTTTACTGTACTATTAATTATTTTTATTATTATTATTTTTTTTTTACAAATAAATGCAGCCTCGGTAAGCACACTAAATAATCTTACGAACCCAAAGTTTTGAACAGTAGTGGGCATATTAATTGTATGGAAGCCAAGATAAAAAGGTTAGTTATTTTCTTGAGTTATAAAGTGAAAATTTCGAGACATAAACTCGGAATTCTCAGAAATAAAGTCGCAATTCTGAGAACATACCAGTCGTTTTTTTCCCCCCTCAAAATTGGACTTTAGAACTCAAAATCACGAATAAACATCTCACAATTCTAAGAAAAAAAGTCAGAATTGCAAGAAAAAAATTCTGAATTGCAAGATACAAACTAGCAATTGTGGAAAAAAAGTCAGAATTGCAATATACAAACATGAATTTGCGAGAAAACAGTCAGAATTGTAAATTTATCTTGCAATTCTGACTTTATAACTTGCAATTTGTGAGTTTATATCATAAACTCTTATAAAAAGTCAGAACTGAGAGTTTATATCAGAGGCTGAAACAGACTTCCATATAATACTCACCTGTTCCTGTTTGAAAATGATTTTGCTGAAGAAGAACTGCAGACTCTCATTAGCATAGTTGATACAGAGCTGCTCAAAGCTGTTGAACGTCAAGCTCTGGATAACACATATAAAGATGACATGGACATACAGTATATGCATTTATTAACTATACTTCTGCAACAAATTCCAACAAATTAAAAACAGCAAACTTTAGCTTTAAGGTAACAAATGTATCTAAAGTGTGTTTGTATGAGTGTACGTGAATGTCACTGTATACCTCAAACCCGTATATATCCAGTAAAGATATGGACAGCGCCTCATTCCTAGGGTAGACCCGTCCATTGATACGTTCTGTCAGCCATTGAAAGAGCAAGGAATAAAGGATCTTGGCAACTGCATCTCTATAATTGGAGAACAGAAAAACATATTTGAAATGCAACAAAAAAATATTGCAGATAACTAGAAAATGTGTCTCATAATGTGTACCTGGCATCCACAGCACTTTCTACTGAGAGGGGAGAGTATATCTTCTCTCTCATTGCCTCCTGTGACAAAACCAAATATCACACCACATTTAGATGCTGAATATGTTTAATAAATACTTCATCTTAATTTTTAAGACAAAGAAAAGCTAGTCTTTACATGGCTGAGTAAATGCATGTGTAAAGTGTTTAAGGATACCCATATACAAACCCCTAAAATATTTAGACTTGATTTGATATGGATTCGGTTCTGAGAATTACAGTTTCTAACCAGGATGTGATACACTGAAACACTTCATCCCACTTATGCCACATTAAAAAGTGCTTTCATACCTTTTTGTGGTACTGTATATTTTCTACTACACTGTGCACTTTATTTCACTTTGCACTGTATTTTGAAATAGATCTTTTCATTACATGCCCAGAAATATCTAAATTTTGGTATGACTCATCTTGCCCGGAAGTCAGAAAACAGGCCTGGGTACAATTTCACCCTCACACACACTCTATGTCAGTCACACAGTCACAGTCAGCCTGTGCAACTGATACAGTGTTATGTGACAGCTGATCCAAGTAAGTAATGGTGTAAACACAAACCTGTGAGCTCTGGATAGCAGAGCTTTACTTATTAAATGAGCAAGATGCTCAACATGACACAAACTACAAACGCACCCGCAATCACACTGTATTTATGTAATACCTCACTTTGAGTCAAGTGAAAAATGCTTAAAATGTGTTAGAAATGACAAAAAGTGTTTGACTGAATCTTTAAAAAATGCATGTCACATTCCATTCCATAATAAGAAATAATATTTGAAAAGTTGATGTTTTATTATTCTATTATTGTAAATTAGCATTAATTACTATTACTATCATTTACCTTAATCTTTACTTTAAATTACTGTGGTGTAGTTTTTTGCATTATAATAATGAGAATGAGATTTTTTTTTGCATTAGAGGAGAAATGTGCTTATTAAGAGTCTTAAGGTTTTATTTTCTACAAATAAAAAATTGTGAATAACGCTTTCAAAATAAAACTGACCTAACTTTATCTTGTCTGTTCTTGCTAACCTGCATTGATCATTATATGATGTAATGTTAAGTTATCCAAAAGCGACAGTAAAGCATACAAAAGCCATATAATCCATATTTCATACCAAAATAAAAAAATGTAAGAAATTATATTTTGCATAAAGCCAATTTGTATGCCTTTTATCAATTATTAAAAATTGTTTAAAAATATTTTTAAACCTATGAAAATTTTGACCACTCTCACGTGTGTCCTGATATATGTGAGCGTGGGCCCCAAAACCAGTCTTAAGTGTCACGGGCATATTTGTAGCAATAGCCAAAAATACACTGTATGGGTCAAAATTATTGATTTTTCTTTTATGCCAAATATCATTAGGATATTAAGTAAAGATCATGTTCCATGAAAATGTTTTGTAAATTTCCTAAGGTTAATTTATCAAAACTTATTTTTTTATTAGTAATATGCATTGCTAAGAACTTCATTTGGACAATTTTAAAGGCGATATTCTCAATATTTAGATTTTTTTGCACCCTCAGATTCCAGATTTTCAAAGAGTTGTATCTCAGCCAAATATTGTCCTACCCTAACAAACCAACAACAAAACAAACAAACAAACAAACAAACAAACCATACATCAGTGGAAAGCTTATTTATTCGGCTTTCAAATTATGTATAAATCTGAATTTAAAAAAATTGACCCTTATGACTGGTTTTGTGGTCCAGGGTCACATATTACTTACCTGTGTTTTTGGAATTCCTTTTTTTGTAAATTAGCATTCATTAATTACAATTACTCATTATTATAAATTATCATAAATAAGTAAAACAATTCTGAACTTAATAATAATGATTTTTTTTTAAATCATTATAAATTGAAGGGAGTACAACAAATACAACCATAGTGGATAAATTCTACACAACTAAGTTATATAATTATTTTTATTTATTTATTTATTTATTTGTTGCAACAGGGAAAAAATGTGCTTATTAAGGACATTAATGTTCTATTTTCTATAAATACAAAATATGTTGTGAATAACACTACAGTAACACAACTGACCTGACTTTATCTTGTCTGACTTTGCTAACCTTCATTGATCTTTGTGTGATGTAATGTTAAGGTATCCTGGCAGTGAGCAAGCTATTAGGTGTTAAGATTACTCAAGCCCTGAGCAACCCCTGATTAGATTACTGTGGTTTCCACAGAGCTGAACTCAGAATAATTAAACTAGGTTACTGGAACTCATTAACAGTAACCTGCTTACATGTCATTACACTGTCTTCTTTTCTCTCACTCTTTTTCTTTTTCTTTCTATCTGCCCTAGGTGTTCACAAACGTACCAGAAGACTGGAGTTCACTAGAGTGCATATACTCAGACTTGTGAGCCTGAGACTGGTTTTACCATCGAATCTGTTACACTTAAAAATTAAAGTGGCCCAAAAGGCTACATGCCGTTGTTCAGAGCACATTGTGGATGTATGTACCGTCACTTTGAAGGTAATGGCTTTTTGCAGACCCTCTGGAGAAATCTGCAACAGATCGGCTACTGCACGAATCTCCTGAGTGCTCACCACACCAGCTGTCTCTTGCACTTCTGTCTGAAACAGAGAATCCAAAGAACACGGTCCACAAGATTGATTACTTGGCTCATATATTTGCACAAAACTACTGAAGGAACATTTCAAATGTTTAAAGGGAACCCAGGGCGTTAAGACTTGTACGGCTTAATATACCTTAAATGATGTCTCTTATTGAGATATGTAGTAGAAAACCCATGAAAGATTTACGTTATTTTAAAAATCCACATAGTTTTATACATATTTTGCACTGTGGGGGCGCCATTATTTCGATGTTGTTAAATGGTTGCACTCAATGAGCTACTGGCGCTACCTGTTACTATTTTTACCGCAACTCAACTCAGAATATAAAATACTGATATGATGACCACAGCTACTGAAAGAGCTTAAAGGTGGTGATGTATATATGCCCCCGGATACTGAGTAAAATCCACACTGAGAAACTCCTTTGGTGGCTGCGGTGTCATGACAAGCGTCGACATGTTTACATCCTGCAAGGATGGCATCTAGCATTTCTTGTCTCTGCCGTTTGTAAGCTCTTACAGTAGCTGTGCTCTATTAAAAGCCTCAAAGGCATCAGGACTAAAGTAGAGAGAACAAAGACACAGGTCTTTAGGATGTTTTATCTGTCCACAGGCATCTTCCCATTCTTTTCTCCTCTTCTTATCGCTAGGAAAGCAGTGAAGACTTACATTACTTCTCTTGTTGCCCATCGACTGAAAACTGCAACCAAAAGCCGCACAATGTGGCATTGTATGAGTATTTTATTTTCCGAGTTGAGTTGTAGTAAAAATAGCAACAGGTAGCACCAGTAGCTCACCAAGTGCAACCATTTCATTTCATCAAAATAATGGCGTCCCATAGTCCAAAATATGTATAAAACGATGTGGATTTTTTAAATAACATACATCTTTCATGTGTTTTCCATTACATATGTCACCCTGGACCACAAAACCAGTCATAAGTGTCAATTTTTTAAATGAAGATTTATCCATCATCTGAAAGCTGAATAAATAAGCTTTCTATTGATGTATGGTTTGCTAGGATAGGACAATATTTCGCCAAGATCAACTTTGAAAATCTGGAATCTGAGGGTGCAAAAAAATCAAAATGTTGAGAAAATCGCCTTTAAAGTTGTCTAAATAAAGTTCTTAGCAATGCATATTAATGATCAAAAATTAAGTTTTGATACATTTATGGTAGGAAATTTACAAAATATATTCATGGAACATGGTCTTTACTTAATATCCTAATGATTTTTGGCATAAAAGAAAAATGTATAATTTTGACCCATACAATGTATTTTTGACTATTGCTACAAATATACAAATACATTTATGTTATATTAAGCCATACAAGATTTAACACTTAAGGTCCCCTTTAGGTGCACAATACCTCCACTCTATGGAAAAAGACATTGCCCAGGTGCAGTATGGATGACAGCACTCTGAAAATGCTGCTCTGGTCTTCAGGACTGAAGTGGAGAATGTCCATGGCACTCTGTAGCCTCCTGAAATCCTCCCCATCATCCTTCCCAGCGATCTCACAGTTACCACCCTTACATAAAATGATATCATAAACATAAGCATAACTTAGCTTCTCTTATAAAACAATGGTTCACCTTTGGTTTTGAAAAGAATTTCCAGATATGGATGATACAGTACTAACAAGATAACATATAACAATAGGATATTCTTTTATTATACCAGAAACATTCTAAAGTCTGGGGTCTAAATTGTTGGAAAAAGTCATTACGTTTTCTTTGCACACAAAAAGTATCTTTGTAGCTTCATAAAATTATGGTTGAAACACTGATGTCACATGGACTATTTTATCGATGTGCTTAATACCTTTCTGGGCCTGTCAGTTGCGTTGCTGTCTATCAGGGTCAGAAAACTTGGATTTCACCAAAAATATCTTAATTTGTGTTATGAAGATGAACAAAGCTCTTACAGGTTTGGAACGACATGAGGGTGAGTAATTAATGACAGAATTTTCATTTTTGAATGAAACTTTTTTTGGGAATCATTCAAAAGAACCAATTAATTCATTTCTTAACTAAATTATTTGCATTGATGTCTATGGTGCGTTTTAGCAAATGTCTGCATTTACCTGGTTCAGGTAGTAGTATGTTTCAGCCTCCTGTAGGTAGAAGGCCCGTTTCATGTGCGTAGGAAGTCCAGCCAGCATCTCATAAAAGATGTGGTAGTTTCTCTCATCTTTGGCCTGTTGACACATGCAGACACAGTTTAGGTTAGGTCCCAAATGTCAGTAATTAAAACATGGCTCCTTTAGCCTTTTCCAAAAAGCAAAAGAGATGGCAGACCTGAAAAACAATCCTGGACTTCTCCAGTAGATACTGTGAGGTTATGGCACCACTGATCACCCCTCTGATAACCAACAACAACACAAACAGACTGGTCATGTGTATGAACTTTCCTTGGCCTTCTCAGTTCTCTTTCCATTTGCTTCCTCTCTTTAACTTTCAGAGGTTAAATAACGACCTTACTGCCCTACTTTCACACAAGGTCAGGCAGTACAGATCTAGTTCCCTTGTCTCTCAAGCAACAATTTCAGGCTTGAGAGACATTAACGAGTTAGGGAGACACATTACAAATGATTGAACTTGTAACATTTAAACATTCTACTTAAAATAGCTATAAGCAGAAGCAGTATACAACAAAAATGACTACTCACTCCTCCAAAAAGACCTCCACAAATTTTCCAAAGCGACTGGAGTTATCATTTCGGACCGTCTTAGCATTTCCAAACGACTCTAACAGAGGAGTTGCCTCAAGAATCTAAATATTAAGAAATTGGAACTTACTTCCAAAAGCATTCATCAGTATTTACTAGGCAGAGTTTTAGGTTATCTACAAAATATTTACCTCAATCTGTATAGAGGAATGCATCAAATAGACAAACAAAAATATAGATTATACATACATTAACAAACATTGCACACCTCATAAATACACAAATTCAGCTTTTGTGGTTCCAGAAATTTGCTCTGCATTACAAGTCATATCCAGAAATATGTGTACATGAGTGATCCTTGTCTATGACTAAAATTCAGTGTATAGTTAATTTTTCTATATACACATACCTGTTGTATAATGTTCCTCTTATGGTGAATAGCAGTGAGGTACCTCAGAACCAGTTTGGTCGCCTCTGTCTTTCCAGAACCACTTTCCCCGCTACAATACAAACATTTTACTACTAAAACATTACATAGACATACAATACTTCCACATCCTCTACAAATAACACACACACTCACATACTTTCATCTGACCTGATAATGATGCATTGGTTTTGCTTGATGTCCATCATTGTTGTGTAGGCAATGTTTGCAATGGCAAAGAGATGACTGTAAACAAACATTTATAGGAAGGTGGGTTTACTTACTGTACATTTCTGGCAATAACTGCAAAGTATTGTAAAATCTGTTTAAAGTTTGGGGTTGATAAATTTTTTTCTTGATGGTTTTTGAAGTTGTATGGTCACCAAGGCTGCATTTATTTAATTAAAAATACATTACAATTGTGTAATATTTTACATAATATTTAAAATTGTGCAATACTGTAAAAAATTAAGTAATATTGTAAAATATTATTACAATTTAAAAAAAATAAATAAGTGGAGACACTGCAGGCAAAAACACTTTTTTTATGCACCTGTCAAGTTTGAGATTTTGGGCTTTTTGGTTTTTCATAAAGTGTTAGTGGAAAGAAAACATCCAAAAGACTCTGATAAGTGTTTCTTTTATAGCACTTCTATCTAATTGTGTCAATAGATTTAAATTACAATACATATTTTTAAAGGGCATTTTCTCAAAATGAGTTTTTTCTTTTACACTGAGTCATAAATTTCCACTTCAGTAGCACTTACACAATTTTACATTTTTATTCCTGTCTATATCCTGAAGGTTTTTACAGAGGGATTTTTTCATATATAATTTGCTTTGATTTTATACAACATTTTATTTCCCCAAAAAATTCCCCAAAATAAAAATATATTGTTTTCTGTCTGTTCTTAATTTTTTTTAAATTATGGAGTGACAAAATGAGATACCCAAAATTTCCTCTGTAAAAACATTTAACTCTAATATGTCAAAAAAATTAAACAAGAATTTTGAAACTGACTTTATCCTTTTTTTTTAGATTTTTAAACTAGAAATGTATGCAAATTAGCGCATATTTTATTAAATAATGCCTCGTTTGCATATTTAAGCCTAACATTACAAAAAATGTTTGCAATTATCAATGTAATCAATCAACTGGGTAAGCAAGGTGATAACTATTAGTTAATTTTTTACCCTATTCACCTGCAGTGTATCGCCTTAAACATAATTTATTTCTGTGGTGCAAAGCTGAATTTGCAGCAGCCATTACTTTAGTCTTCAGTGTCACATGAAACTTTAGAAATCATTCTAATATGCTGATTTGGTGCTCAAGAAATATTTATTATTATGATCAGTGTTTATGTTTTCAAGGACAACGGCATGTCACCTGCTTAATTGGGTAAGCTTCTTCAAAACATAAATTTGCAGTAAAATATGAACCAAAACATTTTCTACTTCTTTTTATGAGTTGGAAAAAAAAACAGTTAAGAACAGTTCAGATTGCTCAGACTCACGGTGGGTTATCTCCAAAGCCATGGCCCTCGTACTGCAGAACCACATCTGTGCCATAGATGTTAAATAGTTGGTATGGATTCACAGACACCAAAATACTGCCAATGTATGTCTGTTTAGACGACAAGGGAGAAATTAATAGTGTAGTTAGACTCACAACAGATTTAAATAATAATGGTGAAGGTGTATTTGTGGTCTTGAGAAAATCATTTTTAAAACAACTTTATTCAAGCTAAAATTATAGTAATTTTGCTTAGTGGCCTGTCCAGTGGAGTATTTTCTGTAGAATAACATTAGGTCAAGGAAAGTATTTCCCTGAAGAATTTTGCAAAGATAAGCACAAGTATGTTAGCATCTCTATTCAATTTGTGAATATTAATTTGCATTAGAACATCATTCATCAGCTGTGTAAAATCTAAATTGTATGTGGATCCACTTAGAACTAACTAAAATCTTTGCGACGAACAGTCAGACAAAAAAGACTTTAGACTTTAGATTTAGACACCAGATGTAATTTTTGATATTTTATTACTAGTAGGTGCAGCACACTACAGTTCATTTATGTAAGTAAGTAAACTGTCACATATTATACCCAAAAATTCTTCATACAGTGGACTACCAGTAATTTGGGACCAAAAATTTGATTTGACACTTTGACCTGACCATGTTTTGCTACATACCTTTGTTTCAAAGTTATCTGAAAATTATCAAGATGAATTTGTTCTGAGACAGTTTAACTCTTGAGTACTATTTTCTAAACTATAGAAAATAAACTGCGATAATGTGAGAAATATTGAAGGTGTCTGAATAAGTTTTGGTTTGACTGTATGTGTATGCTTACTGGAGTATGACTGCAAGACTTACATAGATAAGCGCTTGATCAAAGCGAGTCTTCAGGTTTATAAGTACTGCTGCCTCAGTAAGCTCTCTGTAAAAAAATAAGGGAAGAATGATTTATTTCATATCCAATAATCATCTTTACACATGTATATTTATGCTGACATACTCCATTTGTGTCATGTCCTCAGCTCCATCCCCTTCCCTTTTCACCCTGAAGCTGACAGTAGGCAGGCTTCTTATAGAATACATCTGTTTGAAAAATGCAACATGAGAACATTCAAAGAAATCTGAGAAGACATTCAACTTGTGCAATTACATTAGAGAATATCTCTGATAAATTAGGTCAAGTTGTCTTTTCTAGGGCCTGCTCTACAATAATGCAGAGATGATTATCACTTGTCAGCAAGGTAACCTTAGAATAGTTATAATCGCCCTTGTAAATCTCATCTGACATCCGATGTAGCTGCAGACTGCAGCTAAAACCTGATGAAGATAGGTGAGCTTGGCTGGGCCTTTTGTTAAGGCTCAAAGGCTAACATACATCTCCCAATCTGACAGCTGCATTGCTGTCTACCTGACAGCATTACTTAATATTAAGCTTAGTAAAATGAAACCTACTGATTATTTATAATTCCTTCCTAATATAAACATTCAGATATCAAATGTTTAGCAAATTGCATTAAAAACCACAAGCAAGATCATGCATTTACTGAAAATGAAAAAAAAAAGAAAGCCAAAAATTAACATTAGCATTATGTCTAAAGCAATTTACCTTATCATACCACTGTCCTTTTGGCTCCCCTTCACGATCTGGTACCCACTGCAGCTCCGTTTCCCCTGGCCTAAGTCCGACTGGTGGTGGGGTAAGAAAATCCATCATCTTCTCATCACGGTACACAGACCATTTAATAAGGTTCTGTACTGTGTCATGAGGCAAGACCCTTTCTGCAGCCCAATGGTCCTCTGCAGTTTCCCCCTCTCTGTCATTCTGAGCCCAGTGCTCTTCTGGCCCACCTGGACCTTTTCGCTGTGGTGGAACTATAGCATAACGGCCATCTGGTCCAATAACCACCTGCCCAGAGGATGTCAAATAGGAGGAGATCCCTGAAGGTAGCTGGTAAGAGGCTTTCTTCAGGTCAGGATTCTTTAGAGCATCCATTAAATGTGGCGAAGTGGGGACAAATCCTTGAGTGAGGACTGATCCATCAGGCAATCTGTATGTGGCATTGCGGAGATTTTGATTCAGGAGCGCGTGTGATAGATTTGGACTGGTTTTATGTCTTCGAGGATCTGCTGAAATAATAGATCCATCTGGTAACTGGTATGTAGCCTTGCGAAGATTTTCATTCTGCAAGGCATTTGAAATATTTGGACTGCTTGGTTTATAGAGAGCTTGTGAAATAACTGATCCATCGGGAAGCCTATAGGAGACATTTCTCAAATCCTCATTTCTCAGTGCAGCAGAGAGAGTTGGGGTTGTAGGTTTATAATTTGCTTCCGCACTTATTATGGAACCATCAGGTAACCTGTAGGTAGCACTGCGAATATCCTGATTCCGAAGCGCACTTGCCAAATTTGGAGATTTGGGTTGATAAACTGGTCCAGATATAATTGAGCCATCAGGTAAACGATAAGTCGCATTTCTCATTTGCTGGTTCTGAAGTGCCGCTGATAAATTTGGGGAAGTAGATTTGGGCTGCCCATAGTCTGATGTTATTAATGTGCCGTCCGGCAATCTGTATGATGCATTTCGAATGTTTTGGTTCTGCAGTGCACTGGCCAGATTTGGAGATGTGGGATCCATTGGTTGATCAGCCATTATTATTGTCCCATCTGGCAGTCTATATGATGCCTTCCTAATGTGCTCATTCCGAAGTGCATGTGACAGGTTTGGGGAGGTTTGGTGTTGTTGTCCTGCTGTTATAAGAGTTCCATCTGGAAGTCTGTAAGTTGCATTCCTCATATTTGGATTCTGCAAGGCGCTGGACAGTTTGGAGAAGTAGGTTGCTGTAAATGAGAGTCTGGGTATATTAATGTTCCATCTGGAAGTCTATAACTTGCATTCCTCATATTTGGATTCTGCAAGGCGCTGGACAGGTTTGGAGAAGTAGGTTGCTGTAAATGAGAGTCTGGGTATATTATTGTTCCATCTGGAAGTCTATAACTTGCGTTCCTTAGATTTTGATTCTGCAAAGCACTGGACAGGTTTGGAGAAGAAGGCTGCTGTAAATGAGAGTCTGGGTATATTATTGTTCCATCTGAAAGTCTATAAGAAGCATTTCTTATGTTTTGGTTCTGCAAAGCATTTGAGAGGTTTGGTGAGAAAGACTGTTGTTGCCGTGGGTCCATGCCTATTATGGACCCAGCAGAAAGTCTATATGAAGCATTCTGGAGCTGTGGATTTCCAATCGCATCTGCAAGCATTGGAGAAGAGTTTGCTACCTGATTACCATATACTAATGACCCATCAGACAAGCGGTACGTGGCACCACGGAGTTGGGGGTTGTGCAATGCATCAGACAGATAAGGAGATTTCCTAGGATCCTGCCTATAACCTGGTGCACTTGCATAAGGGGAGATCATTCCCTGAACAGGTGCTCGGTATGATGCTTTACGAATATTTTGGTTCTGCAAAGCTGACGAAAGAACTGGAGATCCTCTAGGACCATAGCCAGGGGGAGCACGAGATCCCCTGCGTAAATGTGTTCTGTAAGAAGCGTTGCGTACATTTGGATTTTGAAGAGCATTGGAGAGAAGGGGGCCAGCACCTGGCTCTTCAATGTAATCGTAGCCTGCCTCTACCTGAGAATAGGGTGAATATGGACTTTGAAGGGATGATCTGTAAGAAGCATTGCGAAGCTGTGGATTGTGAATTGCATTGGAGAGCAAAGGCGATGCGGGCTGAATAGGAACTTGTTCGAATGCTTCCATTTGAGGAACATACGGAGATGAAAAAGGTGGTTGTTCAGGGGTCTCACCAAACTGAGCCACTTCAGGAGCATAAGGTGAACCTGGTCTTTGCATGGGCGATATGTAAGAAGCTTCTCGGAGCTGAGAATTTTGCAAGGCATTTGACAAAAGTGGAGATGCCATCTGTTCTGTATGTTGATCCAGCACAACCATTTCAGGACTGTATGGTGAGGGTACTGGTTGCAGTTGGGGGACATGTGTAGCATGGCTTAGATTTGGGTTTTGCAGGGCAAGGGAGGGAACTGGTGAAGGTGGTTGACCAGGAACCTGTGGAACATTAATGACCTCAGGGGCATAAGGCGACATGGGCTGTTGGATGGGTAAAGCATCACTGACACTTTGGTTTTGGAGGGCATTTGTAAACATTGGTGACTGAGGGACACCACTAATCTGATCAAATTCTACAGGGATTGGCTCTGCAGCAAAAGGCAAAGGAGTCGCAAATGAAGCTTCATACATCGGAGGACCAGAAAGCACAGAAGTAGGCAGAGCCCTAGGGGAAAGGGGACGCATCGGTAATGGGGAGCCATGTTTGATAGATGGATGAGGAGAGGCTGGTCTGGAGAGATGTCTAATGGAAGCCTGAGGTGATGGAGGGGGCATGCGTTTTTGAGAAGGCTGTGGTGAAGGGGGCATCATGCCAGGTGCACGCCTGACTGACTGTCTGGCCATTAGTGGACGGCCCCGACCAATGGGTCTCTGTGGGTTTCTCATTGGACCAGGTGTTCCTGGAAGATTGAAACGACTTTGTTCCCTCATGCCCATCCCAGTGTGTTGACCTGAAAGCTGTGGAGAGGCTGTGAAGTCCTGTGGCATCATGGACCTGTTACTACGTATGGATGGTCTAAATGGCCGCACATTTTGTGTTGGAGTTCCAGAATGACCCCCTCTGCCAGGATATGGTTTCACCGCTCCCATGGGGATGTTTGGACGGCCCCTTCCTCGTAGTCGACTTCCAGGGGACCCAAAAGGTGGAGAATCCTTCATAAGGCGAGTGGACCTGCGGGAGAGGGTAGGAGAAGGAGATCTACGTTGCAGTGGTGGTTGCTGGGAGTCTGGTTCCATAGTAAAACTTCTTCGAGAGGGAGTAGGTGATGCTCTTTGAGCCATTAATGGAGACTGTGGTCTGTGAAGATCTCTCTGCTGAACATTGGGCATGGGTCTCATACCCATCTGAGGGGAAGATGGAGGACTCATCCGCCTAGGTGGAGATGGGGAGGCTTGAAATTTCTTGGCACCAAATGGACGATGAAATTGTGAGGGTGAGGAGGGTGGACTGGGTCTCCTAATTGAGGCACGAGGGGACTGTGGTGGGCTCCTCCTCCGAATAGATGCACGAGGTGAAGCAGGAGGGCTGGTATAGAGAGATGGAGCTCGTGAGGGCATACGGCCAGGCATTGGCTGGGGAGATGGTGGTGCCTCTCTGAAGGATGCCTGAGGCTGTAAGCGTCTAGGGACTGTTGGTGAAGCAGGTGGACCTTCTCTGAATGGAACCTGAGGCTGGAAACGCCTAGGGACTGTTGGTGAAGCAGATGGCCCTTCTCTAAATGAAGGCTGAGGCTGAAAACGTCTAGAAAGTGCTGGAGAAACAGGTGGGCTTATTCTGCGTCCAATTGGAGATGGAGGGTGTTGAGCTTGACTTATTGGAGAGGGTACACCTCTGGCTAGTCTTGGGGATGGAGGTGCTCCCATGCCTCCAATGCCACGCACAGAGGGCTGTGGGGATGGGCTTCTTCTCATAGGGAGTGGAGCAGCAGGATGCATGGATAGCTGTGGGGAGGCATGGGGGCTCGGTCTGCGTAAAGGTACGGGGGAGCGTCTAACTTCCATTACCGGCTCTCCAAAACTTGACATGGGTTCCATAGGTGCCATGGGAGCCATGGGTGACATAGGCTTATGCAGAGGGGAGGCCATTCCTGCTATAGACCTCCTGCTTGGTGTGGGAGATGGTGGAAATCCACCAGCTTGAGCCATAGGTGACATACGTTGATTGACAAATCCCTGGGGATTATTTGCTTGCTTAATTAGCATGGCTGTTGGTGTGGGCACTTGAGGCAGTGTAGGATGAAACATTTCTTGAGGATAAACTGGTTGAGAAAAACCATCATCCATTGAGGCACCCGGTACATATGGATAATTTTCATACTGTATGTCTGACATTTCTTCAAAATCATACTGTGGAGGCAAAGGAGGAAGCTCAACATCAATCCTTTCTTTACCAAAAAGCTTAACCTGGGGTCTTGGGACTCTGAACTCCATGTCTCCATGAAGGGGCATAAATTCCATCGAGACATCTCCATACTTCTCACCGTACATTCCATAATCTTCTTCACCTTCCATAATATCTTGTATTGGATAACCATATGGATCATACATATTGTAGGAAGACTGCAGATATGGATCAACATCTGTTTCACTGTAGTTAACCTGATAGTCCTGAAAATACAGATCCTCATAATCCCCATAAGCATCCATATATGGATCACCTGGTATTTCAGCTTCATATGGGTCACCATAGAGGCCCTGAAGGTCATCATAATATCCAAACTGAGTCTGGGAATATGGATCCATTTCATTCCCATACAGATCATAGCCATTCCCCATTGGATACTGATTATCATCATAGTACTCCATGCCATCATCAAAATAAGGGTCTAGTGGATACTGTTGATTATAGTAGCCCATTTCCTGTGGGTAATTGCCCATTTGCTCCTGAGCTCCATAAGGGTCATTGTAGTCCATACCATCATCATAATATTCACCCTCATCCTGTATGGCTGTGTGTGGGTCATAGTATCCATCCTGCAACTCATAATAGCCTTGATGATGTGATTCCATGTCATAATAGTTATGTGGTTCTTCATATTGACTGTACTGCTGTGGATATGAAGAGTGTCCCTGCACATGAGCATACTGTTCATTATACCTGTTAGAGCGCCTCTGTAATGACTGTCTGTGGAATGCACCCCTATCCATCCTGCTCTGGTTATTATAGTCATATCCCCCATTGTCATGTTCATATCCATAATTGTGATACCCTGAAGGAGCTCGGATGCTAGCCTGGCGACTGCCAGCAGGAAACTGATATTTTTTGTTGTTCTTCCGCCCCCAGGCATCACGGTCCTTTCCACTCTGACGCCCCTTAATGGAGAGGAACCTTTTGGTGAGCCAGTTAGTTGCCCCAGCAATCTTACCTAATAATTGCCCCCTATATTTAAAACCAGCCCCTTCCCCTGATTTCTTTTTTCCAAAAAGCCCTTTAAAAAATCCTGGCTTCTTCTCCGCTTCTTTAGAATTTCCACCTAATCTGATAAGCATATAGGTTGGCTTTGGTCCTGACTGCTCTTTCTTTTCTTTCTCCTTTTTCTTTTTCTTGCTGTTTTTGAAACGCATCATGAACTTTGGAGCATTTCTCAAGAGAGATTTTCTCCTTTTTTTCCTAAGCAAGCGATTCTTCCTTTTGCCAAGTCCAAGGAACAGCTTGGAAGTGCTCTTAAGACGCTTCTTTGAGCTCTTCTTCTTCTTGAATCCAGAGAACCTCATAAAGAGTTTTGAGGTGTTTTTGAGTCCTCTTTTCTTTTTCTCTTCTGGCGGAGGTTCAGGTGGAGGCTCTTCCTTCTTTTTCGCTTTCTTCTTCTTTCCATCGTCCTCAGCTTTCGATTTATGATCTTTTGATTTCTTCTTTGCTTTCCGATCCTCCTCTTCACTTTCCTCCTCTTCTTCTTCATCCTCATCTTCATCTTCATCATCCTCATCTTCATCAGAGTCAGGCTGTCTAGATTTGGACTTTCCCTTTGCAGTTTTACCTTTAGCATCTTTTCCACCACGCTTTCTCTGGTCTCCATCGGACTCTTCATCCTCATCCTCGTCGCTCAAGTCTTCATCCATCAACTCAGCATCTGAACCCTCCTCAGATTCAATAACTTCTTTCTTTCCTTTGCCTTTATCCTTTCCCTTCTTACCATCATCTTTCCCTTTACCCTTGGGTGGTTCCTCTTTACCTTTCTTTTTGTCATCCTTTCCTCCTTTTTTGTCATCTTTCCCACCTTTCTTGTCATCTTTGGCTCCTTTTTTGTCATCTTTTCCTTTCTTTTCTTCTTCCTTTGGTTTACTCTTTTCTGGCTCCGGTTTTCCTCCTTTCTTGGCTGCTGATTTTAAATCTTTTTTGCCTGGCATTTTATCCTTCTAAAACCATGCTAGTATTCTGACTTTCTGTCAAAAGACAAATTAAAATATGATTAAACAGAATCTCCATGAAAACACACACACACACACACAAAAGAAACTATTCAAAAACAGACTTGCTTTTTACAAACTACATTACACTGTTGTATGCTATACTACTCTTATTTTTTTAATAAACACTTTTCCTCCAAATTCTGCCTATGATGAATGATAAAGGGGAAAAAATAATCTTACCTGTAGGTGAGTCTCTTCTCAGTACTGTCATAGATGAAGTCCGCACAGAGAGCGTATAAATCTCTGTTCACATCGTTCCACAGGCCACACCAGAAGTGGTCTAGAAGAAAGATCCCTCTTGCTGATGTTCTTAGATAGAGATCCTTTGTTGAGGTGCCTCTGTGTGTTTCTATAACCTTACACTCACCCACACACTCCTCTTTTCTTCTTCTGTTGATCATCAAGATAGAGAGTCGAACCTACCTGTACTTCTTAGCAAAGGAACCAACAGATTATCCCAACAGATGCAGTCATCAACTATGATAATGCCATCCATGAGTGACTCAGACAAGGGCTGTGTGTCTGTGTAAGTGAGAGGATGTGTGTCAGGTTTTTAGTTCTGTTGCATCGCTGTAGAAGGAACCTTAATTTGTCAGCTCTACTTGCCTTGGTGTAACTTAAGCTTGGGTCTCATTCCAGCATAAATAATGTAAGCACAGAGGCCCGTTACTACACAAGCTTGCACACACTCTGTCACACACACACACCCAAATCTATGGTGGTGAATGCTTGCATGAATGCAAGTGTGTACTGACGTGTGATTGCGCTACACTTACTCAATCTTTAAAGAAAATAACACAAACTCAACAAAATTTGATTTAAAATTAAGATAGTCTAAAATTATCTTAATTATGGTTAAGTGCACAATGACTATGACTTGTAAACAGAATAAGCTGTTAAAATACTACATATACACACGTTTCAGGCACCCACGGAATAACCAGTTTTAGACCAGATCCTTATATGCTGTCAAGACTGCAATATCCTCATTTGAAGTTAATTCACTTTCAGTGTTATACACAACTTGATGTGCATTGAAAAGTAACGACTCGTTGATTTATAGGTTACTAATTAGAAGTAGCTGAATATTTCATACATGATCACTAACAATCAAAGTGTCACTGGAGCACTCGCACAGGAGTAATTACAAATATTGACGTAAGGTTGTAACCATAGAAGTGACCAGGTCAGTGCCAAGAACTGGTGTTACCTGGCATCTAAGAACTACTTAAAAACTCCACACTGACACACTCTAATTTCAGTAATTAAAAATGTAGTGGCTTTGTCCCCAATTGGAGTAAGTGCAAAGGTGAATAATGATAATTGTCTTAAATGGGGATATGGGTGTTCATGAGGGTGTGTGTACAATGAAGACCAAACCACGTTCCTTTGGATTCCCTTTGGTGACCCACTGACACCTATAACACAGACAGACAGAGAGAGAGAGAGAGCGAGAGGGATATTAATGCAAGAATTGTGTCAACTCTATGGTTATTCAGAAATTCTTATTAGCAGTGTAAATGCATTAAAAAAGCAACACTAAAATTGCAACTTCATAATTATGTCAAAAAGTATCATTATGACTTGCATGCCTAAAAAAACATATTGTACTGTATAATGAGTCTAAATATTGCAAAAACATGTAAACAGGAACAGTCAGACAACAATAAATAATTTGAACTAAATATTAACTCAAATCTAAAATCAGCTGATACAAAAATATCTACGATGAAAAATGGCTCAGAAAATTGGTTCTGAGAAAATCAATGAGGGCACCGTAATCACCATACTGTATATTTTAAATGTTTTTCAGTATGTTATACTGCCACCACATGGAGGATTACTAGTATTACCACACCTGTTTTTTGTATTTATTTATTTACTCAAGTCAATCATAGGCAAATTTTCACAGGCATAAACTGCAAAGGATAATTCTTCTGGATTTTGTTTACACATTAACACCCATGTATCCAACTATTCTCATTTGATCTGTAGATATGTGGGGATTTTGAAGCCTATACAACGCAATTAACATTATTACTCTAATAACAATGTTTAACCTAAATAAACATATAACAACCATCAAACAAACCCATTACCAAAAAAATAAAAATCAATCAATCCATCAATATCACCTTCAATTTTTCCTTTAGTGTTAAAAACAATAACACAGTAAAAACAATATTTTCCTATACTATTCTATACTTTTATGTGATCCATACTGCAGATCTATACTAACTGAACAAGGTTGCCATTAAAGGACAGTGAGTAAGCAGATTAGCAGAAGAATAATGATTGTGTAAAAATGACTGATGACTATGCACAATTAAAATGACACAAGGACGTTATTGAAACTCCTAATTCATTTAGGCTATCTTTTTCTATAGCTATCTTTTTCTATAGCTGGATAAAAGTCATACCCCACAGGTGACAAAATGGAAGATAAAGTGATAGATCTAATCTAGACTGTTAACTGTTGGGAAAAGCTATTCACTTCAGTTTGTTTTTTGTAATACTGAATTTTTATATTCATAAAATATTTGCTACAAATGATTATATTTTATATTTAATGTTAAGTTTGCTTTACAAAAACAAGTTCACAAAAAATTCATTTGCGACCATAAATTCTAATAAATCCTAATTTAAAACTTCCTGAAAAATGAAAAGGAAAGTGACAATTCTGTCAACTAGCCTTAAACTCTCTCTTACACTAAACCCTTCTCCTTATAAATTTTTTTTATAGCCAACTACTTGAGACTTTCAGCAGTTAAGACTCGAATAACTTACAGATTGACTTGAGTGAACAATTAAACAGCTACATTTATACAGCAGCACCAGAATACGGTCAGTGCTGCATAAAATTATGTTATCACAAAAAAAAAAGTTTATTAACGGTATTTTCTTTTATAACTGACTCATTCTAGGACTTGTTTTCAGGACATGTCATCAATTGGCATTGAACGTAAATAATGCCACTGAACTGAATGAAACTTTATTAGCTGAATATATTTAGCTGATTACTGCTGCTAAAATTGGTCAATTTTTGTCATATTTTGGGCTGTACTAATCGGTCGGACCGGAAAACACAGTTGGAGTACTATAGACTGACAAAAGTTATAACAAATCAAGGAGAACAGTGCAAAAAACTCTCTGAGGAACAAACAGCGTTTGTGGTTGGCCAAACTGAACCAGAATTTCCAGTGCAAGAATCCTGATAACATTCGTGTTTGTTCTTATTATTTCCAGTTAAGCAGGTGAAGTATTAGGCTAATATCTTAATTAATACTGCTCGTACGTATCTTTACCATGTATTAACTTTAGTTTGTCTAAATATTGTGCCCTTTCCTGTGACCTTCTCTGTATTTTTCTTTTTTTTCCCATGGTTTAGACAGCTTAAATTAGCAGAACAATACATTCAGCAGTACATTAGCCGTGCAATCCATGCTGTTGTTTACATCCGTGTATCTCCAGTGTGGCCGCATATCCGGGTAACTGACCAAACCGTGATGTGCAAGTGCTGCATACAATCACGTTTAAAAAGTTTATTAGCTGTATTTTCTTACCTAACTGACTCATTCCCGGACTTATTGCATTTTTACTAAAACTGTGAAGGACTTAGTTTTCTGACTTGCCTACTTAGTAACACTACTTACTTAAATGCGGTTATTGAACCCAAACCCTGAAATCGAGTTGTTGCCATCTACCTCCGTAGGAAACGGCCACTGAATCATCGACGCTTCTTTTGTGAACTGATTCAAAAGATTGGAGTCCCTGAGATGAATCAAAATCCCCACCATTATTTAACGCTGACAGGCGCGTGCTCGACTATGGGTGTGCACGACAGGCGCTCGTGAACGCGCTCCGCTCTCCTCTTCCGCAGAGTATCGCACAGCAGCAGTCAGCGCGCCACACTACTGGGAGGATGGAGGGAGCGGGCTCGTTTGGAGCGGGCCGAGCCGGTTCGGCCTTTGATCTGATTACGTTCATCAAACAACCACAGACAATCCTAAGAGTCCTGGCATGGGTAAGAACAGCGGTCTTCTATGAACTCTGATTGACAGAATGATGCATTGTCATTGCTGTTTCCCTTCAGTGATCGAGCGATTATTCTAACAAGGTTGATTTTCCACCACGCGTTATATGTATTTATTTTTGTATATTTTCATGGCTTAAAAGGCGTCAGCAATCGTTTAATGTAATGATAGGGTGTTATTATAGGATGCTGTCTTCCTTAGGTGGACGCACGTCAGATGTTGCTGTGGTGGTGACGCACGCATTGCGTGCGCGCAGTTTTAAAACTGCTGTAGTGCCACTGGTTGCAATATTTGGGTCATTTTTAAAATAGGGTGATGAATACATGACCTTTATAATAATAATAATAATAATAAACAATATATTTTTAAGGTATTTAATAAACCGTATAAACATCTTTATTCTATCATTCGTTTAGCAACATTGGTGTATAATACATTGATTTTAGTCTAATCAATAGTTCTTTTTGCAGATTGATGTCACTGGTGTTATAACCTTTGCTTCATTTGTATATTACAGTTACAAAATTAACAACAAAAGTCAAATTTTTATGATTAATCAAAAGGCCATTCTCCTAATGCAAATGACACACCAGAATTATAGGTTATTTTAAATAAAATAACTATATATATGTATATATGTGTATATATATATATATATATATATTAGATATCCTTAAACTTTTTTTTAACCACTTAACTGTCACCCTATTTTTGAACACTATCCAAACTGAAATAATTCATGAACGCTTTTGAATACAGACCTAAAGTTGGTCTCTTTTTAAAGGAGACAATTAGCAGATTATTATGTAGAATCATTAAAAAATATATATATAAAAAAGTTATAGAAGTTTAAATTTACTGTAAAGAAAACTGTACTGTACTGTACTATTTTAATTTTTATATAAAATAAATATTTTACAAAATAGTTTTTAATCCAAAATTGCTTTAGAATTAAAGCCTCCTGTTATGATGCATTATAGGATAATAACCATACTGTACTGTTTTGAAACTTTTAAAGCCTGTGGTCTTTCTCAGAAATGAAAATGCGGAAATGAGCTTGAACTAAAAATGACCTTACTGTATTAACTTCACGGATGACTGATATGTTTATAAATGTACACCCATTACCAGATCTGTGCCTAAGAGCATAGGAAGATAATATTTTGACGTTTAAAAAGCCTTCATACACTAAAATGTTTTGTACTAGTGTTAATCAGCTGATCTTATTCAATGTATATTATTTAATATGACTGAATCAATGAGTACATTAGGTCATGCCAACAAAAGGGGGTCAGATGTAAAGCTTCAAGGCATGTTTATAGGCATGTTGAATGTTGCTCCTTCCGTTAAAACAATGTTTTATCAAGCCAGCCAATAACCTAAGAAGCTGTAACTGTTTCTATGACGACTGTATGATGTGACAAATGCGTCAGTTTATGGGGTTTCATTGCCAGAAATAGCACATGGCACTGGAATAACTGAGCATTGCTACTGATTTTCTCTTTCTGTTACTTTTACTTTCTGTTATGTGCTTTTTCGTGACCTCTTGTCGTCTGTTTGAGTGGGTGTGGTTGTGTGTGATCTGGTGCATTAGTGCGAATTAACCACATTTTCTCCCTAAGGTGTAAATGAAATTCTTTCCCGGGAAATGCATAACATGTATCGGTCAAGAGAATGATGTGCCGCTTCCATTTAGCATGTATAATATAAAAGAGGAAAAGCTTCACTTAGATGCCTTCTGAGAATGCAAATAATTTAGTGGTTTTATTAATTTAACACCAGAGGTGACGTTTATACCTGTTGCTGTGACTCATATGTTTTTTTTTTTTCACTGTCTCTCTCCAGATCTTCTCCATGGTGGTCTTTGCTTCTATAATAAATGAGGGCTATGTGAATATGGGCAGCGAGCGACTGCACTGTGTCTTTAATAAGAACGCAGATGCCTGTAACTACGGCATCACTATAGGAATTGTGGCTTTCTTGGCCTGCGTCTTCTTCCTGGCCCTGGATGTTTATTTCCCCCAGATAAGCAGTGTCAAAGACAGAAAGAGAGCAGTGCTGCTGGAGATGGTCTTTTCAGGTAAAAATATTCAGTCATGAATCATTTTGTGAATGACCATAATTCGTTTGTTCTGATGCAGTCACAATTATATCCAGTCAGTGATTTTCATGTACATTCATGACCACTAAATGAAGTCAATCTGAATTTTTTTCTTCATTTTATTTATTATATTTTTGTATCTTCACAAAAATATCAGTGAGAAATGTCTAGTACAGGCTGTCATAGGGAGGTGCATTTTTTCAGTGTTATTTTAGTGTAATTGAGATATTATTATATTTTTTGTTAATATTTTGTTTTTATTTTTATATTTTCCATTTTCATTTTTAGTTACAATTTCAGTATCTCATTTCATTTTTATTAGTGTCATTTTTATGTTTATACAGTTTTTATTCAATTTAGTTAACTATAACAATCCTTATTTGTTCTATAGGCCCAATTGCAGAAATTCAGTGTCAGCATGTTTGCATAATAATAGAACGTAGTGTGTACCACGGTCAGAAATTGTTGCGTTTAAAATGAAATGTAAAAATGAATAAAAAGTGTCAGATTCACTCACACTGCATCAGATCGCTTTTACATGCTGTTTTGTGCAGCGTTGAGCCATATAGCCAATCAAACGTGTTTCTGTTGAACTTAGGAATGCATTGGCTAATCAGAGGCGCTTAGATTAATCATCATAAACAACATAGTGCAGATACAATGTAAATACAAGATTAATTTCATAGCTTTAGTGATTATAACAGGAGTTTTTGTATAATTTGTACTAGACTTGGCTAACGTCGTGGACAGATGTGTTTGTCTGGAAAGCCAGAATGTGACGTGCCCAAAACAAAACAAAAACGTTAATAATGATTATTACAATATAAAGAGCAATTATTGTCACTAATGATTTTTGTCATAATATTGTCCTGTGAGCTCCTTTTTTTACATGTGTAATTTAGATAAAAATGTAAACAGTCTGTTGTTATTGACAACAGTTTAAAATATTAAAATAATCAGGTAAATGTAATTATTTGACATTAAAGACAACATAGTATGGTTTTTATGATAATGAGCTGATTATAAAAATTGCCCTCACAAAAGTAAATGCCTCTGAAATTCATATTGCCCCTGGTCTGTACCTGGAATTTTTTTTGTGTGTGTATATTCAGTTATTTCCCGTACCTCTCTTTAGGATTCTGGACGTTCCTTTGGTTTGTTGGATTCTGCTTTTTGGCCAGTCAGTGGAGTCACACGTCCCCTAAGGAGCTGCCGCTGGAGCAGGCGTCAGACGCAGCAAGAGCGGCTATTGCCTTCTCTTTCTTCTCCATCCTTACCTGGGTAAGACACTCCATCTTATACATACAGTACCTAATGCATACAGTATCACTTTTATATTCGACCACCAACGGTGGTGTTTGTGTTTCAGGCGTATCTATGTCTGCTAGCAGTGCACAGGTTTAAGAACACTGCCTTTATGGAGGATACACAGAGGCTTTTGTCCAAACAGCCTAACAGTCTTTCAGTAGTGTAGATCTACTACACTAAACTATGCTAGTGCTATCAATATGGTCAATTCTCTCATAAAAAAGGTACAAATCTGTATTAAATCACTGGGCTGATTCAGAAGGTTTACACTTTAGGTTCTAATATGTGACCCTGGACCATAAAACCAGTTATAAGTCACATGGGTATATTTGTAGCCATTGCCAACAATACATTGTGTGGGTCAAAATTATCGATTTTTCTTTTATGCCAAAAATCATTAGGATATTAAGTAAAGATTATGTTCCATGAAGATATTTTGTATATTTTCTACTGGAAATATATCAAAACTTAATTTTTGATTAGTAACATGCATTGCTAAGAACTTCATTTGGACAACTTTAAAGGCTTTTTAAGCCTTTTTTTAACTTTAAAGGATTTTCTCAATATTTTGATTTTTTTGCACCCTCAGATTTCAGGTTTTCAAATAGTTGTATCTCAGACAAATATTGTCCTATCCTAACAAACCATACATCAATGGAAAGCTTATTTAATTTATTTAAATATCACATATGTACTTTTAAAGTATTAATATTTACCTTTAAGGTCGTAATATGTATCATTTAGGGGTAGATGTCTTTTAGCTTTTGTGTGCTAGGGTACCGCCCCAGTGACAGCTTTGTATGTTTTTTGTAGAGTGTAAAGTGTGTGCAATCTATAATAATCTAGATTTATAATAAACATTATAAATCTCTAAAGCTTAAAAGCACAAGAATAATGTGTCATAAATGTTCATACTTTGCATATAATGATAAAAACAAGTACTAACTTGTAAAGATTTAATATTATTGAATAGATGTTATTGCTGGTTATTATGATGCCTAGCTTAATGCACTGTATTTGTATAATATAGAAGCCTGTTTCCACCACTGAAAAAATAAAAAATTATTGTGACTTTTTATCGCAATTCTGACTTTTTTGTCTCAGAATTGTGTAATATGAACTCGTAACTGCAAGTTATGAAGTCAAATTTTGATAGAAAAAAAGACTGATATGTTCTCAGAATTGTACGTTTATATCTCACAATGACTTAACTTGCAGTTGCATGTGACAAAGTCAGAATTGCAAGATATAAACTAGAAATTCTGAAAAAAAAAATCAGAATGTTGAGTTTGTATCACGAAATTCTGAGAAAAAAGTCAGAATTGTGAAATGTAAACTTTCATTTGCAAGAAAAAAGTTGGAATTGTGAGTTTGTATCGCACAATTCTAAGGAAAAAGTCAGATTTACGAGTTTATATCTCACAATTCTGACTTTATAACTTGCAATTGCAAGTTTATATGTCACAATTTAGAGAAAAAAGCCACAATTGTGAGAAGTAAACTCGCAATTGCGAGAAAAAAGTCAGAATTGTGAGATAAAATGTCACAGTTACCTTTTAATTTTTTTATGCAGTGTCGGAAACAGACTTCCATAGTATTCATATATATTTTAATGACAGACATATTTATCTGCCATCACAATTAACCAGTTAATATTTTAAGATTTTCTCAGATAATAACTGTGCCCACTTGGCCAATTATCAAAAAGAAATTTCAATGCTAAAATGTGATTTTAAGTAATATAGCATAAAATAAGTGATACTTTCTGATCAATTTTGCTATCAATAATTGATTATATTTTACATATACTACTGTTTAAAATGTTGAAGTCAGCAAGATTGTTTTAAAAAAAATATATCATAGTTTCCACAAAATATTAAGCAGCTCAATGTTTTGAAGGATCATGTGACAATAAAGACTGGAATAATGGTTGCTGAAGATTCAGCTTAGCCATCACAAAAATAAATGACATTTTTTTAATATATTCAAGTTAAAGAAAATGATTTTAAAGTGTAATTATTTCGGGAATTATACAGTCATTTTAAAATTTTTATGGATTTTTTTTTTTTTTTTTTTAAATGCAGCCTTGTTGAGCATGAGAGACATTTAAAAAAAAAACAAAAAAAATCTTACTGACTGGTAGTATAAATCTTAAAAATCTGGCTACTGCATATACAATAGATGTATGACTATAGCATATATGACACATTATGATTGCTATAAAACTGAAAGAATGCAGATAATATTTCTATAGATACAAGTATCTGCATTACCCTACGTCAAGTTTTTTTTTTTTTTAGACAATATGTAGACAATAGTAGACAATATGTGTAATTTACCATTTTCAGTTTACAAAAACTCACATGTCCTGGGTAAAACAGACGCATCAACATGGGTTTTACTTCCCTCCCATTCACATCACATTACATAGGCTGAGTAGAGTCAGAAAATATTCTTCTTGTGTGTTTAACTTTGTTAACTCAAATATTCCAACTTACTCTTCCTTCTATGCTTGATACCTCATAAGAGGGATCGTCTTTTTTCACTAACATGCTAATCAGACTAATATGCGTAATCCTGATTCTCCTGAATAGGCGGGCCTAACGGTGTGCGCCGTTCAGAGGTTCCTGCTCGGCACTGACATGACACTGTTCACCTCCGAGCACATGGCCGGCCAGCCGCCCAAGCAGCCGTACCCCTCCAACGACGTCATCGGTCAGACCACCATCCCCGTCGACGCTTACCAGAGTCCACCGCTCATCGAAACCGTGGAGACCCGCCCCCCTGGATACAAGATCCCGCCTGCATTTTAATCCACAACCAATCGGAAGGCAAGGAATATAGCAGCGCTAAAGGACAGAGTATAGACTGCCGTCAATGTTAGCTAAATGTATCGTACCGTATCGAGTTTTAGTAACGGGTGGTGAGGGGATGATGCTCACCTTTGTAGTCCGCACTATAATACAGTCTGATAATGTATAGTCTCACTTTAACTTGAGCAAAGATGGATGTTTTGGGTTGATTGTCATTGCCTGCCCAAATGTTTTATATTTGGCTATGAATAATTGTCAAACTCACCATGTGCTACTTATTTAGTGAAGCATTTTATTGTTGTTTATTTAAAGAAATGAGGAAATAATTAAAGGTGCACTAAGTATTGGCTGTTGCATCATGCAAAAACAGAAGTTTTTTGGTTTTTGGTAAACAATTAATGACAGAATTTAATCACCTTAAATCTGGTCATTCAGAAGAAGCTAAGCTAAATCATAACTGTTTTTTGGCTAGTACATATTTAAAATCATTTCCATTAATTGAAAATTTTCATTTTTATTTTTTTAAATGAAAAATCATTTTCATTAATAAGGTAATTGAGATAAAGTTGACTAAATAAAATATCAATTTTAACTGAAAAAAAAATAGAAAACTAAAGTTAAAATGAAAAGTGAAAAAAAAAAAAAAAATAAAAAATATATATATATATATAATAAAGCTATGAATGAACTATACTATAGTAATAATAATACTAAACAAAAAAAAAAGGTTAATGGTTAGGGTTAGGGTTGCTGTTGCAATGCTAAAAATAATTTCTGACCAATTCTAAAATAATCATTTATTATAATAATTAACTAATATAAATAAAACATAATGAAAATACTATAAAACAACTAAATTATCTAATAGTAAGGGGTGTACAGAAATAAAAATGAATAGTGGACCACTATTATACAGAATATTTTTTTTTTTACTTAAGATGAGTCATATTTATATACAAAATTTAGAACATATTTTACAAAAATATTATTCATTTCTTTTAGGGTGAAACGTTTTCCAAATTGCAAAAGTTACTTGGCGCACCTTTAAGTAAAACGAAAGGAAAGAGCTTAACCTTTTTTTTAAATTATTTTTGTGTTTCTGATCAAATGAGACCGTTTTGGCACAGCTGATCGTCAGCCGTTCCAAATGAAGTTCTGTCCACGTCATTTGTGTCAAAATCTGTTTTTGTTCAGAGAGGATTAGCAAATGTGTTTCTAAGTACTTTCAGTATGTCACTATAAAGAGACAGAGAGAATGAGAAATGATGAAGAGAATGAGCAAATGAGTGTGTGAGTGTGTTTGCTGATGGACTCTAGTAGCAGTCAGAGACATTCCGGATGAGATAACCGAGATTACTGGAACAGATTGTTTACTTTATCAAGCATACTTGTGCATATGTGTGTGTGTGTGCGTGTGGATGGGTGGGAATGCGTGTGCTTGCTCTAATTCCGTCTAATTGCATGATATGGTAAAATGCCACAAATTCCCACAGAAGCAGAGATGTGATTGTTATATTTTGTTAATGGAAGAAGTTACAGTGGTTATTAAAGTCTTTAAGATGACATATACAGTACTACAGGGTCCTGAATAAAGATGAAGCAGTACAGTGAAGCAGAGCGCTCGATTACGCTATTTTGTGTGCTGTAATTCAAGGGCTCAAATCATGTTCTTTCTGACATCACAAACCCAAAATACATTTTAAAGTTACTGTTCCACAGAAAAAAACTAACAAACAAACAAACAAACATGCAGGTTTGGAATAACATGATGGTGAGTAAATAATGACTCAATGAACTGAATTGTCATCACTTTAATTCTTAGGTAATTCTGAGAGAATGTGGAAAAATGTAAACTAAACTATGACTGTGGCCAGTGTTGTTATTGTTAACTATGGAAGCCTGTTTCCACTACTGAAAAAAAAAATTTAATTGTGACTTTTTATCTCACAGTTCTGACTTTTTTCTTGCAATTTTGAGAAATAACCTCGCAATTCTGAGAAATAAAGTCAGAATTGAAAGATATAAACTCGCAATTGTGAGGTATAAAGTCAAAATTGCGAGATAAAAATTCTGACTGATTATTTCTTGCAATTGCAAGTTTATTTTTTGCAATTCTGACATTTTACTCGCAACTGCAAGTTTGTATCTCCCAATTCTCACTTTACTTCTCGCAATAGTGAGCTTATTTTGAATTGCATTTTCAGAATTGCATGATATAAACTCACATTTGCAAAAAAGTCAAAATTGCGCAATAAAAACAATCTTGACTTTATTTCTCGCGACTGCAAGTTTATTTTTCGCAATTCTTTTTTTGCTTACAATTCTGACTTTTTGTAAGTTTGTATCTCGCAATTCTGACTTTATTTCTTGCAATTGCGAGTTTATTTTTTCGCAATTCTGACTTTTTCTCAGAATTGCGTGATATAAAAAAAGTTTTTTTCTCACAATTCCAAGTTTGTATCTTTATTTCTTGTCTGTAACTTTATTTCATGCAATTGTGAGTTTATTTCTCACAATTGTGACTTTTTTTCTTAAGAACTGTGAGGTATAAACACAATTCTGAGAAAAAGTCTCAATTGTGAGATATAAACTTTATACGTTTATATCTCGCAATTCTGACTATTTCTCATAATTGCGAACTTATTTCTCAGAATTGTAAGTTTATGTCTCATAATTCTGAGAAAAAAGTCAGAATTTTGAGAGAAAAAGTCACAATTACCTTTTTATTTATTTTTTTCAGTGGCGGAAATGGGCTTCCATAGTTAACTAATACTAAAACTATTAAAAATCATTTTTGATGTTAAAAATAAAGCTGAAATAAATAAAATGACAATATTACATAAAAAAACTGATTTAAGTACTAAAATTACTCAAATTAAACCTGAAATACAAATAAATACTATATAGAAATATAAAAATATAATATATTAAAAAATAAAATATAAAAAAAGAATAAAAATGACAAAAGCATGAAACAAAATTACTAAAACTTAATAATAAAAATAAAAGCTAATTCAAAAATGAATAAACACTACAAATAATATTAAATATAATATTACTAAAAATATTTTTTTTAAAAAAAGCTAAAATAAAATATAAATATTACATGGAAAAATGTGGAAACAAAAATGAGAAAAATGTCTTAGCAACTAACTTTAAAAAAGTTGAAGTTTTAAAATTACTAAAACTAAAAAAGTAGAAATAAAAATAAAGTTATACATAAAAATAAAGATAAAGTTTTATAGAAATCTAAAAAAAGATCTAATAAAAATTACAAAAGTGCATAAAATTACTAATGAAATGAAAACTGAAAATTTAAAATAATAAAAGCTAAAGCAAAACATTAATAAATACTATAATAGTATATAAATGATGCTAAAATAGCAGTTTTTAGTGCAAAAATAATACTATAAAAATGTATAATAATGTTTGGCGGAAGCTGTTTCATTGACCATTTGTGCTTAAATTCACATTGCATCACTGTCAAGGCATCAAATAACAGCATTCCTCTTAAATCATTTCAATCAATCCAGTTTAATAAGCAGACTTTCATGTTCCCATAAACCTAAACACCATTAAATGCCCTTGAGAAGAAATCTGAAGCTATAAAATGTTTACAGGTGTGTATTTGTGAATTTGCGACTAGATTTATAGTACAGCGTGTCCCTTATGGTAGTGTGCTTTATTATGCCATAAAAACCAACAGAAATAAGGGCAAGATACAGTCGGGTTGATATACATGCTATTATTACCAGGTCAACACACAGAAGCTTTCTGGTGCTGTCCTTGTTTGTCATTTCAAATACATTGGGATATATTACAAGGTACAGTAAACTAATGTTTGTGTTTCAAAAACCAATATGAATAAGCTTGATGACAAAAACCTTGAAGTCCGAAGGATGGAGTTCTCCACAAATAGGGTACAAACTAGTCCTGTTACGTTTTGTAAAATAAATAAATACAAAAATTTAATGTTCTTCAGACAAAGAGCTATTAATATGTTCATGTTCGATAAACTATTAACTAACATAAAATTCACAGCATGCCAAATAGCTAGTTTCAAACGTCAACCATTCAACCCTGTTATCAAGATTATATTAAGAAAAAAAAAGAGTTACTTTATGGAACATGTATGTAAGTTTAGCATAAACTACAAACCAACATTTGTGCCCGAACTAGCTAAACCTCCAAGAATGAAAGATTTAGGCAAAATGCTTCCTTCTCACTGACACAGTTATTTTTTTTATTTTCTTTTATTATTGAAGTTATTTTAAGCCCTATTTTGTACCCTATTATTGGAAATTATGTGCATTTGCCCTGTTTACACACTGATCTGTCTCTTAAAGTTTCACACATAATGACAATGAATTACAGTCCACAGGAAACACAGCATTGAGAGCAAAATAGAAATCTTTTCAAGTAGTTAACAGTCTCTAATGGTTTAATGTCCATAGTTTTTCAACAAAATGTATCTTAATGATACTCACTGGATGTTCTCATCTGTAGATGCACCCGAAAGCATCATGAAGCAGTCAAACAGCATTCTGGATCTCACACTGCATACATGACACATATCCTGACCTCAGTACAACCATACTCGTTTATATTTAGCAGCCCTTGGTTTTCCCAAATTCCTCCATCACACTCTAGTCATAAAATACATTTTTAAAAATTAATATGTTTGAACATGAGTAAACTGCAATCAATCAGTCACTATTTTATAGAAGGCTTTTCACACATGAAAATCTATTTTTTTTTATTAACCCTGGGTTAACACATGTGATGTGTTCTAATAACTGCTTATTTATCTGTGGAAATGTACATTATTGTTTAAAAGTTTGTGGCAGGTAAAAAAAAAATGATTTATTTATTTTTAAATAGATGTATCTTATGCTCACCAAGACTCTATTCATTTGATAAAAATAGAGTACAAACAGAAATGTTGTGAAATATTATTACAATTTAAAACAACAGATTCTATTTGAATATATTTTAAAATGCAATTTATTCCTGTGATGCAAAGCTGAATTTTTTTGCATCATTACCTCAGTCTTCGGTGTCACATGATCCTTCGGAAATCATTATACACTGTAAAAAACAATTTAAGTCAACTTAAAATAATTTGTAACCTGGCTGCCTTAAAATTTTGAGTTCAGTCAACTCAAAAAAAGTTTATTCAACTAGAAATGTTAAATTATACTAAGTGACAACTTAGATATTTGAGTTGAATCAACCTAAAATTTTAAGGCAGCTGGGTTACTTACCCATCTGTTAAGTTTAGCAAACACAAATATCTAAGTTGTTACTTAGTACAACTTAACATTTCAAGTTGACTAAACTTATTTGAGTTGATTGAACTTAAAATTTTTAAGGCAGCAGGGCAACAAATTATTTTAAGCTGACTCAACAAATTGTGTTTTTTTATATTTTACAGTGTACGCTGTAAAAAACAACAAAAAACTAAATTTGTTGAATCAACTTAAAATATTTTTTTACCCTGCTGCCTTAAAATTTTAAGTTCGGTCAACTCAAATAAGTTTAGTCAACTTGAAATGTTAAGTCGCAACTTAGATATTTGAGTTGACTAAACTAAAAATCTGGTTTGTTAAACTTAAAAGCTGGGCTTGTTACCCAGCGGCCTTGAAATTTTAAGTTCAATCAGCTCACTTAGTACAACTTAACTTGACTGAACTTAAAATTTTCAAGGCAGCCAGGTAACAAATTATTTTAAGTTGATTCAACAAATTGTTTTTTACAGTGTAATATGCTCATTTGCTGCTCAAGAAACATTGATTACCAGTGTTAAATCTGGGGTTTAACAGACTTGTTAACCCAAGGTTATGTGTGAAAAGCCCATATTGGGCTGGTAATGCAGGAGAAAGTTACAATAGATGCACATCTGTCTTTATGTGTGGAAATGACACAGGTGCTAAACAGTAAATACTGCAACACTGACAAGAAGGGAAAATGGTAATGCTATTCAATACTTGTCTGAACATTTAAACAACATTGCCTAAATGTAAATGTTCATGGGCTAAATATTACAAATTTATCCCTTGATGGGCTAAAACACAAATGTTCATAATAAGTGTAAGCATTCATACTAGCTCATTTCTTTGGGAATCTCTGTGCTTATGCATGGAAAAAATAATAAATAGCCTGCCTGAAGGTTTACATGTCAGTGAAATACAGTTCAAAAGAAAGATATCTATAAAGATGTGTTTACAGTAATGCTCTTACAAGTCAAAGGGGAAAAATATTTCAGACGGTTTAAAGTTCTTTCTGTACAAGATGAATTTCTGGTTCCGACCCATTACCTATTATTATTACATTTAATTACATTACAAGATAAATTTAACTGTTTTAAATATGTCTATTTATTAGACCATTTAAAAATTATTAACACTTTTAATACATTAATTGATTTTATTTTTAAGTGGCACTCCTAGTCCTCCACAGACTGTAAAATTGGAGTACATTTTACAAGAAAATACTATTTCAGTATTATTATATTTCAGTATATTTAATTTTTTACTTTGAAATTTCATGTTTAATTCAATGTATTACTTATGTATGTGTAATCTATTACCTTCTGAGTGAAAACAGTTTTAGTGTAATTAACAACTGAAAATTGGATATGGTTATTAGGATGTTATTACACTTGACATAAAGCTGAAATCTTGTGGCAATCCACCTTTTTATTCGCATATGGTCATTTGTATATTTTATGGGTGTGGCTTCTGGTCTCATCAGCGTCCAGCTATTTTTAGCTGTACAAAACAGCTTGTTTTGCTGCTTGATACTGCAAATTGGTGTGTCTTACCATATTACTTTAACGTATTATATTAATTATAAACACACTGGTTTGTAGTGAACCGCTAATGAACCGGAAGTCTCGGCCATTGTCTTACTTCCGCGTTGAAGAATAAGGTGGATAGTTTTGACGTTTTATCCTGCTGCAATGCTTTTCCCCATAGACTTCCACTGCATCACTGTACACACAAAGTGAGGAAGAAATCAAAATAATTTTCTGTGTTAATCTGCAGCACAGATGTAGAACCCGGAACATTCCTTTAACACGTTTCTTCCTGAAGGCCAACGACATGTAAAACTCTGACCCTTTACAAAAATATCACATGCCACACAAATATACAGTAATCATCTCATTCATTCAGCTACACAATCTGCATTATGAAACATGCATATGTTTCAGCTAAAATATTTCTATGCGTCGAATACTCTGTAAGACAATCGGGTGTTACAATTAGGGTATGACTTTAAAGTTAATTAATCATATGACTTAAGGGTTTGTTTGAAGATGACACGCATAGTGCTGCTATTTAACCCTCAAGTTCAGTTGAGATTGACTTGCTAATAACTAATTTCCCTTCAAAATATATTATTCTGTTCCTCTGACTGAATCTAAACAAACAGCACTAAAGCTTTAACCTTCTGATTTACCACAAGTTTGGCATGCACATGTCAGACAGTTGATTATTATCCAGTACAGTAATGTTGACTTTGTTTGGGGTCAATCTGATTTTAAAAAATAAATAAATATATTTTTACAATTTCTTAAGACATTCTGAGTGTTATTCTTTTAAAAAGCAAACTCCCAAACCAGTTACTGTGCCCCCTTCAAACAAACTCAACAAAAACACATATGCAAACTTTTTTTTTTTAGATTTTTAAGTATTTTGTCTAAAGGTTTAATAAACACTTTAAAAATTTGACTTTTTCTATTATTTCTTTTGCCAGGTTATACAGGATACCTTTAAATGACACATTTTGAGCTATTAAAGAGATAGTTTATCTAAAAATGAAAATTGCCCCATGAATTACTCACCCTCAAGCCATTCTAGGTGTGTATGACTTTCTTCATTCAGACGAATCCAATCAGAGTTATATTAAAAATGTCCTGGCTCTTTCTAAGATTTACAATGGCAGTGAATGGGTGTTGAGATTTTGAAGTCCAACAAAGTGCATCCATCCATCATAATCACACATCCCACTTCTGTGAATGCCAGCGGAGCTTTGCTGGAATCTAATGGGAAAAGTTTGGTACTGCACCCAAACAAAATCTTACTAAAAGCTCATTCTTTCGATATCAACCTCAAATTTGGGACACAACTTGTTTAGATTTATGCCTTTGATTTTCTATAAATTTTTTAGTTCAAATTGTTATATAAATGTATATTTTATATAAAAAATAGCTCATAAATCATTTTCATTAACTTAAACATCTATAACCTTTTTGGTTTCAATTTTTTCCAACTTTTTTAAATTCAACAATAATCTGCCAAGGATCTTCTTTGAAATATCTTTACTCCCAAGCTTGAAATTGTTATGAGTTTATTGACATGGACAATTTTGTTCTCTATGAACCTATGTGTAACTTTTTTAAATTGATGCTCAGTGGTTAAAAGTAATGCGTTACAATATTGCGTTACTCCCTAAGAAAGTAACTAATTGAGTTACTTAGTTACTTTTTATGGAAAGTAATGTGTTCCGTTACTTTTGCTTTACTTTTTCTTATCTGGAATGGGCTTACCTGTATGTTTTTAGTATTAAAAATTATATTTTTGTCAAATGTAAAAAGCCCTTTAACACCAAAGTGAAATTAATAAGCCTCAGGCTGTCAGTAAGCGTGAGCTAGAGATTAAGGTTTATAAAGTTTTAAATATGGATATTTTTCCTACACAAATGCACGATTCACCCCAGAAGGCCTTTATTATCTCACCAGAGCCGTGTGGAGTATTTCTTATGATGGATGAATGCACTTTTTTGGGCTTCAAATTCTCAACACCCATTCACTTCTATTATAAAGCTTGGAAGAGCCAGGGCATTTTTTAATATAACTCAGATTGTATTCGTCTGAAAGAAAAAAGTCATATACGCCTAGTATGGTTTGAGGGTGTATCATGAGGTAATTTTTTATTTTTGCATGAACTCTCCCTTTAAACAATTAACTTTCAGACCCCAAACAAAAAATGAGGGTTAAAATTGCACCGTCATGTGCAGTAATCATATGCCACGATGCAACATGTTCCTGTGATGGATTTTTATATGAACTCACATAAAACGTCACGATATCAATGTGTGTGATGAACACTAATAAAGTTCCCTAATCAATATGATCAGGAGGCAAAAAACATCAGTTCCATCAGAAACACATTTGCATACTTTTGCCGACACCGCCTCTTCCTGTTATTAAAATGCTTTGCGAAGAGGCGGAATGCATGAGGGGCTTCCTGCACGGTCGCCTAGGCAACCGAATCCTCATTTCCTGGATCCCTAGTGCTGGCCATTCTGACCAATACCTTCTTCCTGAGTGGACTCTGAGCTGCGTCTCCCACCGCCCCCGAACGGGCCTCGGGAGGGAAGGAGTGCGTCGACTGGTCACTATCCGAAAGCAGTTCTGACAGGCTGCTCAGCGAACTTACATCCGATTGGTCAAAAGAGAATTGTGGGAGGGGCAAATGACTGGGCAAAAGAGGTTCGTCCTGCACATCAGGAAGATCTATGGACTCCCGTGGTAGTGCGGAGTCGAAGGATGGCGTCCGTCGTCTTAAGACTGTGCTGTGCTCCTGATTGACCGCCGGAGGCGGAAACTCCACGTCGGTGGGAGGGTCGATGGAGATGCACGGCGGGCTCATTTTCTCCTTCTTGGGCGGTCCAGGCGGCTGCTGCTGAAGTAGTAACTCCTCCCCGTGCGTCGAGTGACGCCGAGGGACGTGGAGTTGAGATAGGAAGCCATTATTTTCCATACTGTTGTACTTCCGTAGACATTGGGCACTTGTACCCGGTTGGCGAGCACAAGAGTCCTGGGTGTCAGAACAGAAGGGCGGTTCGTGAGGGGACAAATTATGGCTGCGCGCCACACGCTGAGAGGCTCTTCTTTGGGTAACGTTCGTTTTGCGTCGGACCAGCTCTTCCGAGTCCTGCAGTTTGGTTATTTCAAGAGGTTTTATAGATTGCATCTCGTACGCGGCCTGTCGACAGGGGATGCTGCGCTGGCTGTACACGTGTCTGTTTGTTTGTACGCTCGCTGTCCGGTTGCGGAGGGGAGGGGGAGGTGAAGCCTGGGGCGAACAAGGGGCGGATCCAGCGGTGAGCGGAATGCTGGGTACTTTGAGATGAAGATTATCACTGGAGCAGGGTTTGCTCTGCATGTGTAAGGTGTCTCTGGAGTCAGCGTTTGTGGAATCAATGGAGTCGCTCTTTATTGCTTGCTGCAGGTAAGAACAAAAGTACACACATTTAAAAATGATTCATTACACAGTATTTCACATAAAAGACGTTTACATATAGTCCACAAGAGAAAACAATAGCTGAATTCATAAAAATGACCCTGTTCAAAAGTTTACACTTGATTCTTATACTGTGTTGTTACCTGAATGATCCACAGCTTTTTTTTTTGTTTAGTGATAGCTGTTCATGAGTCCCTTGTTTGTCCTAAAACCGTTAAACTGCCTGCTGTTCTTCAGGAAAATCTTTCAAATTCTTGCAAAAAATAGTGTATAATGTACAAATATTGTACAAAATATTTTTATTTATATATATTCATTCTATAAAAATTATAATAAATACATATACTTGTAAATATTCCTTAAATATATACGTGAATGTGCTTGTATTTACATATACATAATAATTACACACAGTACACACACATATATTGGTGAAACTCAAACTTTTATTTTGTAATGTATGTAATTGTATTCTTAATGCATCGTTTTATCTTCTGGAGCATCAGTGGACGTTTGAGCCTTCTGTTAGAGTCCCTCAGTTGTCCTCGGTGTGAAAAGATGGTTCTCAAAATCATACAATCATTGTTGGAAAGAGTTCAAATACATAAAAATGCTGAAGGATTTTTCTGGAGAACAGTGGGCAGTTTAACTGTTCAGGACCAACAAGTGACTCATGAACAACTATCACTAAAAAAGCAAACAAACACACAGCTGTGGATCATTCAGGTAACAACACAGTATTAAGAACCAAGTGTATGTAAACTTTTAAACAGGATAATTTTTACAAATTCAACTATTATTTTCTCTTGTGGACTGTATGTAAACATCCTTTATGTGAAATATCTTATTCAGGTCAGTAGTAAATAAAAAAATACCATGCATTTTGTATGATCCCTCTTAATTTGGTAAAATAATTAATATTTTGCAGATTCTGCAAGGTGTATGTAAACTTTTGACCTCAACTGCACATGTAACAGCATTACATAATTTAATTACAAAATAAATGTAACTGTAATTGATAAAATGTGTAATTAAATTACAGTTACTTATTCAAATATAAAAGAACAAAACAGTGGTTAAATCTGAATATTTTCTGGAATATTTTCTGGTAAAAGTTAGGATATGTTGAATAATACTGATCTGTTGAAAACATTCATTAGAAATTTAGAAAAGTAACAAGTAACTGAAATAGTTACACTACTTATTACATATAAGTATTACAATAGGGTAATTTGTAATCTGTAACCTATTACATTTCCAAAGTAACCTTCCCAACACTGTTTGAGACTGATCCAATGGAAGCAAGAACATCTGACCTTTTGTAGAAATGATCAATGTCACAATTTTGCATTTCATTAATGACAAAGAAATGCATTTACGTAATTGTCCGATTGATTTAATCTATTGTCATCCCTTATATAAACAAACAGTCATGAGCATGAGAGTTGCTGCAGTACCTGTCTCCGCAGGGCTCTGAAAGCATTACTAGATTTTGATCTTTGATTTAGAGGGCGGGGAGCAGGAATGGACGCCAGGTTTGTCTGAGATGCAGTTCCTGGAACCTGCATTATGGCACTATCTTCAAAGGGCTGGGTGCCAAGTGAGAGAGACGAGCCTGAAAAACACACAGCCAGCATTAGTCATATTCTCTCTCTGCATGTGTGTCATTACCAGTAAGAACTGGCTTGGTTTTGTCACCTGGTAGTGTAGAGTCCTGTCTGGAGACTCTCTCATGAATGGACCCATATACAGGCTTAACAGGATAGAGCATGTAACTGTCATTAGGTAAAGACAGCATCCGCGATATAGATGGCCTACTAACTGTCAGGTAGTTGCCGTAATTGGAGTCTTGGGCCTGTAAACACAACAAATTCATGTAACAAACAGCAATGTGTTTCTGTTACTTAAAAGAAGACTCGAAGACACGGCGTACTTAAAAAAAAAAGCAAAAAAATCTAATAATGCTAAAAAAAAATTAAAATTGAAATATCAGTCAAAAATAGATTGGCGCACTTTAAAACCACACGTTGATTTTAAAATTCTTTTAAAGTCCCCACAAAAAATCCTGTTATTTTTATATTTTTCATATTTTCCTATAATTTCCTATGGTGGTTATTTTTCAACATGAAGATCGCAAGTGAGACATTTAACCTTTTCTAAACAACTTCAACCAAGATTTTTTAAGTACAGTAAACTAAACTTTCATTTTTCTCATTTAGAACTTTCAACATATCTGAAATATATTTAGCATTATTCTTATCTAATAATATCTATTAAATATATTTCGGGGGGTTCCTCTGTATAATACACATGGCCTTATGTATAAGAAGATCATTAAAAAACATACAGAACTGACCTGTTCATATGAGAGAGTCTCCATTTTAACAGCTGTACCCTCAAGCCCGACGGCTCCGCCCACAGAGCCGGTGCTTTGTCTACGACTGGCATTAAGCTCCTGTTTTAACTCTGCCTCCATCTCAGCCTCCTCGCGGGCATCTTTGTTACTCTCCTCTAAATGCTTCATGAGCACAGCGACCACAACATTCACCAGCACAAACTGTGCCATCAGCACAAATGTCACAAAGTAAAGAGGCGACAAAAGCGGCAGGTAACTTAGACATTTGTCATTTTTACATTCCCGCAGGGTATCCTAAGACACAAACAGAAACAGAAATTGTGAGTTCTGTCCAGCTCAAAAAGTGACAAGACCTGGTAATGAGATGTGGGAAACAAATTATCTTTTTGACAGTTGATAGCCTCACTCTAAAAGGGATAGTTCACCCAAAAATGAAATTTCTGTCAATTACTCACCCTCATGTCGTTCCAAACCTGTAAAACCTTTGTTCATCTTTTTTGGATAAATCTAAGAGCTTTCTGATCCTGCATAAACAGCAATGCAACTGACATATTCAAGGCCCAGAAAGGTAGTAAAGAAATCATTAAAGTAGTCCAAGTGACAGCAGAGGTTCTCGGATTTCATCAAGGATATCTTAATTTGTGTTCTGAAGATGAAAGAAGGTTGTGTTTGGAATAAATGAGGTAATTAATGACCGAATTTTCATTTTTGGGTGAACTATCTGTTTAAACATCTGAGTTTTAGGTTTGGAATGACATAATTTTGAGTTTAAATCTAATTAAGAGCTAACATTAAACATCAGCATTCCATAATCAGGTATTTATGATATGCTCAAATATTTTCACTGTTTTGCGATATACCTTCATGATTCCATTCCAGTTGTCTCCGGTGGAAACGCGGAACAGAGTGAGGAACGCCATGCCGAAATTCTGAAATGTAGCATGTCTGCTCAATCCCTCACATGGGTTCTCCTCAGTGCATTCTGATTTAGAAACAATTCATTTTAATAATTCATGCTAAATATACATTTATTCTTTTCTAGGTAACAATATGCACTACTTTTCAAAAATTTGGGTCTATAAGATATTTTTGTAATAAATAATACTTTTATTTAGCTAAAATGCATTAAATTGTTATTGTAATAAAAATTCTATTTGTAATTCTAATTCTTATAAATGCTGTTCTACTGAACTTTTGTATTCATCAAAGAATTTTGTCTCCACAAAATTATTAAATAGAACACTGATAATAATACGGAATGTTTCTTGAGCAGCAAATCAGCATATTAGAAGGATCACATGACACTGAAGACTGGAGCAGCAATTTTGCTAAAAATTCAGCTTTGCATCACAGGAAAAATTTAGACATTAAAAATTTTAACACTTTAAATGTGACCCTGGACCACAAAACCAGTTATAAGAGTCAGTTTAAAAAAAAAAAATAGGATTTATATATCATTTGAAAGCTTTCCATTGATGTATGGTTTGTTTGGCTGAGATGCAAGTATTTGAAAATCTGGAATCTGAGGGTGCAAAAAAATCCAGATATTAAGAAAATCACCTTTAAAGTTGTCCAAATGAAGTTCTTAGCAATGCATATTACTATTCAAAAATTAAGTTTTGATATATTTATGGTAGGAAATTTACAAAATATCTTAATGGAACATGATTTTTACTTAATAACCTAACAAATTTTAGCATAAAAGAAAAACAGCTCATTTTGACTCATACAATATATTGTTGGCTATTGCTACAAATATACCTGTTATCCATCAGAATGACTTCTGATGGATCACGTGACACTGAAGACTGGAGTAATGATGCTAAAAGTTCAGCTTTGCATCACAGGAATAAATGACAATTTAACAGTTTAAATAATAATAATAATATTTCACAACATTACAGTTTTTACTGCACTTTTGATTAAATAAATTCACCCTTGGTAAAAATAGGAGGCTTCTTTCAAAATCATAAACAAATATTACTGACCTCAAATGTTTGAACAGTAGTGTTAGTAGTGAAAACAGGAAATGAAAGGTATACCAACCAAGTCTGCCAAAGAGTTCGACTCCCAGTGCTGCATAGATGAAGAACAGCAGCATAAACAGCAGACCCAGATTACCAACCTAGAGAACCAGAATAAAGCCACGTAAACATACATCATAATCTGTGAAGTAATTCCACATTAACAATGGATACAGCATGAGACATATGAACTTACTGACCTGCGGTAAAGCTTGAACTACTGTATCCAGAAGAGCTCTCATTCCTGTGGCCATCTTCAACAGCTTCAGTACTGAAAGGGAATTTTATATCATTATTTCAGTCCTCCTTTAATCACTAAAATCTTGACATTACTTGTCACAAACTGTACTAAATTTTACTTTTATTACTGAAAAAAAAAATCACACTGACCCCAAACTTTTAAAAGGTAGTATAAATAAAACAAAATGTAAAATTTCCCACTTTTATCAGGTAGTGATAAAAACACTGAAAACTTTTCTCTGGCACATCTTATGAGACCCTGTTTTTTTTTTTTTCTCACTTGTCACAGCTGGTGTGCGTGTGTGTCTTCATGTATTTGGTACCTCTGGCAATGCGCAGCACCCTCATTATGCGTATGATGGTTGGGTTGATGGGTAGTGAGGCATTCAGGTCAATTTCCTCAAGTGTGATGCCCATGATGGAGAGAAGAACAATTGCCAAGTCTAACTGATTCCACCTGACAAAAACAAAACAAAACAAAAGGTCCTGTGAAACCATTTCATATTGTTGAAAAGCACTAAACTTGACCATTAGAGACTGTCAGAGGCCAGGTCTTTCTTAAAAACTTTTTTCTTTCTTTCTTAAACTTCATTTTAAGCTTAAAGAGCCATACAACATGAATATAAGACAATGTTACCATCCCGTATCTTTAATTTATAAAGAAGAAAATTATTAATTTATAGACTACTTGGGCTATTTTTCTCTGTCTCAACGTCACAGGATGTGTCACAACGGTGTCTCATAATTATTCATGAGTCTGCATGGCCTTATCTTGAGATCTATGAGAAGGCCCTGTCTTATTATTATTCATGACACCATGTGACCTTCTTTATGATAGGCACTTCAAACAGTGAGTTGTTACCATTTTGGAACATGGGTCGTAAGTTTTCGCGTTTACATGACATGCGACGCTGACAGAGTGACAGGATTTCAATCAATCACTGACACATTTGAAATACTTGTGTAACCATCATTTTTTATAGTAATGTTTGGAGAAACATTGAGGCTCAAATCACAGTTTGACACTCAAAGTGTTGGCATCATAGTCACCATCCTTCCTCACTGACTCACTTTAACACAGAAGTTGTTAATAATGCAAAATTCACATATATTTTTGATGCAGAGTGCAAATGCAAATTGTCTCTGTATTTATTTGTGTAATAAATCACAGACATATTTATTTGAAATATACACTACCAGTCAAAAGATTTGTAATGTTTTTTTAAAGAAGTCTCTTCTGCTCACCAAGCCTGCATTTATTTGATCCAAAGTACAACAAAAACAGTAAAGTTTTGAAATAGTTTTACTATTTAAATTAACTGCTTTCTATGTGAATATATTTTAAAATTTAATTTATTCCTGTGATCAAAGCTAAATTTTCAGCATCATTACTCCAGTCTTCAGTGTCACATGATCCTTCAGAAATCATTCTAATATGCAGATTTGCTGTTCAAGAAACATTTTTATTATTATTATTATCAACATTTATATTTATTATTATTTATTACACAATTTATAAAGTTGCAAAAGATTTCTATTTCAGATAAATGATTTCTATTTATTAAAGAAACCTGGAAAAAAAAATCTACTCAGCTGTTTTCAACATAATAATAATAATTAATGTTTTTGAGCAGCAAATCAGAATATTAGAATGATTTCTAAAGGATCATGTGACTGGAGTAATGATGCTAAAAATTCAGCTTTGAAATCACAGGAATAAATTATATTTTAAAATATATTCAAATAGAAAACAGTTATTTTAAACAGTAAAAATATTTAAAAATCTTACTGTTTTGCTGTACTCTGGATCAAATAAATGCAGGCTTGGTGAGCAGAAAACATTAAAAATCTTACTGTTCAAAAACTTTTGACTGGTACTGTAATTTTGTTGTAATAACGTAAAAGTCTTTACTGACAGTAAGATTTACATTTTTTTTTAAAAGTTTTTAAATAAATTAATATTTTTATTCAGTAAAGATGCATTAAACTGATCAAATGTATAAGTAGACATTAATATTGCTACAAAAAAATCTATTTCAAACAAAATCTGTCATAAAAACTATTCATCAAAGAATACTGAAAAAAAATGCATCACTATATCCACTAAAATAATTAGACTATTTTTAGTTCTCTTGTATTTTTAAATCCCTACATTTTTGAACAGTAGTTTATATTAATGCATTTAGCTGTGAACTGCCTTTAAAGCGAAACAAAACTGATCTCAGTTGTTTTCTTCTCACTTCTGTGATGAGAACAGATCAATTTAAGAATACTTACTGTCTCGAAAATAAACTGTATTTCTGCATTGTGTCCACATGATGGAGACTTACCTCTCTTTGAAAAATCTCCTGAAGCCAAAGGCAACTAATTTCAGTGCAGCCTCGATCACAAAGACCAGCGTGAAGAAGTAATTACAGTATTTCAGGCCTTCATCCAGATACTGAGAAACACAGACACAAGTAAAGTCAGTCAGACACCTGGAATATTGAACTTTGAAATCGACCATTTATTTATATGATCATGGTCTTATTATGAGTCATGCATCAGTGCTGGTTATTTACACAGTAAAGAAATATGTCTTTGTCAAAATGTTCATCAAAATGTAATAAATTACTATGCCTCTGAAGTACTGTAACTTTTCTTTGCAGTTGACATCATCATTATGTAACTCCCACTTTTCATGATCCAAATAGTTTCCGATGCACAACTCTGTATTTATTTATACTGAATACTGTTTCACTCTGAAATACGGCCGATTATGGAAGCAGATGTGAACCTGTGTTGTTATTGCTAACTAAAACAAAAATACTTAAAACTAAAAAAAAAAAAGTAATTCATTTTTTTTTTCAGTTAGTTACGTTAGTTTAGTTTAATTGTATAAATTTCATTTGGTTTAAGTACTAAAAATGACTAAAACTGAAACAAGAATAAATAAAAATGAAATTTGAAAAAAAAAAAAAAAAATTATTAAAACAACAAAATTACTAAAACTTAAAATAAAACTAAACTGAAATAAAATAGAATATATACACTGTCCAAAAGTTTGGAAACGCCCCTGGCAAAGTGTGGTTTTGGACTATATCAGCATAAATCCTTATCATTTTTTGGTGCAAATACATTAAAGTAACTTGACATTATTATTGAAGACCAGCAATAATAATTTTCATTTTGATTACATAATACCCCACTTTTCTAGGGCATTTTCAAACTTTTGAAGGGCAGTGTATATATATAAAAAACAAATTTAAAAAAGTACAGTATATCAAACTATAAGATAGTATCTTTCTTAGTATAGTAGCACATTGGTGTGCCATTTTGTGTTGACTTAAAACATCCAATGCTAAATTACTAATACATTTTTTTTCAAACAGGTTTTTGTTAACCTATTATTAGTGTCATTGCCCTGCCTAAGTGATGTGTGTGCATGTGTAAAATACACCAAACCTTGGGCTGTCTGTAGTGCTCCATTGACATCGTGAGCACATTAATGGCGATGATGATGGTGATGAAGAGGTCCAGATAATGGCTAGTGCAGAGTGTGTGAATATAGAGGCGTGTTGGAGAGTAGTCCGCATAGTACGGCCTCTGCAGGGCCTCTGAAAGACAAAAAAAAAACACACAGAGAACAATAGAACATCTTCATTAGGGTGTATTCAGGTCATTCTGGTACACACACACACTCATCTTGCATCACAGGATGCTGTGAACATCCTCATCCAACATTTTAAGTAGAAGTTTTGTAATTCAGCTTTGAATTGTGAATTAATATTCACAAGATTTGCAAGGTTTCACTGAAAATAACCCAAGGGCAGGATGTGTGTTGTTAGTGTACTGTATAGGCTATTTTGTTGTCCCTGTCAAACACAAACACACTGACCCAGTTTTTGTCTGGCCAGTAAATTGCTAACGTAGCAGTGTGTGTGTGTATGTGTGTGTAGTCACAGTTAGCAAACAGTCGAGTCATCTGAGGGACGTTATAAATGTCCAGCCAAGCGTCCCCCCACATCCATCATGGCTCAAGACTGCTCAAGGTGTCTTTGAGAGAAGCTTTGTGAGCATTCGAGAGAGAGAGAAAGTGATGTCTTGAGACAGCTAACTAATTCAGTTTCCAGTTCAGGTACTCTTACAAACAGTACTGTAGCAGTATCAGCGTACACTGATGTTATTTGATACTATGGTACTGTGAATATTGCTTACTTATGTAAAACTCACCGCCTTGATGCTAGGGCGATGTGAGTGTCTATTAGCATTTTGCCATATCGTCGATAGGCCATTCTGGGATGCTATGCCAAGTAAGTTACTGAAACAGTTGCTTACTGTCCCTAAAGAGCCCAACATTTTGAGCTCTAAACTAGGGCTGGGTTTTGACACAAATTTCATGATTCAATTTGATTCTGATTCATAAGCTTGAGATTCAATTCAATTTTTGATTTGTTTCAATATTGATTATTTTGGATATATATCAGATACAGTACATGGCAAATTTTCTCAAGAAAACAAATATCACAACTCATGCAGTAAAATATACGAGTCAGTTGGTACTACATTACTATAATGTTGAAGGTTAAAATTAACTGCTTTGTTTACAAACCCTTAAATTACACTCAGTGACGTTTTTATAACAATAAAATTACAATTACATAATTATATTTTTACTCCAAATCGTTTTTTTGTAAACAAACAATGATATGGTGGCTGTCATAAAAACTTGACGGATTTATTCACACATAAATTAAACACAGAAGAACGGTAAAAATTATAATGAATATCTTACATGACGCATATATTGAGCAAAAATTCACCTCTCTAGAGTTCATTTTTCTGACTAACGAGTTTATTGCCACCAAATATGTTTTTTTTCTGAGGTAAATCTGACATTACGTGACATATTGTTTACAAGCTGCTATATTGACGTTTTTCCGAGGTTGAACACTGACTGAGCGATTACATGAGACGGGATACAGATCTCGGTAAGTTGTACTCTTTGTTTTAACATACCTTCAGATGTTTATTCATATTTATTTCGTGCTGAAACTGGTATCAAAGCGGAAAAGATGATCAGTTCACCTGAGCTTCGCGCTGACGCTTCTATTAAGGGGGTCGCACACCGAACTAGAAGCGCAGCGCCGCGTCGCGCAGTGCCTAGGAAAAGTCGAGGTATCGCACACCGGACGCGCACATTCTATACGCGCGAGCTCATTTTCCAATGAAGTTCTGAGCTGTAAGATGGGTGAGATGTAACTAAATATATTATTAATATTATTACAAATATATTTAATTGATAATAGCTAAGTTTTGAACGTTAATCAAAGAAAAGAATCTGATAAGTCTGTTACTGTTTTTGTGTAGGCTATCTGTTACTAGGCAACTATGTTACATAGTAGCTAAATAGTTTAGCTAAGGTTAGCTAGCCAACCTGAGTGAAAACGTAACCAAACACCTTGAAAAGTTTTTATTTCAATGAGTTTAGTTGTAGGTTTCAGTTTATAATCTATTTATAATATCGATTTGATGAAAATAAAGAAAACTATAGTGTGGCCATTGAATGTTTGTATAGTCCTAGATAAATATACAGGGCTGTGTATTCCCTGGTAACCGATGACATCGGCAATCTTCTTCCATGCTGATGACTTCCTTATGTTATCTTTAAAGAAACTATGGTTTGTTGCATGTAATTCTGGGTATTTCCCTACTTCGTTGATAAGTTTTTCGTCATCCATAGCGCTCCGCTACACCGCTATTTAAATTACCTGAAGTGACGGTTGTGACCTTTTAAATCCAGTAGGTGGCAGTCAAAGACAGTGAATGTAATCACGACAGGCAAACGTTACATAGGATTTTATATTTTGCTTATGTAAAAATGTCTCAAGAGAAAAATAAAATATGAAACAAACCTACGATTATACAATTAATTCTATAGGTTTACATTTTTTCAAGCTGTAAACCTAATGTTAGTATTTTGCAGCAGTGGTATCTTTTTTTTTTAATGTAATTGATAACATCGTTCGTCGTGCGACCCCCTTTAGGCGCTACAGCGAGCTGTTACTCAGGGTTGCCAGGTTTTCACAACAAAACCCGCCCAATTGCTACTTAAAACTAGCCCAAAAGTAGCCCAATCGCGGTTTGAGGGGGGTCCCCCATTAAAAAATCAGGAGTTCAGGGGGGTAAAATACACGCGGGATTCCCCTGGTAAAATTAGAATTCCAGGGGCTAAATATTAGTTATTGGGGTCGCGTCAACCCGCGGACTTGGCAACACTGCGTCACTCCACATTAAACGGCGTCAAAACGGTATTTATTGTTTGAATATTGTAATAAAATGAACTGAATTTGAAATCTAAGTCTTTGTTTTACATCAAAAGTAACAAAGCACATAGCTTACTGCGATTTATTGGATGCAAGGTTCCCTGTATTGTGACGGTGTTCATTAACTGAAAACTAGACTAGACTAATCAATTCTTGGGATTTAAGAATCAATATCATTTAGTAAAAATTAGAATCGATTAAAATCAAAAAATAGATATTTTTACCCAGCCCTACTCTAGACATGGTTTGAGTCCCTAAATGTGTAAACTATATGAAATATATAATTCTTGCACTTAAGGTTACTTGATTTGGTCACTTACCCGGATGCGCGGCTATACTCCGATGTAAACAACAGCACTGATTGCATGGTTAATGTACTACTGAATACGTTGTTCTGTTAATTTATTTTGTTTAAACACGAAAAAAAAAACGTGTGGACGCTGCTAATTCATATCGAGACGGACTTAGTAAACAGGTAATGGCACAATATCTTAAACTAAAGTTAATAGGTGTTATATGTATGAACAGTATTAATTAGGATATTAGCCTAATGCTTCACCTACCTGAGCAGAAACGATAAGAACAAACATGAATGTTGTTAAGATTTTTGCCCTGGAAATCCTAGTTCAGTTTGGCCAACCACAAACGCATTTTGTTCCCCAGACATTTTTTTACACTTTTCCCCATGATTTGTTTTAACCTTTGGCAGTCTGTGGTACTCCAAATGTTTTTACTGGTCTGAACAAATAGTACAGTCCAAAACATGACAATAATTGACAACTTTAAGCAGCAGTAATCAGCAAAATATGCAGTTTTGTTCAGTTCAGTAGCATTGTTTACGTTACGTGCTGATTGATTGATGTGTGGTGAAAACACTCTATTGTTTAAAATTCCCACTAATGTTTCTATATCCGTGTTACCTGACACTAGTACTTCTAAAGGAAGGTTGTTGTTAATCATAACCAAAGCACAGGATTAAAGTAGGATTTGAGGCAAGAGTGAATGGTTTTACTCTAACTTTTAATTACGTGCCTCCTGTCTAATTAAATTCTGGTTATGTGGTTTTGAAGTCAAGCAAAGTCGAAGGGCTTTTGAAGAACGTGACTGTGGAAATCACTACTAATTGTCTATTTCTCAAGCTAAATGCACACGACAGCAATTAAACTGTACTGTGCTAACCATGTGTGATACAATAAAGTTACAATCAATAAAACCAATCTGTTCCATGCTAGTTTCATCCTAACCAGCAGTGACAAGCCACAAAATATTGTGCTGCCCTCTGCTCCTGTGAATATTAAAGTCACAAAAAATGGCCCAAAATCCCAGTGAAAACTGAAATATTACTTTTTATTATGACACAGACTCATACAACAAACACACACTTACTCCTGCGTTTCTTCTCCATGCGCTTTTGCCTCTTCTCCTCCCTCCGTCTGGCCTCCTCTTCCTCCTGGTCTTGCCTACACTTGTGGAAGTTTTCGACCACCACACCTACAAACATGTTCAGCACGAAGAAGCTGACGATCAGCAGGAAGGAGATGAAGTACAGAAGCATCCAGGGATTATGATTCCTTATGGGCTATAAAGAGAGAAGTAAGAAAAACAGAGAAATATAAAACTTACAGAACTTACTCACTAATTCAGGGCCGTGACAACACTTTGCAGTAAACTGAAAAATGCTGGTCATAAGGCTTTTTGTTTTCAGTTGTCTGTACATTAATTTATGTTTGTCTCCAAAAGCATATTCTTTAAATGCACTCATAGCATCCAGCTGTCTTAGCTAAACACTAATTAAACTTCTAAGAACAAAACCAGTGAAACACTGTAAAATAAATAAATATTTGCGGTCTGTAAGATTTTTGTTTTTGAAAGAAGCCTCTTATCTCAAAAACAGTAAAAATGTTGATATTATATTATAATTTAAAATACATTAAAAGAAGGCGAAGTAAAAGGAGCCCATCGGTAAGAAAGCAAAGACAGGAAATGCGACAGGAAGAAAGTGCAGAACGGAATGGACACTATGTCCTCGTCTTATTGTATATGCAACACAATTGGTATTTGTCACTACACAAAAGGATGGGCTGGTGTAAAGGACACTATATAAACCAGTTGTGTTGAGTCTGTTACTGTCCATGAGAGAGAGTGTATAAGACCTCTCAGTGGAATTAAATGATGAATGTTCTGCCTCTCCTCCTCAACCTGCTCATTTTGGTGTCCTCCGCTGTATTTTTATCTCTCTCTCCCTTTTTCCTTCAGTTCAGAGCTGAATTAATCAAACACTCGCTTTACCTAAAAACCCGCTGCTGCCTTTTGTGATTGTGTCACTTGAGCTTCAGAGAAGAAAAAAACGCAGTAAACACTCCTGGCACTGGTGTTTTCTATTGTTATAACGGACAGATTCAGAGTAAGGCGTAAGTGTTTCCACACTCAGTAGAGTTATCTGAAGAAAGCACACACACACCTGTTGGTCCACAGCCACGGCATCTAAGCCATCGTACATGATGTTGACCCAGCCATCTTTAGACGACAGGACGAATAATGACATCAGTGCCTGCAAAACATAGATAAAATGGATTAATGTGTACAAGAGAATATTTTACAGAATTACTGTATCACTGTCAAAAATATGTGTATATGTAAAATATTAAGAGGAAGATGAGATGAACACAATTTTGTCATTTTTAAAAGGTCATTTTCATGAGAAGCTTTTTGCTTTGTTTTTGGAAGAAAAAAAAACAACTACATATACTAAATTTACTAGAGAAGTAATATATACACCACCAGTCAAAAGTTTTTGAACAGTAAGATTTTTAATGTTTTTTTAAAAGTCTCTTCTGCTCACCAAGCCTGCATTTATTTGATCGAAAGTACAGCAAAAACAGTGAAATTTTGAAATATTTGTACTATTTAAAATAAATGCTTTCTATTTGAATATATTTTTAAAATTTAATTTATTCCTGTGATTTCAAGGCTGAATTTTTAGCTTCATTACTCCAGATCCTTCAGAAATCATTCTAATATTCTGATTTGCTGCTCAAAAACATTTATTATTATCATCATTATTATGTTTTTTTGATGAATAGAAAGTTCAGAAGAACAGCATTTATCTGAAATAGAAATCTTTTGTAACATTATAAATGTCTTTATCATCATATCAGTTCTAAGCATCCTTGCTAAATAAAAGTATTAATTTCTATAAAGAAAGAAATGATAATGACTCAGGTTTTAAAAAGGTATAGTGGATAATGTTACAAAAGCTTTTTAGTTCAGATAAATGCTGATCTTTGGATCTTTCTATTCATCAAAGAAAAAATGTACTCAACTGTTTTAAATAATGATACAAATAATAATAAACTAAATACATAATAATAATAAACTGTTTCTTGAACAGCAAATCAGCATATTTGAAAGATTTCTGAAGGATCATGTGACCCTGAAGACTGGAGAAATAAAAATTTAAATTTGATCACAGGAATAAATTACATTTTAAAACATATTCAAATAGAAAGCAGTTATTTTAAATAGTAAAAATATTTCTGCTTTTGCTGTATTTTGGATCAAATAAATGCAGGACTGATGAGCAGAAGAGACTTACTTAAAAATTAAAACATTTTGCTGTTTAAAAACTTCTGACTAAAAAATAAATGTATTAATTTTTAAGATTGTTTGATGAACAGAAAATTCAAAATAATAGCATTTATTTAAAAACAATGTAAAAGTCTTTACTGTCACGTTCGATCAATTTGTGTGTGGGTGTGTGTGTGTGTGTGTAAATGTAAGCAATATATAACTAAGTACTGACTATGACTTGTGAACAAAATAAAAAGTAATTAATTACATGATGGTATTCAAGTTGCAAGTCTAAACTACAAATAGCATAGACTCTACATATTAAATAACAGAAAAGCAATGAGAAACACTGTCCACCAGAACCCTGTCATATTGATGAAATGCGCTTATGTGACCTGAATTTAAAATATAATGGGTTGCTTGATGGTTTAGAAAAGGGCAAATGGGAAGGTTGATTTTTTAATAAAAGACACTAGTGCAGGACATAATTCATTCTACATGAATTCCCCCATTAATGCCTACGCCTATACTGTATGAGTGTGCAGGTGAGTGTGAGTGTCCTACCTGACCCAGGTTATCGAAGTTGTACTTCCTACGGACCCATTTGTATTTAGCTTGCAGGCACTCAGATTTATTTGTGATATTTCTAGTGTCATAGCCTTCACAATGATAAAACTTCCCCTTAAAGAGCTGTGTAAAAGAAAAATAGCTTACACTTAGACAGCATTAATACAAATTAACTGCTAATTACAAAGCAAGCAAAAGCTTTGAACTGTGGGAAGTTTATTTAATAAAAATCTAGACAATAGCAATGTGTGTGTACCTGAACTCCCAGAATGCCAAAGACAATGAAGAAAGCACAACAGATCAACACAATATTTCCAATAGGTCTGAGAGATGTGATCAATGTTTCAACAACCAGCTTCAGTCCGGGAGCTCTGCTTATGACCCTGATGACAAAAACACACAGAAACACAAAGAAATGCATATTTGGTGTTGCAACAATACCTGAACTCAATGCAAAACCACTGAACTAGAAAGAGACTGTTAATAAAGGGCTCAGTGTTGCACAACAAGCTGACGAGACGAGATGTTCTTTAGTGTTAGCCTTGAAATGAATAGGTAAGTCTGCTCAGCAGAATATCTCTCTGTCTGAGAGTTGCCTGGTTTTGTTCAGATGTGTCAGGCGGAACCATTTCCTGACAATAGAGAGAGATGAAATGTGGTTTCAGCACCATGGACAGCAGCATTATAAAATTTACGGATGCATTTTTTTTTCTGTTGATCAAAGTCAAAACTGGTGTGATGCAGCTTTTGGTTTGAAGTGCAAATGAAATTTGAAAGCTTTGGCAAAGAGGCAGATTTTCAGCATATTAAACATAATTTAGGTCTATTCCTCACACAAAACTACAGTATGATTCAGAATAGTGATGCAGCATAATTTGTTTTTCACTAAAATACGAAAATTAAATTAAAGTTTTCATTTGCCCATAAACCGAAACAGGGAAATTATGTTTATTTAATAATCAATTCATTAATCAAATGTAATTACAAATCAAAACCCAAATAAAAACTGAGTTGTATATACTGCATAACCAATTAAATGACACATAAATTAGTTTTTATATCATCGTTTTAATGATATACTTTATAATCTAATTCATTGCTGAAATATGAACAATATTTAAATGGTATCGGTTATAAAAATTACAGATTTATTCAACCACATTACATTATTTGTCAACTTTAATTAAAAAATTGACAAACATAGAATAAAAGCATAAAATAAAAGATCTTGGTTCATCAAATTAAAGACCGATTCAAAATGAGAAATCGATATTGTCAGTCCAGCAGTTACAGCAGTTTCAACGATTTTGCAAAATGCACTTTCACCTGAATACTTTCAGTGGTGCATCACATTTTGCAATTTAAATACACTGCACGAGTTGTGTACACTATATTTATTGAGCATTTCAATAGTTCACTTTCATTTATTGAGCATTAACCAATTCACTTTCATTATATTGTAAAAGAACAGTGTGAACATTCTGCTAAACATCTCCTTTTGTGTTCTTTGGAAAAAAGACGAGTAAACTGCCCCTTTAAGAATATTACAAAAGCCTAACACTAAAGGACTTAATGTACTTCTACACATTCATACACACCCACACTCATACACACTTTCAATAAGAGTCTCACCTCAAGGGTCTCAGTGTTCTGAGCAGTCGAAGTACTCGCAAGATACCCAGGATTCTGTTCCCGCCAGAGGAGGCGAGAGAGACCAGGATGTCCACAATAGACACAAATACCAGCAGACCATCTAGAACATTCCAGCTGCTCTTCAGGTACGAGCCTGGACCAGCGTACAGCCCGAGAGAAACCACCTACAACACCAAGTCATCATCAGCATATTATGTTATTATTGTATTAGTATATGAAAATAAAAAAGCTCTATAAAAGAGTTATCAAAAATGTTAAAATAACCAAAATAAAATGTATGGCTTCATTAAATCAATTAAATATACTGTACTAATCCTACCTTCACAGTCATCTCAGCCACAAAGATCACAGTGAAGATGTAGTTAGACACCTTAAGAAAAGTCCGCTCCTGTCAAATAAAAAAAAAAAAATGAAAATGTCATTTAAAATGGCAACAAACACACCACATCTGTGAAAGACCAATAAAAGAGCAGCTCTGAGGTATTACTGTGTTTCACTTACTGAAGTCACCTAGTGATTTTTACAGCATTCATTTTGATGTCTCATTAATGAGATATAATGGATATTATAATTTTCAAGTTTCAAGGGGATTTTGTTTATGGGTTTATAGGTTATACGCAACTTATGTTTAGCAACTTATGCTTAATGTTTCAAAAGGGTAGAATCATACAATTCTGAAATTATTTTCCAATATTAACCCACATAACCGATTATTATTATGATGAAAGAATATTGATTAAATTTAATAATTCTCAATACATTTACTAAAACATTGTAAATTTAAATATAATTTAAATCAATTCTGCCACGTGATACAGTTCATAAGTCTGATACATTTACGATATTTATATAGACTTGGTCATTACTATAGATTTTGATGTGCAGTTACAGTAATGTGTTTATTAGCTGTTTTACAGTGGCTTTGAATAGTTTTACAGTTCAGCCAATCAGATTTCAGCTGGTATAAATTAGTTACAAAAATACAAAAAAGTTTCAGTAATACAGTGACATACATTACCATTCAAAAGTCTGGGGCCAATATTTTATTTATTTATTTTTAAAATAAATTAATACTTTTATTCAGCATGGAAACTTTAGATTGATCAAAATTAATAGTAAAAACAATTATAATGTTATAAAAGATTTCTATTTCAAATTAATGTTGTGCTTTTGAATTTTCTATTTAGCAAAGAATCTTGGAAAAAAAAAACTCTTTTCAGCCTTGATAATGTTTCTTGAGCACCAAATCAACATATTAGGATGATTTCTGAAGGATCACGTGACACTGAAGACTGAAGTAATGATGCTGAAAATTCAGCTTTGAATCACAGGAATAAATTACATTTTTAAAATATATTTAAAAAGAAAACATGTATTTTAAATTGTAATACTATTTCACAATATTACTGATTTTTTTGTATTTTTAATTAAATAAATGCTGCCATGGTGAGCATAAGAGATACTTTCAACAATATTTAAAAATCTTACTGACCGCAAACTTTTAAACTGTAGCATGCATGTATAATAAAGCTTGATGATAGTGCTAGAATGAGTGTTGTGATTGTGTTTACCGTGCTGTTAGACTGGATGTCAGGTCGCTCTAGAGCGATTGTGATGCAGTTAAAGAAGATGAAAAACAGCACAATATGATCAAACATCTTATGAGTGATGACCTTCTGACAGCGCATACGGAACCTGCAGAGAACGAGAGAGAAAGAGCCATGTGAATAGCATAAAAATGTGCACGCACAATATGTGTATATATGTGTGTTTGGTTGGTCTGCTGTGTTAGCACTCACTTATTTTGGGGGGAGAATAAGTAAAGTGACCAGTCCTCATGGTCTCTACACCATTGGGGTTTATACGGCTCCAGCAGTCTCTTCAAAATCAGACACCAGCTCTGAATGAAACATAAACATAATATAAAACAAAAAAGTTGCATAAGGAAAATAAATAAATAGATGACTGATGTACTGTTATAGTATAATCAATAATAAAAATGATTTTATAAGACAAAGCCACACCTCCTCAAATTCGTCATCATCCACCCCCTGTGTGGATTGTGGTTCGGGGCGTGTTATGTTTGGAGTGGATGGATAACCTCCATCTAATCTGCCGTTACACTCTAAATATGGGCGTGGAACCTGGAGCAGCTCTGGAAAGTCAAACGACCCTAGACACGAAACTCCGCCCAGACTGCCAGTCCTGCTGGATTTCCCATCTTCTGATTGGTTGTCATCCATGCTGTCCTGTCCCGCTCCTGACAGCAACGACTCGCGCTCCCCTGACTGAGCGCGTCTTATTAGACTGGGGGCGTGGCCAAGGCTGTTCCAACTGGAGCGGCGACTTCCCCAAAGGCTGGACTACAACAGACACACAAACACGCTGATTATCACAGGATGCAACAACTGCTGTAGTATGACAGAAAAAATTAAAAGAGAAATACATTGACATATATACAATGAGAGGAGCAATATTAACAGTTTATAACCACTTAGATGAGACCATTTAAATCGTATAGGATGAATTTGATCATATATATTTTACAGATATTTTTTATTTTACATCATTTAAATATTTTTTATAGGGCTGTCAAACGATTAATCGCATACAAAATGAAAGTTTGATTTTGCCTTATAAATGTGTGTGTACTGTGTGTAATTACTACGTATATATAAATACACACAAATTAATGTATATATTTACAAGAAATATGTGTTTTATGTGCAACATATTTTTATTTACATATTAATTTTATAAAAATTATAATAAATACATATGCTTGTAAATATTTCTTAAATATACATATGAATGTCTTTGTATTTATATGTACATAATAATTACACACAGTACACACACATATATAGGCAAAATCAAACTTTTATTTTGTACTTAATTAATCGTTTGACAGCCCTAAGTTTTTATTTTTAATAGTTTGATTCATATACATGATTTAATATGATTTATACATTTATTGATATAGGTTTTATCATTTTTATTTATTAATTGTGTATATTTGGTTAGGTATTTTTATATTTTCATATCAAATATCACAGCAGGTGAAGTTATAGATATGTAGATGCGTTACAGTTTGCGTACTGTTCAATATTTACACCAAAACTCTAATAAAAAAAAAAAAACGATAAAAACAATATGATGCCATGGTAAAACAACTTTAATGAAAAAGAAGAAAAACAATCTTCAGGTGAAAGTTTGTTTTTGAAATGCTGAAAATTTGCAGTGAATATTCAGGTTTTGTGTGAAAAGCCTAAAAGGATTAGTTTTCGGTTTTTGAGGAAAATATTGACAGTCCATATAGTGGACTTCAGTGGGAGCGAACGGGTAGAAGGTCCAATTTGCAGTTTTAATGCAGATTTAAAGGGCTCTACAAAGCTGAGCAAGCTGAGAAATAAGGGTCTTATCTAGTGAAACGATCAGTCAGTTTCTAAAACAAAAAAAAAAGTATATACTTTTTTAATGCACAAATGCTCATCTTGCAATAGCTCAACCTCATGCATAGTCATGTTGGAAAGGTCACATTTAACGTAGGCGGAAGTACCGACCCAGTGTTTACAAAGGGAACGTCCAAAGAAAGTTGGGGGTTGTCGATAATATTTTGCTGAGTGTGTTTTTGTTTTAATTTGGATAAATAAATATGACACTTAAACTGCTAGTAGGTGGTGGCAGGTGTCTGTTTTAATGAATGATTCAGTAAATCAATCATTCAAATGATTTGCTCAAAATGGCTGATTCAGTTAGAATCAAACCAAGTTGACTGTTTTTATAAATGGATCACCGAATAATTGGCTCACTTGATTTGTTCAAAAACAGATTCGTTCAGGAAAAAAATACTGCTGTGTTGCTCTGAGACACACAGCTTTGCTCCGGCTTTGTTTGGAACCATTTCATTTGCAAAAAAGGAAAAAAGACAAAACGTGTCTAAAATGTAACTCACTCCCTTAGCTTCTTGTCTGCTGAACTGCTGTATAGAGATAACATAACATTTGTGACCGTGCACACATGCTGAGATTCTTGTCTGATAGGCTAATACTTAACTACTGTATATCATATAAAGATAAAAAGGGTTAATTTATCTTTCGTTATTTGAATTACAGAGGCATTCTACAGTAACTGTGTTCTTAATCACGCAGTGAAAGCTTTTGGACTCTGAAGAAAAGCAAAGACACTGAGATACTTGATAATGTCAGCGAGCGTGAATTAGAACGGGGTGATCATTTCTGAATGGAACGCATCCCTCGTCTCTCTCTCTCAGTATGTCCCTCATCCACACAGTCACACATACAGCACAATAACATTACTGTATGTCAGAGGAATGTAAAGTCTAAACAAGGAAATATCATGTTTATGTTGTCTTTTTAAAGAATGTCAGAAGTTGTGCTAGAACTATTTTGTGCGAAAAGTGATGAAAACAAGTGTGAGCTTGGATTCATTTGCACATAAGTTTTACACAATATACAGCATTTTAATCTAAAGGGAATGTAGGGGGATGCTTTTTGTCTTTTTTTTTAAAAAAGGGGGATCCCATCCCCCTGCATCCCCCTTCAAATCGAGTCTTGAGTACACAGATGATGGACTCACTATGTGTGACCTTTCCAAAGTAATTACGTAATGCATGAAGTCGCGGACGTGCATCGCAGAACTAGTGCAAGACAAGCATTTGTGGTTAAAAAGTATACTAATTTTAATTTATTTTTTAGAAAATCACAGATCATTTTACTAAATAAGACCCTTATTCCTCAGCTTGGATCATGTAGAGCCCTTTGAAGCTGTAGTGAAACTGCAATTTGGACCTTCGACCCATTAATCCCCATTGAAGTCCATTATATGGAGAAAAATCCTTAAATGTTTTCCTCAAAAACCTTAATTTCTTTTCGACTGAAGAAAGACATAAACATCCTGGATGACATTGGGGGTGAGTAAATTATCTGGAAATTGTTAAATTATATTTTATTAATCAAAAAGCAAGTCTAATGAATTAAAATTATGAAACATATACAATTTAACACAAATGTATTAAAAATGTAACAAAAATTACACGTTTAGGGCCCTATGAAATGTTTTATTTTTTTCTCACATTCTGTTTTATTGTTACCAAAATTCTGTTTAAGCATGTCTAATTATTTTTATTTTGTTAAAGTCAATTTTTACAATATTTTTTTTACAATATTTCATTTTTTCTGGTTATCAAATGAGGGCATAAAATATTAATTTAATTTATCTTTTAATCAAATGAAAATTAAACAAACTTTTTTTGTGGCAAACAAAGTTACTATTAAAATTAAAATAAAAAAATAAATATTGTGTGATTGAAGAAACTTCAGAGCAGTTCTGGAAATGTTGTTCATGTATTTATGTTCTCATTTGGCGAGATGGCAGACACCGAAATCACTGCAAGCGTCATGCGCACTTCAGTATGTGTGTAGTAAACAAAACCGTGTCTGTCATGGAGACACACAAAACATGAATGACATTTGAATAGTCTTTTTGCTTAATATTTAGAGATACTAGTCCATATTGCATTTAGATTTAAGTGTAATAACCTACTTTTGATTAATTCATCCAAACTTTGACAAATTCCATGACATTCTGCGTTATACAGTAAATTCCGCGATTCCGTCACATAAATGTTTTGAGACAAATACTAGTTTCCTCACCAGGGATCTCTGGTCATGGGGCTCGGTGGAGGTGTTGCTGTTGCGCCGTGATTGGCTGTAAATGTGTGACACCTCAGTTCTGGGTGTGGTGTTGAGTTGCATGTGTGTGCTGTGAGGTGGCATGGACGCCCGAGGTTCCAGGTGTCCGTTGGAGATGGGCATTAATGTCTGCATTTTCATCTCTGATCCTAATATCAACAAGAGATTAGCATAAAATAACAAAACACATATAAACAGCTGTGCACAAACACACGCATGCATACACACACACACACCTGAGTTCAGTAGTTCTCTCAGTTTGTCCTCATCACCATAGTCAGACGACATGTCATCATCAGTGTCTGATCTGCTAGCATCACCCTGAAAGAGAGACAGAAATGACATTTAAAGGCTAAAATGTTGAATGTATAATATAATGAATCATCATATTTTCACATCAGCCCAAACCACACAAGGCCAGCATAAATAAATGCAGAACAAACATAATTACATTTGCTCTTTCAAGGCTATGCAACTCTCTACCTAATCTCATGCTTAGTTAACTTAGTCGTCCTCGTCCTATTTCCTGCGAGTCACTGAACCTCCTCTTCCTATGCATTTAAAATCAACACGAAACAGCATTCAGACCCATTCAGACAGGATATTTCACTAGAAAAAAATCCATTAGGAGTTGATTTTATCTGAAAAGTGGCTGTGTACTTCCCGGTTACGCCACACAAGCAATGGCCATTACGATTCAGTCATTTATACTAGAAAATCTCCTGTTGTAAATACGTGACACAAACTATAGCAGATTATCGCAGGATGCAGCAACTGCTGAAATATGACGGACAAAAAGAAAAAAATGACATATATACAATAATGAGAAGGACAATATGGGCAATTTATAATCACTCAGATATGACAATTCAGATCATAATGGGATAACCGAATTTGATGGTTAATAATGAAACACTTTTATTTAATCTAAAATGTAGCTAAATACTATTAATTATTGGCAGTTGTTATTGGTATCTATCAAATGGTAAAGGTAACTTGACTTCAGGAATAAATCAATCAATCAATCATGCTATATTATATATAACATGAAAAAAGAGTGAAAAGCAGGAATGAATGAAGATTATGTACTATTTATTCATTTATATATGAAGAGTTCAGATGCAAAACCAGCTAAAAGCCATCTCGGTCAAAAATGAGATAATGATACTGAGTAAATGCTCCTGACACATATTATACGTCCATATACATATACATATTATACGTCCAAATACTTTTACTTCAAACTCGCTAAATTCCAGCCTCAGCCCAATCAGAAGTGCCAGTACTTACATAGAAACCTATACAAAGTAGCCAGAAAGAAACACTCATTTTAAAGAAAAACGTCAGATGGATTTAGCTGGTTTTGCATCTGAACTCTTCATATATATATATATATATATATATATATATATATATATATAGTGAATAGTGTGATGTGACTAAATATGATTTATACATTTATTTATATAGCTTTTGTATTTTTATTTATTCATTTATGCATATTTGGTTATGTATTTATAGCTAGATTGGTTCTGTTTTGCTTATGTTTTAATATTAAACCAAAAAGTCAAACAAAACAAAATAAAAAAGGCAATAAAAACAATGAGTCTATGGAGAAACCACTTTTAATAATAATAATAAAAAAAATAAAAAATAATAATAATAATAATAATAACAAATTCAGGTGAATGTTTGTTTTTAAAATTCCATGTTTAAAATTTGTAATAAACATTTATGTCTGATGTAAACAAAAAAAGGATAATTCTAATATCAGTATAGATCAGTATAGATCAATATTTTAATCAATACTATTTGCATAGGGGAAAATCCTGTAAGTTGAATTTTATCTTTTCATGCATTTAAAATTAACATGACATAGCATTCAGACCCATTTTACTTTCATAATGTTACATATTTGAGTGAAACAGGATATTTCAGTAGAAATAAATCTGATAGGAACTGATTTTATTGTGAAAGTTGGCTGTTCAATACCAAAACAAACCAGGCTGTATACTTCCTAGTTGGGTTATGTCACACAAGCAGCAGCCATTGAGATTCAGTCATTTATACTTGAAAATGTACTTCTTGTAAATATGTGAAAAATTAAGAGTGACTGGGGGAAAAAGGCAAATGAGGGGGAAAAGGGATGAATGAGAATGAAGTATTATTTATTAATTTATTTTTTTTTTTTCAAATAGTGGGATTCAAAACTGTCTAAAAAAACTGCTGCAGTGAATAGGTGCCGTCACAATGAGAGTCCAAACAGCTGATAAAAGCTACACATCAATCCACAAGTAAACTCTAATTCTGACGGCACCCATTCACTGCAGAGGATCCACTGGTGAGCAAGTGATGTAATGCTACATTTCTCCAAATCTGTTTTGATAAAGAAACAAACTCCTCTGTATCTAGGATGGCCTGAGGGAGAGTAAACTTTCAGCAAATTTTCATTTTTTTGGGTGAGCTATTGCAAAGCCAAAATCTCACTGCATTGGATACGAAATATCAAAGACAGCTGTTCAATGCCAAAACAAACCAGGTTGTGTACTTCCTAGATGGGTTATGTCACACAAAATCTCCTATTTCAATATGTGTAAAAATAAAGAGTGACAGAAAAAGGAGCGAAAAAGCCGGAATGAATGAGAATCCGCAATATTCAGCAGTAACAACCGGAAAAGTGTGTGTAAATGCGTACTTGAGATTTGTGTGAGTAGGTAAAGTGTCCAGTGTGTATGTGTGTGTTATTTGTCCCTGGCGGACAAAAGAGAGAGAGATAAAAGACGGAGAGGAAAAAAAGGAACAACAGAAGGTTTGAGTGAAAGCGTTTTCCTGTGAAACACATCATCACACCAGCTGCAGCTCAGCATCTGCGCTTATACACTGCAGATGAGTCTCATCTACATGAAAATTACACACACAAACCAAACATACACCAATCCACACAATCAATCTCTTTGATGTGACACCAATAACGAAAGGAAACAAGAGTGTGTTTTTTCATCATTTCCATGTGCGCTCAAAGGAAACCCCCTTTTTTTTCATGGTGTGTATAATGGTTACTGTGCTGTAACTGAGTTACAGTGCAATAATTCTAGTCCTCTGATAGCATCTTACTCTTAACATGAAAAATTCCCCCTTGGAAACTCAATTAAATGCAATATGGCCACATCAAATTCAGTCATGCAGAAGATTCGTGCAGATGTTGCAAACTAGAGGAAGTTGTTTCAGCGATCTGTTAGTTACAGTAGTAGCCCCCAAACATATTGAGAGCCTTAAAGGAATAGCTCACCCAAAAATGAAAATTTGCTGAAACTCGACCCCAGGCCATCCAAGATGTAGATAAGTTTATTTCTTCATCAGAACAGATGTGGAGAAATTAAGCATCACTAACAGATACTCTGCAGTGAATAGGTGCCGTCAGAATGAGAGTCCAAACAGCTGACAAAACATCACATCAATCCACAAGTAAACTCTTATTCTGACGGCACCCATTCACTGCACGGGATCCACTGATGAGCAAGTGATGTAATGCTACATTTCTCCAAATCTGTTTTGATAAAGAAGCAAACTTCTTTATATCTTGGATGACCTGAGGGAGAGCAAACTTTCAGCAAATTTTCATTTTTTTGGGTGAGCTATTGCAAAGCCAAAATGTACAATCTCACTCCATTAGATACAAAATATCAAAGCAACTGGCATTTATTTTAAAGAAGGATATTACATGCATTTTTTACAAGCAAAACATTTCAAGAAAATACATATACTTTGCTGTAGCCCCTAGTCCAACATCTGACATCTTACCTCAGCTTGAAAGCCCTCTACTAAGATGGCAACCAGTAAATTAAAGAGGACGTAATTCCCAAAGGTCATCAAGGCCACAAAGTACAGAGCCGCCCATGGGGAGGTGGAGGCCATGCCGTTATACAGAACCACATTCCAGTCCTCCTGGGTCAAAATCTGTAGAGACACAGGACGACTGTTAGCACAAATTGGTTATTGTTAGCACAAATATCATATTTTAAACTGCTGTCTTACATTGTGAGTAGGTAAATATTGTAGCATTACTGTAGTTTATTGTAGCAATAAACACCAACCTTTATCTAGATGCTATTAAAAATATCAAGCTGTTGATTACAACAACACCTCTGTGTGTACAACATACCTTGAAAGAATCAGCATTTTGGCTATAACGATTAATGGTATATTTATATTAACAAAAATATATTTAATTGGTAAAAACTAGGGCTGCCAGATGATTAATCACAATTAATCACATTCTAAAATAAATCGCAAAATAAAAGTTTGAGTTTGCCTAATATATGTGTGTGTAATTATTAAGTATATATAAATACAAACACATGCAAGTATATGTATTTATTAGAATCTTTATATAATTTATTTTATATATAAATACAAATATTTTGTATATAAATAACATATTTCTCTTAAATATATACATTTTGTGTGTATTCATATACATAATAATTACACACAGTACACACAGATATATTAGGCAAACTCAAACTTTTATTTTTTATGTGATTAATCATTTGACAGCCCTAGTAAAAACCAATTAAAGAAAAAAAACATTTTAAGCAATTAATGTGCATGACATAGGCATTTTATGCCAAATTATTCTGACTTCATTGAACCTACCTGATTTACAATATTTAATGTACATGTATTATATAATTTGATATAATAATAATACTAATAATAAAACAATAATAATAATAATAAAACAATAATAATAAATGACAATAATCTGAAAAACAAATAGTAATAACAGTAATTAGTAATATTAAAATATTTGATTATTGTCAGATTATATGAAATATCTGAATATTGAAACTAAAATATTACAACAACATAATTATTGTTTTTATTTGGATTTAAATAAATTAATAATAACCAAATAACACAATTTGCATATTATATCCAGCATGAAAATGTATTTTCTTTAAAAATACATACTTCCACAAAAATATGAACATTAATTATTAACTATAAATATAGTAAGATCAAAAAAACTCATAAAAATAATTTATATTTACACTAAGAGGTATTTTATTTTACAGATAAATTAAAATATAATATATTATACCAAGCTTATGCTACATTATTCTCACTTCATCAAACCTAGATTCACAATATTGAACATATAAGTATTACTAATTATAAAATAATAGTAATAATACATAATTCATCAATTAATATAATAATAATAATAATAATAATAATAACAGCAGTTATTATTATTATTATTATTATTAACAAGTAAAAGCAAACTTTTTTGGCTTATTTTAAATTCAACCGCTAGCTGAATATAATAATAAAATTAATAATAATAATAATAATAATAACAACAGTTGTTATTATTATTGTTATTATTAATATTATTATTATAAACAAGTAAAAGCAAACTTTTTAAATTCAACCGCTAGTTTATTTTCCCTTTACTCCAGCACATTTCACACAGACATCCACGACAGAATCTGAACTCATCTCTGCCTCTTCCTGCAGACTGATTTAGAACAGAGGCAAAACAGCAGGTTCAGTCTGGAGTTTATATTCTGCTTACAAATGTGCGCACACACACACTCCCACCCACACCGACAGAAATAGAGATTAGGGAAATTAAAGGCTCCCGGTACCGAAGAAACCCTGACTCCGATCGCTTCCCTCAGGGCCTGGAGTTAATACTGCACCATATCAGTATTTGCACAAGTGTCACCCCCGGTGACCTCATCACACTACCCAGTACTGCAGGGAGAGGGCTGATGACCTCATCATGTCTGCAATAATATAGGCCAGGTTTCGATGACCTCAGCAATTTCAACTCTGACACAACTTGTAGAAGTTTAAATAATCCCAGTCTTAAAAGTAAGACTGACACAGACAAACACATACATCCAGATACAGCAAGCCTGAGCCGCTGCCTAATAGACAGAGATGACCGCAAGAGGATTTTAGCTCTTAGCCGTATTATATACTAATATTTAGAATGCAGTTTGCTTAAATACACACAACAAAATAACAAATTATTATGAACATAAATGTACAGCTTCAAAAATGGCTGTGTTTTGCTTTGACACGCAAGGATTTGTTACTTCATTTAGGGAAGGCTAAATACCCACAATCCCTTGCCTCAGCATTTTTGCAAAATGCTGCTGTTCCCACATTGAGGAGTGAGTATTTAATCAAAACTTGCCTCTGAAGACTAAAAATGCTATTTCTGGACTTTAAATGAATACAAGCCTCTGTAAGATTTTAATAAGTTCAACCGTCAGTTTAGTGACCCACAGACTCCTGGTGGTCAGCAAAAAGTGTGGATTTCAGGAACAGCAGCTTCAAAAACTAATTGTGTAATGTTTTATCTTTCGCTAAAAGCGAAGCAAAAATAAGTAGCTCTCCCTGAAATATTTCCACCTTTGTTAACAGAATATAACATCCATTTTCATTTTCAACATCCATATTGCTTTTTAATGAGGTTAATAGGGACAATCTTCTGACCTGGAACACAGTGACGATGGCCCAGAGGAGTGAGTCAAAGTTCTTCCTATCCGACACGGTGTCTCCGTTCTCCAAACGCAGAGTAAACTTACACCCAAACAGATGCATTCCCAATATACTGAAACACAGAAGGAAAGAGATGGAGAAACAGAGACAGACAGAAAAAGACAGAGAGAGATGCACATTAAAAAAAGTTGCAAAAACAAAGCATTTACTGCAATAAATGCAAGAATATCAGTCTCCCCTTCCCAGATAAAAGTAACATATGTGGCCCTGGACCACAAATCCAGTCATAAGGATCAATTTTTTTAAATAAATAAGCTTTGCATTGATGTACTGTATGGTTCATTAGGATAGGACAATATTTGGCCAAACTATTTGAAAATCTGGAATCTGAGGGTGCAAAAAAAATCTAAATATTGAGAAAATCGCCTTTAAAGTTATCCATATTAAGTTCTTACTTGCATTATTACTTCTTACAATGCATATTACTAATCAAAAATTTTTGATTAGTTTTGATATATTTACGGTAGGAAATTCACAAAATATCTTCATGGAACATGATCTTTATGTAATATCCTAAAAAATCGATAATTTTGACCCATACAATGTATTGTTGGCTATTGCTACAAATATACCCATGCTACTTAAGACTTGTTTTGTGGTCCAGGGTCACATTTGTGTCCAACTTACAATTGATATAATTATTAGAATAGAGAACTTTAGTCAGATTATTTGTAAGATCTGTTTAGTTTTTCAATAAAACTGCATGTTCTCTTTCATGACTACTATATTTTAATGTGTTATTAACAAAGAAATAAAAGAATTTTGTTTTTATTGAAACTAAAATATCATGCTTTCACTGTCAAGTGTATTTATTTTCCTAAAAATATACGTAAAAGGCTGATATGTGTAGTTATAGGTGAAATTAACCATTATGACAAGGTACATTAAAGGTGAATGAATATTATCATGATTAACTTGACAGGGTTATTAACTAAACTTAAAACTATAAAAAAACAATGATTACTTAACAGAAATAAAATAAAAAAGAAATAAAAAGAAATTTATTTAGATTCAGCTAGTTGCAAAGGCAACATTTCTCATTTTCATTTAATGTTGAAAGTACTAAAATAACTAAAACTTAATGTTAAAAACTAAAACATAAAACTAAAATCAACAAATTCACTAAAACTTCAAAAGGGGAGATATCAAGAAAATCATTTTTTTTCTATGTTTAAGTGCTATAATTGGGTTTGTGCTGCATCTACCAACCCAGAAAATGTTTAAAAAGAACAAACCCAGTAACTTAATCTGCATGTTTCCACATACAGCACTGTCATTTTGTTTTCGTAAGCGATAGCGGTGAACCAGTTCTAATGCCACGGCAATTGTTCGAGCAAAGCATGTTAACTGTTCTGTCGTTGGCTGCACAGACGAGCAAAGAACACGATTTAGACTCCCAGCCTCAGAGGAGACAAGAGAGCAGTGGATTTTATTGATTTTATTTACTGTATATTACACTGCTGCCACACAGATCTAATATAAATGTAAAATTTCTTTCCAAGTCATTTACCTTCACGGACATAACCAACTGTTTTTGTAACTCACGTGTGTTTTTAACTTAAACTTGGGTGTATTTAACAGTTTAAGCGCAATAAGACATGAACATGCCGTGTGACAAGTGTTTTCTGTGTGCATGCTTTAAAAAACATATCAGAAGTTTAAATATGTTTGATACGGGACTTTAAAATGCATGATTTCAGCATAATAGACATGATAATCAAAACCAAACAGATGTTTTTTGGCACAGGAAACTCTGGAAAAAGGGACGGGGAGCATCAGCTTGTTTGCATTTAAAGAGACATGCACGAAAACAGCGTGTTTCTGCTTCCACTCAAAATTGTCATTTTCAAAATGATATAATACATTATCTGTGGGGTATTTTGAGCTGAAATTTCACAGACACATTCTGGGGACACCTGAGACTTGTATTACATTTTATAGTAGTATGTACAGTAAGACTCATTTGCTTTCAGTCAGTACTAATACTCTCTTGTATTTTCATACAAACCTAAAGATGAAGATGAAGAGCATCAGCAGCATGCAGAAGGTGGCCACATTGTCCATGGTCTTCATCAGTACCACCAGCTGCCTGCGCAGAGCCGGGAGGAACCGCACCAGCTTTAGTACCCTGAGCAAACGAAACGTCCGCAGAACCGAAAACCCTCCGTCTGCTTGTCCGACGATCTCACAGACACTGTGAAAACCACGAGAGAACATGTGTGGTCAAAATACACTGTATTCACAGGAAATGTAAAGCAAAATGAACTGCACAGAACCTGATGATAACAATGATCCCGTCAAAGATATTGTAGGGGTTGCTGATGTAGTCGAACACACCGCAGGCCGAAAGCTTCAGGAGCATCTCTAACGCAAACAAACTAGTGAAGACAATATTACTGATCTCCAACACATCTGTCAGCTCTTCCGGCTAAAAGAGAGAATGAGAATATACAATATTACTCCAGTGTTATGTGATATGTCACAGTAACAGCCAATCAATGCATATTTGTTTGAACATGCATGTCTACTAGACAAAAAAAAAAGGCTTAGAAAAGCAATAGCACACTTCTTCTCAACAAGCCATGTGATTTGAGGAATTCACATCTGTAACACATAGGCTGCTAACAGGAACGTATACAAAAGCTAAACTCCAGTGTTGTTACTGTCATGACATTATATTTATGCTTCTCCTCTTTCTCTCCATGTGGCTTTTTTTCATGCCGAGGAAGAGCAGGCGAGCGCTGTTATTAACCGTGTCTACTGTAATGTAAATAATCATTTCCCTGGCAACAGAGTGAATGTCCTCTGCCTCAAACCGGTTAATCTCAGACTCCCTCTCAGTCTCACACAGACACACTAATCCTAACCAAGGGGGTTAATTAATGCAATGTGAGCCAACAAACATGCATAGAATCACACCGCAAACACAGCGCTGTGAGATCATGTTGTGTTACAATGAGTGTTTTTGACACCAGGGGATTTATTTGTATGTGCCAGGAAAGGAGACACTAGAGGAAAACTTTACTGCTCCTTGTCACCATTTCATTTCAGGAGATTAACTGAGGTATTCATTATGGTTATGTTTCATTTAGGTATCAATTTATGTTTTGTGTCTTTCTTAGATGATAAACTTACCAGGAGAAAGCACAGGAGGAATTCAGATTCAGCTCCAAAATGACACAGACACATTGGAAATTGCAAGCAATATTATTTTTTAATCTAACAACATCCATCCATTTAATTGCATAATTTATTTAAGCACTCAGCTAAAGCCTAGACCTCATTTTCAACTGTTAAATAATAATAAAAAGCTAAATAATAATAATAATAATAATAATAATAATATATTATTTATTATATTATTTAACAAAAAAAATATATTATTGTTGTTGTTTTGTTGTTAAATAATAAAACAAAATGCAAAATAGTGTTATTATTATTATTATTATTATTATTATATATTTAAAAGGATTTGTTCTGGTGTTGCTGTATTGAAAATAAAGTAAAAAAAAGTGGAGTACTATATGTAATAATAATAATAATAATAATAATAATAATAATAGTTATTATTATTATTATTTAAAAACTTCATTTAATTGTGTGTAAAAGCTTTCTAAAAGATTTTAATAATAATAATAATAATAATAATAGCTGTTGTTGTTGTTGTTATTATGTTAAATAATAATAAAAAGCTAAATAGTAATAATAATAGTAATCCAATAATAATAATAATAATAATAACAACAATTATATAAATAAATAAATACATTTATTATTAATATATTATTATTATTATTGTTTTGTTGATAAGTAATAAAACAAAATGCAAAATAGTGTTATTATTATTATTATATATTTTAAAATATTTGTTCTGATGTTGATGTATTGAAAATAGCAAAGTAAAAAAAGTGGAGTACTATATTTAATAATAATAATATAAGTTATTATCATTATTATTATTATTTAAAAACTTAATTTAATTGTGAGTAAAAGTTTTCCAAAAGCTTTTAAATATTAATAATTATTATTATTATTGTTGTTGTTCATAATAAAACAAAATGCTAAACAGTAATACAATTATTATTATTATGATGATTATTATTATTATTATTATTATTATATGTTTAAAATCATCAAAAAAACTTAATTTAATTGTGTGTAAAGTTTTCCTCTTTTAAATGATAGTTTATTGAAATACTTTTATAATCAAGTTACAATTTTTATTTGGAGTATATGTTGGCAAATCTGAGCAGTTTTTAAAAAACTGTAAAGATCTCTTTAAACTCAGTAGACATATGTAGGATCACTAGAAAATCACTGGTGTTTATTAGAAACAACTGTGATTTGTGTGTAAATGAGTGTATTATTTTCACCTGCTCATGGTACTCCACTCCCATGCTGAGTGTATTGATAAGGATTGCTATCATTATCCCTCTGTTGAAGTACTTGCTGTCCACAATCCTCCTCAAAACGGCTCTGGCATAATGAACACACATACACACACAGTTCTCACTCCCAGAGTCCTTTTCTTCCTCATCCTGGTTTCTTTTGCTCTGTTCTGAACTGATGTCTGGCCCCTGTTTCTCTGGGTCCGATTCACTGTTGGAGTCGCAATTAACACCGTCACCTTCCTGGGCGCAAATTGGGCACGAGGACGACTCTGAAGACACTAGTCCCACCCTGCTGTCCACACACACGCTCGAGCACGTGCCAGGATACACACCTGCAGTGAAGGATGACGGTATTTATTATTACACCCATGAAGGCTGGGGATAGATGTCTCAAGAAAAGTCTCCCATAATCAGGGCAAAGTCTGTCTACACCTGCGTTTTGAGACCCATCTGCAGAGTCGGAACTTTGACTGTATCTTACATGGAATTAACAATATTGATCATTCACCTATTAGTTCATCATTATTTTCTTGTAATTTTATCCAGTTGTTAATCACAAAAGTTCTTAATTTTTTAGTTTTGTGAAATAAGAAGAAATTTTCTGTTAGGATTCTAAATTCCAAATCGTTTAGAAGTTAAATCGGATTTTAAATTGTTAAGTTCCAAATAATGATGTCAATATTTTCAAGATTCCTGTTGGTATTTCTGTTGGCCGCTGGAATTCAGATCACGTCACTGTGAAATAAAAAGCCCAAGTTGGCTTATCCGTACCTGACGAAGGGCAACCTGACCACATACTGCAAGGTAAAGTTTTATGATATCTATTAAATGCCGTTGCACAGAAGTGTGGGTGAGGATGTACTTTGCCTGCAAGATGCTGAAACGAATCAAAGTTATGAATACATTTTGACCATAATGTTGAAGCAACCCAAGGCTTCCTCACCAGGTAATTCCAGGCAAAAGTCAAGAGGCACAAAAATAATGACTAGACAGAGTGCGAGTTTGTGCAGACGGTTCCCTCAATTCAATTTGGAATTATTAGGGCATGTCAAGTGCGCAAAGCCAAGAAAAAAAAATAAAGAATTCCATTATCTAAGTTATTAAGTTAAAACCCCAGAGACAGAATTTACTCTTAATCCACAAACCCAAAGTCAAATTTTAAACATGACAGCAGGGCCAAAACACTTCACTTTCTGCCTAGAGATTGCAATATGTTTTATGTACAGTAGCCTCAAAAAGTATTTATCTTTAAGCCACAATTAATACAGATTTCACTTTATTTTGATAGTCCACTTTAGACTTTCTACTAACTAGAAGTAACTTTGCAACTACATGTCAGCTAAACTACAATTAATTTGCAACTACATGTCAACAAACTCTCATTAGAGTATTAGTAGACTGTTAGGTTAGGGTTAGGGTTAATAGAATAACTAACTTCTGTCTTTAATTATTTACCCTTATGTCGTTCAAAACCTGTAAGACCTTCGTTCATCTTCAGAATACAAATTAAGATATTTTTGATGAAATTTGAGAGCTTTCTGCCCCTGCATAGACAGCAATGCAACTACCACGTTCAAGACCCAGAAAGATAGTAAGAACATCATTAAAAAAGTCCATGTGACATCAGTGGTTCAACCGTAATGTTACAAAGATACGAAAATACTTTTTGTGCACCAATAAAACAAAAATAACGATTTTATTCAACAACTATTTCTCTTCCATGTCATAGGGCTGTCATTAATTGTGAATTTCTCCTGCATCAGAAAAAAAGGTTATTTTTGTTTTCTTTGCACAAAAATGTATTCTCCTAGCTTCATAAAATTACGGTTGAATCAATGATGTCGCATGGACTATTTTAACAATGTCCTAACTACCTTTCTGGGCCTTGAACGTGGTAGTTGTGTTGCCATCTATGCAGAGTCAGAAAGCTGTCGAATTTCATCAAAAATATCTTAATTTGTGTTCTGAAGATGAATGAAGGTCTTACAGGTTTGGACGAGTAATCAATGACAGAATTTTTATTACTTGGTGAACTAACCCTTTAAAGGATTAGAAGGCCAGAACACAAATGTACAGATAATGTACTCACCCTGTTGTCATCCAAGATGTTCATGTCTTTTTTTCTTCAGTCGTAAAGAAATTATCTTTTTTGAGGAAAACCTTCACATAGTGAACTTCAATGGTGCCTGCGAGTACATTCCTCCAACATTAAAATTGTCCTACATTGCTGCAGAAGTACTGACCCAGTGTTTAAAAAAATAAACATGTAAAGAAGGTCAAACGCCCTTTACAAAATAAGGTAAAACAGTGATGTAGGACTATTTAAAATAAAGACTTTTGACCTACCCTAACTGTATTGACCGGATTACACAGAGCTAGACAAGACGAGCATTTGAGATTAAAAAGTATATACATTTTAGAAAATGGCAGATCGTTTCGCTAGATAAGACCCTTATTCCTTGGCTGGGATCGTTTGGAGCCCTTTGAAGCTGCATTTAAACTGCATTTTGGAAGTTCAAACTCGCAGGCACCATAGAAGTCCACTATATGGAGATAATTCTTGAAATGCTTTCCTCAAAAAACATAATTTCTTTACGACTGAAGAAACAAAGGCATGAACATCTTGGATGACAACAGAGTGAGTACATTATCTGTAAATTTTTGTTCTGGAAGTGAGCTACTCCTTTAAGTACTTTCTCATTTACACATTTACACTGCAGTTCTTGATGCCCAATTTGAGTTTGTCAACTACATCCATTTTTTCTGATGACTAAATTTCATTTTCTTTTAAAACAAACCCATATTCGAAATCTGCATTTTCACTATACACTTGGCGAAACAGTCTAGGGTAAATGTACTGACAGGTTGCCAGGTCTGCAAACAAAAACTACAGTAGCTTTTTTTTTTATTCAAAACTAGCCCAATCACATTTTTCCATGGTTTTCCTCTCCGGCAGGGGTGCAGGGATCACTTTAACCTTCAGATTTAAAAAAAAAAAACAACCTGTAGCAATAGTGTTAAAGTATCGCAATTCCACAGGAAAACCACAGACTTGGCAACGCTGCTTATTGACCCGGGTCATATGCGATCTGTGCCACATAGGAAGAAAAAAAATGGAATTTGGTCACTTGGACCATGTAATGTAAAACCAGCCTTGTAGTCAGTTAAATGTCTGTTGGGGGACCAGAAAAATACGTTAGCAGATAGTAAGCGGACAGTCTACTATCATTTGCCTAAATTACAGTAAAATAAAATAAAACATTACCTTTAGGGTTAGTTCACCGAAAAGTGATAATTCTGTCATTAATTACTCACCTTTGCTGATTCAAACCCGTAAGACCTTCATTCACCTTTGGAACACAAATTATAAAATATTTTTGATGAAATCCGAGAGCTTTCTGACCTTGAAAAAACAGCAATGCAAATACCACATTCAAGACCTAGAAAGGTAATAAGGATATTGTTAAAACAGTCCATGCGACATCAGTGATTCAACCATAATTTTATGTCCTTACTACCTTTCTAGGCTTTGAATGACACAGTTGTGTTGCTGTCTATGCAGAGTAGGAAAATTCTTGAATTTCATCAAAAATATCTTAATTTGTGTTCTGAAGATGATCTTACGAGTTTGGAACAACACGAGGGTGAGTAATTATTGACAAGATTTTCATTTTTGGGCTAACTATCCCTTTAATATATGAATCCAATTGCATTAGATAAAAAATTACAGCTTATCCATGATCTTACCGTGCTGCAGCTTGTAAGTATCATGGTATCCACTACAAACAGAGATCTTCCTGCCATAGAGTCCATGATGAAAAGCCGGTGCTTTGACTCCACTTGTCGTGTTTGAGCGACTATGTGAGTTTGCGTACATTTTGGAGGGCAGGATGGTGGGATAGTTCATACCAAGCCTCAAACCCTTCAAATTTTGTAGTGCAAGTGGAAGCGATGTGGTCTTTTTGGCATTTTGCGCATCTCTATCGAGATGCAGGGTTTTCATTTCTATTCCATTGCTGATGTAATGTTGATGCTGATGGGGATGGTGATAGTGCAGCATACAGTATTGGGCCGGACCCATTTTTGTCCCATTGTCACTCCAATATCCATTAGTCCCACCCACTGAGAGGGAGCCGCTGGGATTGGACACGCCCCTGCGTCTCTTGCGGCATAATTCGCCATAGAGGCGTGCGGCATGCCGGAAAAGTTTACGGCAAATGTGGACAAGGTATTTCAGCATTTCTTCGTAGCAGGATCCTGGTTCAGCCAGGCTAGCCAAGGTGGATTCGTTACTACGAAAACGTGCACGCTGCTCCTGCATCAGCTGGTTCTCACGTTGTTTGGTCTCAGAGAACTGTGTTGCTATGACGACCAGGCACAGGTTGATCATGAAAAAGGAGCCTACCTGTGGACAAAAAAAAATATGAGTATGCAACGGAGATATTGAAAGCAATAGTGCAAAAACATTACAGGATTATGAGATACCTAGTATTCATTACATTGTCTTTTCATCAAAAAAATTGTGATTTGCATGGCATGTTTACAAGCACTAAACTTAAAATGTATCTGATAAAAGCTAGAAAACTATTTTCACTCAGAAATGGCTAAAATTCATACAGTTGAGGCCAAAAGTTTACATCGCCCTTTCAGAATCATTAAAAATGTTATTTTACCAAAATAAGAGGGATTATACAAAATGCATGTTATTGTTTTTTAGTACTGACCTGGATAAAATACTTCACATAAAAGATGTTTACATATAGTCCACAAGAGAAAATAATAGTTGAATTTATAAAAATGACCCTGTTCAAAAGTTTACATACACTTGATTTTTAATAGGCTCTGAATGGCAGTACTACATGAAAAAATATGATACTTAAAAATATGATACTATTACTTTTTGTAATAGTTGTAGTATGAGTGCCTCAGTTGTCCTCAGTGTGAAAAGATCAAAGTCATTAAGTCATTGCTGGAAAGGGTTCAAATAAACAAAAATGCTGAAAAACCAAATTTTTGGGACCTGAAGGATTTTTCTGAAGAACAGCAGGCAGTTTAACTGTTCAGAACAAACAAGGGACTCATGAACAACTATCACTAAACAAAAAAACACAGCTGTGGATCATTCAGGTAACAACAGTATTAAGAATCAAGTGTATGTAAACTTTTGAACAGGGTCGTTTTTATAAATTCAACTATTATTTTCTCTTGTGGACTATATGTAAACATCTTTTATGTGAAATATCTTATTCAGGTCGGTACTAAATAAACAATAACAATAGCATTTTGTATTATCCTTGTTATTTTGGTAAAATAATTAACATTTTTAATGATTCTGAAAGGGGGATGTAAACTTTTGACCTCAACTGTAAATAATTACAAAAAAAAAAACAGCAAGTAACACATTGTATGAAATGTTTGAAATTGAAAGACTGAAATAGTAATTCTACTGTAATTCCTGTAAACCATACTCCAATTACCGTTGTAAAATTTAAATCTTTGAGAATATATAAAAACCTTTGATTATGCACACACACACAAACACACACACACACACACACACTATTTATTTTTTACAGTGTATCTGAATGATGGTCGAAAAAAGTGTACAAGCACTACCATTTACAAGTTTGGGGTCAGTATTTTTTTTTAAAATAACGAATTGAATACTTTCCACAATATTAATAATATTAAGCAATATTAAGCAGCACAACTGATATCAACATTAATAATAATGTTGCAATACTGTATTTCTAATCAAATAATGCAGCTTTAATAAACATAAAAGACTTCTTTCATAAACATTAATAAATTTTACCATTCCTAATCTTTTAAACAATTGCAAGTTAAAACATAGGTTATTTTTATGGGCAATATATTTTACTTTTTAATTAGCACAAGTAGTTTTTAGGTTTACATATTTAGGTCTTTTTTCTTTTCTTTTTTTTCTGTTGTTCTGTTTTTAGCTGTTGTTGTAAATTATCCATCTAAAAATACTGACAAAAAGTTTCCAGATTTAGGTACATGTAAAAAAAAAAAAAACAACAACAAACAAACAAAAAAAAACAACAAAAAAACTTTGTTTTTTAGCTTTTCAGATTGACTAATGAAATCAAGAACCAAAGAATTACTGTAAGTACACTACAGTACTGGAAGTATACTGGAAGTATTTGCACAAACTCTGCAAATCAACCTGTTCAAACACAATTTTGTGAAACATGTTAGCATTAGTTGTTTAGCACTTAATACAGCTGCAATTTTATAGTTGCTTATATAGTTTACATCATGATCACTAAACTTGGTTATAGATTAAAACAGAAGAATGTGATTTGACTTCAGCAGAAAGAAAATTATAATTGATTTTAATACATTAAATTAAATACGTACTTTGAAGGTCTAGCATGATTTTCTCCTTATAAATGTAGTCCATTAGTGTAACATCGCAGTAAGTTTCTTAAGTACAAGTATTCAGTTTTATTATTGCTCAGTAACAAATTCTCCAAAAATAATGACTGAATTTTCATCTCTTTAAGTATAGTTATCAGGTTAAACTGCTCGAGTAAATTACACCGCTGATGATAGCAAAAACCATTTCCATGCCGCTAATGAAAGCAGAGACTCCGGCAGAGGTTAAAAGAGAGTAAGACGTATCAGTTAATTAATTACTGTGCACTTACAATGATAAGGAAGATGAAATAGATGAAGTTGTAAAAGGAATGCGCATCCATGACATAATACATGATATCCACCCATCCCTCTAACGTGATGACCTGGGGAGAAAACACAAACAGGATTATACATCTTAAACATCCACCATGCGTGTAATCCTTAAAATACAGCCCTTCTATCAAGTGCCAAATACAAAGGACGTCTTCAGATATTGTTCGTCGCTTCCACAAAACTAGGTCAGGAATGATAAACGTCATTCTGCGGTCAATCGGATTACTCAGAAACCTGATAAATGTCCGTGTCCGTTCCCAATCAGTTTACTAAAGAATGTGATAAATATTGTTGCCCTATAGATTAGATTAGAATGGAACATGATAAAACTTGATTTCCTAGGACAGGTAAGTTGGTTAGTGATGTTAGAGGATTCACTCTCTTTGTAGCCCCTGGCAACCATTCACTTCATTTTCTGACTCTGAAACGAAGTGTCTCTCGGCGCCAAAAGGATATGTGAGGATAAAAAAGATCACCGCCTGCCAGACTGAATATACACTCAGCGAAAATTTTAATGAACAGCTTGGAGCGGATCTCTAACACGTCTTCATCCAAGTAGAGAAAAATACGAATTCTCGACCTGACTTCCTAAAAATGATTGATGACTTTGCATGTTTTTTTAACCTACTCTTTAAGGTTAAAAAAACACGTACACACCTGAAAGATAGCAATCCATGCATATCCAATGTTGTCAAAGTTGATAGCCCCATTATGCGGATTGTGTTCACTTGCATTGCAGTTGTTGTAATACAAGTTCCAGTTTACACATCCTTGACGAGGGGGATCTTTGAAAACAAGATCTGTGACATTATCAGCCGTGAGTTCACAATCAGCCCCTCCGACTCTCCGTTTGGGGATGTTGGAGCAATGCAGCATTCCGTTCTCCCGAGTGGTGGAGCAAATGAAGGGGACGTCATCCGTCTCGTCCGGCCTGTAGTATTCACTCACAGACTCGGAAACATTATACAGCCTGCAGAGAGAGCACATGGAGTAGGTGAGAGCAGGGTTATTATTGTTAACTAAAACTATAAATAAAATCGTAAAAAATTAGAACATCCAAATTCAAACATCCAAAATGCAGTTTAACTGCAGCTTCAAAGGGCTCTGAACAATCCCAGTCGAGAAAAAAGTGTCTTATCTAGCAAAACGATTGTTTTTTTGTTTTTTTTTTGTAAATTACAGTTTATATGCTTTTTAACCTCAAGCGTTTGTCTCGTCTCTGTGTGAACTGTTTTTTTCCAGTCATGACAGTTAGGGTACGTCTAAAAACTCCCATCTCATTTTCTCCTCCAACTTCAAAATCGCCCTACATCGCTGCAGAAGTACCAACCCAGAGTTTACAAATTGAACATGCAAAGATGATAAAACACCCTTTACAAAGCAATGTAGGCCGATTTTGAAGTTGGAGGAGAAATTGAGACAGGAGTTTTTAGACTTACCCTAACTGTCATGACCGGAAAAAAAAACAGTTCACACAGAGCTAGACAAGATGAGCTTTTGGGGTTAAAAAGTATATAAATTGTATTTTTTTTTTCAGAAAATAACCAATCGTTTTGCTAGACAAGACCGTTCTTCCTCAGCTGGGATTGTTTAGAGCCCTTTGGAGCCGCGTTTAAACTGCATTTTGGAAATTCAAATTTGAGGGCACCATAGAAGTCCATTACATGGAGAGAAATCCTGAAATGTTTTCCATAAAAAAAACACATTCTTTAAGACTAAAGAAAGAAATACATGAACATCTTGGAAGACAAGATGTATAAGCTTGACTTTTATATGGAAATAAAATCACAAGTTGTGTTTGTTAACATTAGTTAATGCACTGTGAACTAACATGAACAAACAATGAATGACTGTATTTTTATTAACTAACATTAATCAATAGTGTAATAAATATTAACTAACATTAACTGAGATTAATAAATAGTGTTATAAATGTATCGTTCATTGTTCGTTCATGTTAGTTAATACATTAACTAATGTTAACAAATGAAACCTTATTGGAAAGTGTTACTGTTATTGTTAAATAACATTAACTAACTAGCAATTTGTTTGTTTCAGTGTTTATTATTTTTTGTTAATACTTATTAAAAATACAACTCTTTATTGTTAGTGTATTGTTAGCTCAGGTCCATGATAATATTAACAGAAGCAACGTTTGATTTTAATAATCAATTAGTATGTGTTGAAATTAATGAACTAATAATAATAACTGCCTCATTTTCACTGTAAGTTCGTGTTAACTAATGTTAACCAAATGAACCTTACTGTAAATTGTTAACAAAACTTTTTGAATTTAATTTCTTATTTTAGATAGTTTAAGCAAAATAAAAAAATAAAAAAAAACGAAAAAGTAAAACCAAATAAACAAAAAATAAAAACAATGAAAATCTACAGACATAAATACATACATACATAATGAAGAAAACACAGAACAAAATTTATTTAATTTTAAACTACTTTAACTTTTTTTTTTTAATTAAACTAAAATGAAAACAAAAATTACACAAATTAAATTTAATTCAAAACATTAACAAAAACTATAATAGTACAGTATATCAATGATACTAAATTAACACTGGCACTGTAACGACAGCTTTTATTTATTTATATAGTTAGTTAGTTAGTTAATCCTGAAACTACAAAGCTTCTAATTAAGAAAACGTATATTGGTGTTTCTAAAAAAAATGTTCACTTTCAATTTTCATTAGTTTGGTAAACAAAATAATCGCAACAGGGTTGAATTTTTCACATAATTCCATGCTCATATTTTTCTAAAATAAATAAATAAATAAAAATCCACATGTACATTTTTTAGCAGCTTGTTGAACAAAATATTAGTAACAGGGTTGAATTTTATTTTATATTTGTAAATATGTAATGTTCATGTTGCTTGTAAATAAATAAATAAATAAACATAACTGTCATTGCATTCCCTCTCTAAAATGTTGATTTAGTCGGTTTCAAGCCTGTTCCAGGTTCAAATCATAAATTTAAAAAAGTTTAATTATACATATTATCATCGTCTCATAATATGTGGAACATGATTCATATTTATTGCAGTAAATTATTATTTTCTATCATTATTCACATTATTTAATAACTAAAGTTATTGCAACATTCATTGTCTCATATAAAATTTAGTTTGACAACCTGAGGTTGGCAATCAATATTTTGTTGGTTTATTTATCCATCTTATCTCATTTATTTATTAACTTATTAAAAAAAAAAAAAACTGACCGCATACTGATTTAAAGCTGAAATTCTTAAAAAAAAAAACAAAAAACAAAAAAACAATGAACATTTTTGTGTACCCTTCATCAGTACACAAAACTCAAAACAGAATGCTAATTTACTTGACATTTATTATTTGCAAATTGCACTGCACTGCATTAAATTATTGACTTGGTGTTCATAGCCTAAAGCTGCCATGTTCCTGTCACAGAAATATAACCAATTCAAATCCCATTCAAAACAACCACAACTGTACCATGAAATAGCCTTTTCCAAAAGAAAAAAAAATTAGATATGCTCTCAAAACAGTAGCACTACATCATAAAAATTACTGAAAAGTTTACAGTACAAATTACAACATTAACTTACAGCAAAGTTTTCATGTGAACATCATCCTCTCTATATATGAAGTTTTTAACATTGTAGCAACATAATAAGCTTAAGACTCGTCTGACTAATGCAAACAGAAGCATCCCTCCGTCACCACCTCAAAGCTACAAAATAATTTGGGGCTTTTTGTTCTCTGAGCATTTACAAACCATTTGAGCCAGGAGAGCTTCTGCTTTAATCTGTCTCACATCCTGCTTATTAAACTCAGAGGCAGAAGAGCTTAAAGCTGAGCTATTAGGTAATCACATCATCTGCAAACATGTTTATATTAGTTTTTAATAGAGGATGGTGAAGAAAATGGCCTGAGAATTGCCCCATATGTTACTTACCATATCTGAAAGAGCATGCTTTTTTCATGCAACATGTAAATGCTATAGAATGTTAAATGCTAAAAATTCCATTGTCCAATGAAATAGTCCTTCTAAAACAATATTACATAAAACAATGGTGTTAAATTATATAATAATTAATGCAAATACACAATTTTAAACATAACATTTAAAATACACAACTGGTCAAACACAGAAATCAAAACATCTGTCAAAATCATTAAGACTAAAGCAGGGTTTTGAAGAAAATAGCCTGAGAATTGGCCCATGTCTTACTTAATGCATCTGAAACTTTTCTAATATTAATATTTGCAACCATGTAACATAAATAAACACCCCCCATAGCTAGTATTTTTTCCAAAAACACAATAAGTCTAAGCTACAACTGCATATATTTTAGGCCTTCCACTGCAGATTTCAAGCCAGTACATTCAGAGGGACTGGATCCAAACCATAAAATTTGTCGTTTCTAGAGTTGAGATAAAACAATTCCTTCTTTTGTCACACACACACACACACACACACACACACACACAGACGTCATCTGTTTTGAGAGCTCATGCCCTGAACGTATTACGCAGATATTTTGCAGTTTAGCAAACAAGAAACAAGAAACTATTTACTTTATAAGTTCTGTATTTAATTGCACCATGGTTCACACTGAAATGTTTTGGAGGGCTGAAAGATGAGGGGGTGGAGGACACTAATATGACTGCTTTTCTCAATTTTTACTGGGTTATTAAAAAAAAGAAAGAAAGAAAGAAAGAATGAAAAAAGAAAAAGTCTTCACATTATAGCATTTATACTTCAAATAAAAATTCAATTGAACTGCATTGTCTTGAAATGGTAATTAGTCAAGATAGTCATTTTTCTTTGTTAAAAATTAATTAAAATTAATATACACAGGAGTGGACTCCTTATGAAAGTGCCAAATCATGTGGGCAACAGAACTAGCTGCAGGCTCCAAAAATAATGAGTAGATGTGCAAACAGACAAATTTGCACATCTCATGGGATTCACTTAGACAGAAAGCTATTTTCACACCTGAGATAGGTGTAATGTGACTGGCAATTTCTGTATTTGTGCTGCAAGCCACGGTAAACATTCATTAACTGGGTCATATGAAACGGGTGCCTTTTCCAGTTTTACAAGGGAATTTTAAAAGGAAATATAGTCGATAAACATTCTATCAAACAATGTGTTTAATAGTTAATAAATTAGGTTGTGACATTTAAAGCCAAATTAATTATTTCAATACACACTGTGATATAATTACGCCTTCATAAAGGTTGACTATTTTAGTTTAATCTGACATTAATAAGCCTTGTGTTTAAGGTCATGAAACTACAAAGTGCTTCTTATAAAAAAAAAATTTACATTGGAGTTTCTAAAAAATATCCACTTTTCATATAGTTTGTTTAACAAATTAATGCTAACAGGGTTGAATTTTTCACATTTGTAAAAACGCAATGCTCGTATTTAAATAATAATAATAATAATAATAAATAAATTAAAATTTTAACATTTAAATTTTCAGTAGCTTGTTAAACAAAATAATAGTAACAGGGCTGAATTTTTCGCAATTGTAAAAATGTAATGCTCATATTTAAATTTTCAGTAGATTGTTAAATGTTTGTTAAACAAAATAATACTAACAGGGTTGAATTTTTCACAATTGTAAAAATGTAATGCTCATATAAAAAACATACATTTAAATTTTCAGTAGCTTGTTAAACAAAATAATAGTAACGGTTAAATTTTCACAACTGTAAAAATGTAATGCTCATATTTTTCTAGAAAAAATTCTACATTAAAATTTTCAGTAGCTTGTTACACACTTGTTAAACAAAATAATAGTAACAGGGTTAAATTTTGACAATTGTAAAAATGTAATGCTCATATTTTTCTAGAAAAATTCTACATTAAAATTTTCAGTAGCTTGTTACACACTTGTTAAACAAAATAATAGTAACAGGGTTACATTTTTTCACATTTGTAAAAACATAATGATATTTGGCGTCGATAGACTTGTGGGCAGCGTTGTGCTCCGGGCGTCCCGTGATCAAATCCTGACTCGGGGACCTTTCCCGATCCCATCCCCCCCTTTCTCTCCCACTTCAGTTCCTGCAGTTCCTGTCAATTCTGATCTGTCCTATCACAATAAAGGCAAAAATGCCAAAATAAATCTTTAAAAAAAAATTATGCTCATATTTTTCTAAAAGGATCCACATTTACTTTTTAGTAGCTTGTTAAACAAAATAATAGTAACAGGGTTGAATTTTTCACATTAGTAAAAATGTCATGCTCATATTTGAAAAAAAAAAAGTAAATAAATAAGTATCCACCTTTAAATTTTCAGTAGCCTGTTAAACAAAATAATAGTAACAGGGTTCAATTTTTCACATGTGTAAAAATGTAATGTTCATATATAAAAAAGAAAGAGAGAAATCCACATTTAAATTTTCAGTAGCTTGTTAAACAAAATAATAGTAACATGGTTGATTTTTTCACATTTGTAAAAATGTACTGCTCATATTTTTCTAAAAAAAATATCCACATTTAATTTTTAGTATCTTATTAAACTAAATAATAGTAAGAGGTTTAAATTTTTCACATTTGTAATGTAATGCTCATAAATAATAAATGAATAAAATTTATTTAAATGTTTTTTTTTATTTATTAACAATTAAAAACTTGATTTGTTAAACAAAAAAATTGTAACAGGGTTGAATTGTTTTAAATTTGACCATACTGAAAACACTAAAAAGTGTTACAAAAAGGAGACTTGAAAGAAAGATGCTATAAACTTGTTACTTTAAAGGAAAAATATAATGGTAACAGGGTTAACACACAAACTGGGAGAGCATGTCTATGGAGAGAAAATAAAAGACAAATGCTACCTTTTATTTTTACACATTTGTTTTGTCATGAAATGTGAATATTTGCCAATACAGCGAGAACAGGTCAAGGCATAAAGAAAAATATCTATGTTAAAATAAAGTAAAGTTGACATGAGTTATTCATTGTTAAAGTCACTAACAAAACACAGTAATGGCATCCGCTTTGTCGAATGACCATAAAAGTTCAAAAAGGAAAAAAAAGCTTTTTTTTCTGAAGTAAAGGCCGATTCTTTTGAGTTTAGATTGCAGATAGCAGCAGATGTACATGGATTGAAGTGGATATTGTAAGTGGTTTCTGACAGACAATGCAATAAATGTTGTATGCACAAGAGAGCTGGATTTTTAAAAGGGCAGCATAATTTGAGTGAGAGAAGCATTATTGTAACAGATGTTGCTTGGATAGTGTTGGGCTTTGGGGAGGGAGCTGGAGAGAAGCAGCGAAGCACCTGATCGGGTCAAGGCTTCTTTCGGCAAACTGGCTTTCTGGTATGCAGTACATCAGGGTGGACAGTTGTCAAAATGATTCACTGGTACAAACTGCCTTTATGGATACTCATTATTCAACTCTTTACTTTGCACACTCTCCATGATCAATGAGGCCCTTATGGCATATATAATGCGAAAATTGATATCTCGTGTCAGCATACACAAAACGATATAATGCAACATTTATACTGGGCTTTTCTGCAATCTGCTGAGAAAATATGTATCCTTCATGGACAAATTCCTCATTAAAAGGTAATTCTAGGTCTATTACCACAAAAATATTTCACATGTCTCTCAGTTTGTGAAAAACAAAGAAAAAAACTAGGCTTTATGTGTGGAAAGAAGCACACTTTCAATGGTGTGTATAGGAAATACACATTTAAAATTTTTCAATAGTACAAAAATCTCTCTTAAAAATAAAAATGTCGTTCCAAACCCGTAAGACCTTCGTTCATCTCCAGAACGCCAATTATTATATTTTTGATGAAATCCAAGAGCTTTCTGACCCTGCATAGACAGCAACACAACAATATTCCAGGCCCAGAAAGATAGTAAGGACATCATTAAAATGTTATGAACCTATGATAATATGTTTAGTGTAAATTAATTAAATTAAAAAATAAAATAAAAAACATCAGAAAGCACTGATATTTCATCAAAAATATCTTAATTTGTGTTCTGAAGATAAATGACACGAGGGTGAATAATTAATGACAGAATTTTCATTTTTTGGGTGAACTATCCCTTTAATAATAAATTATTTCTTGTCCTGATGCGCTAAATTTGGTAAACCTGATAACTTTTATATTGTATATGGCTTATATTAACCAAGGACAGATTATAGCAATGTTTCAAAAGATTTAAACTTTTTTGGGAATGATTTCTGAAGGATCACGTGACACTGAATGGCTGCTGAAAATTTAGCTTTAAGAACAAATAACATTTTTAAATACAGTAAAATAGTTTATTTAAAATTGTGAAGATATTGCACATTATTACTGTTTTTACTGCATTTAACTGCATTTTTCACCAAATAAATGCAGCCTTGGTGAGAATAAGAGACTTTCAAAAACATTAAAACTTTTACAACCCACAAAAATTACAGAAGTATCAAAACCATAAATTTTACCGCAATTCAAAGGACAATTTAAAGGGGTGCTATTATGCTTTTTCACTTTTTGAACTTTAGTCAGTGTGTGTATCTTTGGGCATAAAAAAGATCTACGAAGTTACAAATCTTCAAAGTCCACTCCAAAAGGAGATATTTTGTTTAAAAAAAAGATTCGTCTTTTCAAGAACTACAACGAACGGCTTCTTTGGATTACAACGTTTGTTTTCTGCATGCAATGATGTCACAACGCGGTCAGTTAGAATATCATTAAATTAAATCCCGCCTATGGAAATTCAAATTGTTGGATGGAGGGTAGGGACGAGGTGGGGGATTAGCCTAACTTTAGCGATGCAGCGCAGAGAACTGCTTCAACAAGCCGCAGCGTGGCGGGTATAAACACAAGAGTGGCCGCTTCAGAGCTGTAATGCGCTGCAGACGTGTGCAGTACAGGAGGTCGAAACACATGCCGAAGCCGCAATCCACTCCGGTTGCCGCGTCGGAGCCGTAACGCACCGCAGACGTGTGCAGTGTGTGGTAAGAGATTTATTCATCATACAGTGTAGATAGCTTCCCTTATAACGCGCGTTTTTTAAAATGCATAAACTTGTACTAGAATAGGCTAGGCTAATCAGTGATGATGTTCTTTGATAATGTTAGGCTGCTTTTAGCCTTATGCTAGACCTTTAAAAAATAAAATATTATTTAAAGGGGTCCTATTATGCTCTTTTACAGTCTTGATTTTGTTTTGGGGGTGTACTAGAACATGCTCTCATGCTTGGTGGTTCGAAAAACACATTATTTTTCACATTATTCACATTACTACAATACCTTTCCTTTCAGCCTGGCACAAATGGCTCTATTAGTTATGAGTTTGATGAAGGCCACCTTCTGAAAAACTAAATGTGCTGTGATTGGTTAGCTGTCCCAGTGCGTTGTAATTGGTGAACAGCTTAGACGGTGTTTCAGTCTTGCCACGCCCCTTGCCAAAGCAGCAAGTTCTGTGTGCAACTGTTAGCGCATACTAGATTAAACTAATTCTTACATTTTAAATATGGTTATTTTTTTTTACAAAAAAGCATCAATTCGCTTTATTGACTATCCCCCCCCCGCCACCGGAGATGACGGCCATTCTAGTCGATGCTTGTGTTTATACACGTTGACTTGCGGCTCGTTGAAGCACCCCAGAAACGGCTCTCCGCGCTGCATTGTTAAAGTTAGATGAATCCCCCACCTTATCCCTACCCACCCCCCAACCATTTAAATTTCTGTAGGCGGGATTTATGTTAATTATATTCTAATGGGCTGCGTTGTGACATTACAGCACCTGGAAAACAAACACTGTAGTCCAAAGGAGCCGTTCGTTGTAGTTCTTGAAAAAACACAAAAAAATCTCCCTTTGTAGTGAACTTTGAGATTTGTAACATTGTAGATCTCTTTTATGCCCAAACATACACACCACACACCGACTAAAATTCAAAAAGTGAAAAAGCCTACCAGGACCCCTTTAAAAATATTTTAAAATAATTTGAGAAAACATTTTAAAAAATCTGATTTATGTTTTAAATTAATAGTTTACACAAAAATGAAAATTTTATCACAATTTAGTCACCCTCAAAAGAGGATATTTCAAAGAAAGTTAGCAAACTCTTGCTGGTAGCCATTGACTTCCATAGTATGGAAAAAAATACTATGGAAGTCAATGGCTACCAGCAACTGTTTGGTCACCAGCCTTCTTTAAAATATCTTCTAACAGAAGAAAATAAAAATAAAAATACAGGTTTGGAACAATGCAAGGGTAAGTAAATGACAAAATATTCATTTTGGGGTGAACTATCCCTTTAAATCCTCCAGCACACTTGCCTCATAAGCTTCCATTGTAAGTGCATTACTGTACTTGTTCTTTGTTTTGTACAAACTAAAGGATGAGTTAATATTATTTACTATGGCAATATAGTGTAAAATTCAATTATACTAATTAAAATCTGGATAATGGCCTTCAAACCCTTCCAAAAGTCATTCTTACATCTGTTGACACAACATAAACAGCTTCCACCAAGGAACACTCCCATGTGGCTTCAGAGCATTTATGACTGCAGCAGCAATTTTGCAAAACCCATGTATCGAGTAGCATCCATTAAAGTAAAAAGCACCAGTTTTGCACTTACATTCTGATGTTGCTGTCAAAAAAGCAGCGGTTGCGCAGAAGCCCCGCCCACAGCTGCACGCCAACAATCCCGAAGATGAAAAACACGAAAAAACAAAGCAGCAAGACATTTCCCAGCATCGGTAAAGTATCCAGCAGCAACGTCACCAGGATTCGCATACCTATGAGACAGAGATACATGATGTCATGAAAGCGCATTTAATAACAAGTGCAACGATGCATCAAAGCCATCGAGGTTCACTAGACATGTTTACAGATGAGACTGTAGCGTTGCATTTAACTTTGATAACTCTGATCTGACATTCACACACTTCATGAACACATTTTCTCAGTGTCTGATGTGTATTCGGTAATTGAGCCAAGAGTGAACGCACACATATACACACAAACTTGCAGGGCTTTGGCTAACGCTCGGTGGTTTGAGAATAATCGAATTGGAAACTTAACAGCCACGGGCTCTCACTCCTCACTGAGTCCAAAATCTATTACTGCTTTGCTGAACTCAAACACACACACACACACACACACACACACACAAACTTATTTGGTATGTGTTGACAAAAAGAGTGAGCTATAAATGGTAAGAGTATCCGTGCATGTCAAGAATTTACTGTCCTACATTAAACAAAACAGACACTTACTTTCACTACTGGACTCCATCCATGACTGTAACATACACCAGTACCTCTCTCAAGACTAATAGCGTGTGTATGAGTGTTTGTGTATTTTTTGTGGTCCATCAACTATAAGATGTTGGATTGTGGCCACTTAGCTGCAACCGTCAGCGTCAGTGGCCATGTTAATACATCATGGGAGTCTTGTCTAGTCTGTGCGTGTGTGAATCTATAAATACAGCAGACGTGTCTTTTTTGCAGACTGACTCCAGATCATTTGCTTCAAATCAATAGCTGGGTTGTAAAACAGTGACACTAAGAGAGAAATGAAAGAGATGGAAACAAAGAGAGGGAAAACAGTACTCACTGGGAACTCTGTTGATGGCTCGTAACGGTCTGAGAACGCGCACGGTTCTGATGGCTGAGAAACTAACGTTATGACCATCTAAAGAGTACTCCAACATCCTAAAACACAGCAACAGAAATTCACTTCAACAAGTTTGAAATGCAACACAATAAGACAATATATATAATAAAGAATAATAAAAATACATATTGTTTGATAATGTCATATAATAAATATCATACTTATATTATAATAATTATGTCTTCAAACCATTTTATGACATTCAGTGACATAACTATAATAAATAACCAACCGAAGATGACAATCAATATAGTAATTAATATTATGATATTAAGATTAAGATTAAATTAAGAATTAAGATCAATTTTATATATACCAGTGAAAAGTTTTCGAAAAGTAAGATTTTTTGTTTTTAAAGAAGTCTTTTCTGCAAACCAAGCCTGCCTTTATTTGATCTAAAATACAGCAAAAGCAGTAATATTGTGAAATATTTTTTACTATTTATACAGCTTCTTTCTATTTGAATATATTTTAAAATGTAATTTATTTCTGTTATCAAAGCTAAATTTTCAGCATCATTACTCCAGTCTTCAGTGTCACATAATTCTTCAGAAATCATTCCAATATGCTGATTTGCTGCTCAAGAAACATTTATTATTATTATAAATATTTAAAACAGTTGATTACATTTTTTTCAGGATTCTTTGATGAATAGAAAGATCCAAAGATCTGCATTTATCTGAACTAAAAAGCTTTTGTAACATTATACACTATATATACATATATCAAAAGCTTGGAGTCAGTATATATATTACTTTTTAATAATTTATAATAAATTATAATGAAAATGAGTACTTTTATTTAGCAAGGATGCTTTAAATTTATCAAAAGTGGCGATAAAGACATTTATAATGTTACAAAAGATTTCTGTTTCAGATAAATGCTGTTTTCTAAACTTTCTATTCATTAAAGAAATTTGAAAAAAATCTAGCTGTTTGCAACATAATAATAATAATAATAATAAATGTTTTTGAGCAGCAAATTAGAATATTAGACTGGAGTAATTATGCTTAAAATTCAGTTTTGAAATCACAGGAATAAATTACATTTTAAAATATATTTAAACAGAATTTATTTTAAATAGTAAAAATATTTCTAAATTTTCCTTTTTTGCTGTACTTTGGATCAAATGAAAAAAAACAGCCCATCTGCTGTTTTAGTGTTGTGCAGATGTTTTATGTATTATAATTTCACAAAGCTAACATCGGACCATTCTGTTTTTGCTTTAAATTTAATCTAATTTATATCAAAAACTGCTCATGCTACATGTAGCATGTTTGTTTGGATCATGATTAAAACTGTTTCATGCATTCTAAATCATACAAAGGCACAGTCAGGGAAAAACCGTGCTAAACAGTGAAACGGCCAGAAGGAAAACCCTGATACAGATTTTTGATCAAACCACACAGCACTAACACAGACTGTGTTAAACGTCTCTTTCTTACTGCTCTCAATCCCTAAATGACGCAATCTAGCAGCATGAGAATATTTAATGTCACTAAATTGATTTACAATAATTATATGTTCTCCCTGCTGAAAAGTGAAAAGTGAATCTTAGGCCAGCATAAATATCTATGCTACTTATACTAGTTAGCGATGGTTTAGTGCTGTTTTAGCCATACTTTTCACCTGACTGATCAGCATGATAGTAAGACTAGCTGGTTAAGAAGCCTGATGGAAACACCAGTACATCCCAAAGTGGTTCAGAAATGTGTTACCTTTGTCCGAATTAATGACCAACTTGTTACTTCCCTACTCACACATAAAATTTCATTACTATTTTAATGAGTTTTTATGAGTGATCAGGCACTTGAGTTGACTTTGACCAGAGAAGAAAACTACAAATCACTGTGTCAGTGACAGCACAAGTGACAAGAGAGACACAACACAGACAGACACAGAGACTCTAGCCTGGTGGTAATTGTCATTCATGAGCTTAGCTGTGACACATCGACTTGACATTAGAACTTGACCTGACATTAAAACTGGATTTGACATTAAACAAACACACACACGCACGCACATACACATACACGGCCATTGTAACAGTTAAGAGTTTAATGACTCATCAGATTCTAGGAATCGCTAATAGTTGACTTTTTAGATTTTCTGAGCGTGGCTCTCTCAGCTTTGAGATTTGTCACTCACCCAGCCATGACGATAAAGAGGTCAAGGCGGTTCCAGGTGTCGCCAAGGTAACATTTCGGACCGAATACGCCCAAGGCCACCATTTTAAGAACCATCTCCACAGCAAAGAATGCAAAGATGAAATCATCAAAGGCCTGTAGGCAGAAGAACCACAGATCGCTCATAAATACATTACACTAAGAAAAGTGAAACAGCCATGTTGTTTCATTAAAAGTGCATTTTTATATTGGGCTAATATAAAAAGTTTCCACTTTAAACCTGATTTGTTCAGTTGCAGTTTCTAAGAGCAAATAACATTTCCTATAGAAATTTTAAAGAAACAATTAAAATTGAATTTCGCTTGACAGCAAATGTTGTTTGGGCTGGGTAGTAACTAAATACATGTAGTCTGGATTACGTAATCAGATTTCAATCATTAAGTACTCGTATGTAGAGTATATTACATTTTAAAATGTAATAAAGTGGACTGGTGGCCTCAAAAAATATTCGCATAGACATCTGGACACTTAAAAATTTCTTAATTTTATAACAAAAGTGGCATATGCAAACAAAGGATCTAACTTCACTTTTCAAAACCATTTGTTATCATTTGCTTTCAACTAACTTCACCCAAGGTGATTATTAGCGGGTGTTTGAAGTCAGTTCCCCTCAAATTCACACAGGTGTTCTAGCAGAGTAACCACAGGTTTCGTATCCAAATTGATCTCATTTAAAGCAGCACTTGTGTACTGAATTCACCACCTTCAACAATACATTTCAAGACAATCTCCGTCGGACTTCAAATCGCCTGTTGTGAGCAATGTTCCTGTTATTATGCAGATCCACAGGTTATTTGCAAGTTGTTATGGAAAGATTAAAGATGCATATTTTTCTGAGTTTGTGCCTGATGGTGCTTCATGGTGTTGCTTGTGGGTTTCTGTCAGGACTGACAGTTGATGGCATTTGGGTTGCACATAAACAGTTTCACGCCGCTCTGTATTGAAGTTTTCCTTGACAGGACTTTGACAGATTTGTACAATAAAATGATATAGTTATTTATTTATTGAATATATATCAGTTACTGATGCGGCCTTACTGTACAGGGCTGTAGTTACCTACCCTAGTAAAAAAAGTAATAGATTTAAAAGGCATTTACTTTATACTAAGTATAGGTTAAGTCTATGAACATATTTACTGACATATTACTTGAGACTGATATAAAAATTGTAATTAAACTTTCTTTGGAGTACTACTTGTGCACAATGCACATTTCTTAATATTAAGCCTAAAATATGATTTAATCTCTTTAATCTCTTTTGATGAGGACTGTATGATCTTTAAATAGTATACTTGCAATAGTTTCAATTTAGCACAATCAAATGTACTTAACTACACCTTTGGTTGGACTTCAGCACTACTTCTGCACAATTAAAGTGCATTAAGTACAAAATTAGTTGTTAAGTATACCAGTTTAGTATAATAAATAATAAAGGTACAAATGCAGGGTATTTTATAAAGTGCATAATATGTAAATTTATTTGTAGTATACTTAGCATGAAATAAATGTATTTTAAATACATTTTACTATATTTATTTTTCACTAGGGTAGTCAATCCACTGACTAGTCTTGGATGTAGTTACAACTTTTGTATTTATTTCAAACACTATAACTACAGAGCACTGCAGGGATGATGTATTTTGAAGGCCAAAACCCAGAAACTAGAGCTGCATGATTCTGGATAAACTGTGACATTTTAGTTTCAAATAGAGATCACAATTCTCCCACGATTCTGAACTAAGCAAAATAACTTAATTTACTAGAGCCTGTGACAAAATATGAATTGCTGCAGTCTATTCAAAAATGTTTTTTATTCATTTAAATAAATTATTTTTATTTTGTATAAATACTTCTCTTGTTACATTACTGAATGAATCAGCATTTTGAACGAATCTCTTGAATTATTGATTCAATGACAACACAGTTATTTATCGCCACCTAGTGACGAAACAATGTAATCAACATCGCTACCATAGACATCACTGTTTATAAAGGCTGAAAAGACAGCTTCATACCTAAACATGATAACTGCTCTCTCTGTGTCAGCGGCAGCTTTTACTTGTCTTGAAAAAGGCGCAAACTACGAGGCTAAATGGGACTACAAAGGCTTTCGGGGACAGTAAACGTCAAACCGAACAGGTAAACTCATTCACTTACTTGTCCGCTTTTACAGCCTCGTTGTGTTTATAGTCATGTTCTTGGAAACTGTTCCAGCTCACACTTACAGGAAATGTTTTAGCTGTTTTAAATATAGAGGCTTTGCACCGACGTCACATTCTGGTCAGTTACCCGGATGCGCGGCCATTGCGGTCATACTCATATGTAAACAGAAACATGATTGCACGGTTAGTGTACCACTGAAGACGTTGTTCTGCTGTCTAAACCATAGAAGTGTGGGAGCTGCTAAATCATATATATAAGGACTTAGTAAGCAGGAAAGGTCATTTTATTTTGACAAACTAAAGTTAATACAGGGCTCAACGCTAAGCAGCGATAGTGTTTCCTTGGTTACTGCTGTACACAAAGATACGCTACGCTTTGTAATGCGTTATACAGATGCTAGATGAAAAGAAAACATTTTTGAAAACAGACAGTTCCCCTCAGAGACACAATCATATAAACTCCTATATCGAGTTCCTTCAAATATTTCGTGCATCGTGAACAGTGAGACTGATCTGCCTGCTACAGTACTTTCTCCTCTTTATGTCCGTCTTCAGCTGTTAACTGCCTTTTGCAGACTAAATATAATAAAAAAGTAATATTTCCACAAAAATTACATTTTGGAACATGAATGCAGTGTACGACGTGCACTTTTTTTTTTTTTGTTTTACTTCTGGCGATTGTATTTAAGCTTCAAAACTAATAAAAGTTGTGTTCATCTGTGAAGATTACTAAGAACAAAACGTAAAGAAACTTTTGTTGGTCACGAAGATAATTTCAGCAAAAATCCAAAAGCCAATGGCAGGTCAGATGTCACTCAACCCAACGAAACTTAAATATATTTGGTGATTATTGCTGTTGAAAATGATCAATTATTGTCATATTTTGGGCTGTACTAATCGACCGGAAAAAACATTTGGAGGACTATAGACTGCCAGAAGTTATAATAAATCAAGGAGAAGAGAGCAAAAAACTGTCTGAGGAACAAAAGGCGTTTGTGGTTAACCAAACTGAACCGAGATTTCCAGGGCAAGGATCTTAACAACATTTGTGTTTGTTCTTATCATTTCCGCTCAGGGTAGGTGAAATATTAGGTTAATATCTTAATTAATACTGCTTGTATGTATCTTTACCACCTATTAACTTTAGTTTTTCAAAATATTGCGCCCTTTCCTGCTTACTAAGTCCTATATTATTTAGCAGCTTCCACATATTTTTTATGTGGTATAGACAACATAAAGTAGCAGAACAACGTATTCAGTAGTAAGTTAACCATGCGATCCATGCTGATGTTTACATCCGAGTATCACCAATATGGCTGCACATCTGGGTAACTGACCAAATCGTGAAGTACTTGCAAACCTCAATTGGCTTTGTGTTGAGGGAACCAGGATGATATAGAAGCCACATGATAATAAAAAAGGTTCTTTCATTTTTCATTTATAAACTTCATACCTTTTCAGAATTGTGAGATATAAAGTCATAATTACTTTTTTATCCTGTGGCAAAAACAAGCTCACAGAACTGCTAACTTCCTAGTTGGCCTACAAAAATATGTCATCACTGCACTGCACTTGCTTGATATGTGCATTTCTGCTATTTCTGCTATATTTTGTTTTATTTAATCCAATAGAATATTTTAAATGTGACTTAAATGTCTAACTTTTCAGGCTACTGTTTGTATTTATACTTGTATGCTAGTTTTGTCTTTAAATGCTTTTTTCCCCAATCAAGTCAATCAAAACAACAGGAATCAGAGAGATTGAAGTCTTTAGTTAATCAATCCACGTGTGTCTGTGTTATGTAAGTGCGTGTTACCTGCAGGATGCTGCACCTGTCAGAGTGGCACTCCAGGTCTTGGCAGGGCTGGAACATGCCGAGCGTGACGCAGTTGAGCAGAATCACCAGCATGCTGACGCGCTCAAACCATGTAGAGCTCCAGTTAAGGTAAATACAGCTCACAAGAAAATCAAGACTTCAAATATTTCTTTAATAATCAGCAGTCATTTGTTTTCAGTGTCAGAACTAGAATCAAGAGATTTTATTAGCCTGTTTCTGCAAACTGAAAAAAACTGACTACACAAATTTTTACATTTTTTCTTAAATAAGCAATTAAAATAATAGACTATTACATTTTTAGTAAAGTGCCAGACATGAAGAAATAGAAAAGTGGCTTTAAACAAAACACCTGTTTATCTCATAAATACAGTATCTCATAAATTAATTTACTCTTGAATTTTCTTGATTTTAATTTGTGTTTTGAAGATGAACAAAGGTCTTACAGGTTTGGAACGACATGAGGGTAAATAATTAATGACAGAATTTTCATTTTGGATGAACTATCCCTTTAATATAGTTTAGCTGTTCTAAGCAAAACATAAATATACACTATTTTCCAGATTTATTTATATTTTCCATATTTTATATATATATATATATATATATATATAGCTCACAAAGGCTGCATTTATTTGGTGAAAAATACAATAAAGAGTTTTAAAATATTAAAAATGTATTTTAATATATTTTAAAAAAGTCAGCAGCCTCTACTTCAGTGTCACATGATCTTTAAGAAATCATTCTAATATGCTAATTTGGTGCTCAATAAACATTTCATATATAAAAGTAAATAAATAAATAAAAACAGCTACTTAATATTTTTATGGAAACTAAGATATTTTTTTCAGCATTCTTTAATTCTTAAAAGTTCGAAAGAACAGCGTTTAATAAAAAATAAAAGTATTAATAAATGCAATCAAATTATTTAATAAAAAACAAACATTTTAAACAGTAGTGTAAAGAAAAGTAGAAAAGAAGAAACAGAGCAAACAGAGTTAAGCAGAGAAAGGCATAATTACATTACGCAATTATATTAATCTCATGCTTGCATATTTTGTATCATAACACTTATTATACTGTACTGTATCCTGTTTTGAGAAATGCTGCTATATTTCCCCATCACCAGCTGATAGAATAGAACAGAATTGAATAGCTTTTTAACGCACAGCTAAAATAGATGGAACTGAGCATGAATAATGTACCACATTTGTAGATTAATAATTGATTTTGTTCTCAAGAAGGCTGAAATAATAGAATTTGGATTGCATAAAAACCCATTATAATGCCTGTCTTAATAAAACATCTTTTTTAATATGCTCAATTCCTGGTTGTGGCCATAAACCATACAACGTAATAAAATGCAGTAAAGCCATTTTGTTTTCATATGGGCCTAATTAAAATCTGCAATTACATTTTCACATTACAGTGCACACACACATACCTGCTGCTGTAAAGGCGAACTCAGCCCCACAGGCACCGTGATCAGACCAACCACTTTACCTCATTAATCATAAACCTGCCACTGAAACTCACTGTTCACACCATCTCAATCACCATGGTAAATCCCGCAGTTATCCTCATTTACATTAGGATACACCACACCTCATTTACAGCCCGATTAGGATTTAAAAAGCTTCTTTAAACCCTAAAGACTACATCCATCTGAGTCTCAGAGCAGCTTTAAGAGATGAGAGGGACATTTCCTCAGGTCTCTGTCTTACTGAAACCCTTCTGGAATTCCAGCAGACTTCCCTCTCGCTAGAACTGGGACAGCGTTCCCCTCATCAAACATTTATCCAGAGCCCACACTAATGCATACAGACAACTCCAGCTCTCGTCTCTCATCCTCAAGATTGTTGTGGTCACGTTCGTGCCACTTCGGCTGAGGATAATGATGTTGGCGATAGAGAACAGAAATGGGATGAATAAGGTGATGGAAATCCAAAAGCAGGATTGCCATCATTTCATGTGCGCATGCACACACCAGTGTTGGCGAGTAACTAGTTAAAACTTAATGATGTTCTTTTGTTTATGAAACACAGAAGTTGTTTTGAAAAATAGCTTGAAGAACACCATGAAAGTCAGTGGGGTACAATGCTGTTTTGAAACAGATTTTCATTATATAGTCAAAAAGATTTATTTTGTGTTCTGCAGAAGTGCTTATTTTCATTTTTGGGAGAACTATCCTTACTGTAAATTATGTGTATCTTGGAGCACGATAAACTACAGTTTCAAGTATCTTTCCCAATACTGCAGTGTTGTGTTCGTTTTTACTACTTGAAATAAAGCAGAAATTACAAATAAATATGTAACCCTGGACCACAAAACCTACCGTAAACTGTAAATTTCCTACCGTAAATATGTCATAATTTTTGATAAGTAATATGCATTGCTAAGAACTTCATTTGGACAACTTTAAAGGCAATTATCTCAATATTTCAATTTTTTTGCACTCTCAGATTCCAGATTTTCAAAGAGTTGTATCTTGGCCAAATATTGTCCTATCATAACAAACCATACATTTCAATGGAAAGCTTATTTTATAATGTTTGTTTATCAGCTAGGTGATATATAAATCTCAATTTCATAAATTTGACTAGTTTTGAGGTCTGGGATCACATATATGAAATATAAAATTAAATATAAATATTAGATTTAAAAATCAGAAATATCAGAATGTTGCAACTAATTGAAATTAGTTAGGTAATATTGAAGTGCTAAAATTACTAAAACTAAACCTGAAATTAAAACAAAGCTAGATACAAATATTTCTAAAAAAAAATACGAGCAAAAAAAAAGCACATAGAAAAATTACTAAAACCTAAGATGAAAATATTAAAATAATTTACAGTGAAAATGTTAATGAATATTATATAAATAACACTTAAGGCAAAACTTTTTAAGACAATTTAAAGATTTTGGGCTATTTTGTCTTCCATTCTTTCAGGCTAGTGGAAACACTGAAAATATACAGTTAAATTTTTTTTTGTATCTGTTTGGATCTGTAGATTTCAATCACAATGCATATTTTTAATTTTCTCAAAATTAGTTTTTTTTCTCCTGTACTGAGACAGAAATCCACTTCACTCCACTTCAGTAGCACGAACATACAGCAGACTTTTATTCTTTTTTATATTCTGAAGGTTTTTACAGAAGGTTTTGTTCCTATAACATTCACCTGAATGTAACCTTCTGTAACATTTTATTCATATTCATAAACCCTTTTTTTCTGGCTGTTGACAATTTTTCTGATATATAGTGATAAAAAATGAATGTATGCAAATTTGTGCATATTTAATTAGAAAATGCATCATTTGCACAAACTTGTAATACAAAACAGTTATCTTAATGTACTGTGATTAACCAGCTGTGGAAAGTATGGTGATATCTGTTATTTAAAATATTTTCACCCTACAGTATATTTACCTGTAGTGTATTGCCTTAAATAATACTGACATGCATAAACACAGAGATATGCTTTAGTCCAGAGCCTCAAAAAACCAAATGAAAGCCTGGAGTACTCTGTCATAACGCATTTAAAAATTAGCAACTCACCCTCGCATCAAATTAGTGGAATTCAAAGTCATGTACTCTTAGAGTTTTTCATGAGATAGTGCAGAAGGCGTAAGTTTATAATGGTTGAAAACACAGATATGAGATTTCTTGAGATCTCCAGGGCCTAATGTGCTGGAAACACACTGATTTGGTTTCGGGCAAGATGGTCATAACCCTGTTCCTCCAGGAATTGTACAGCACAAACTGAAAAACGTATTTTATAGTGCACAGAATTTTTTCATGCAATCGTGTCACACAATTGTTTATACCATTGATAACAAGGAATTTTTGTAAGCAGCAAATCAGCATATTAGAATGATTTGTAAAGGATCATGTGACACAGAAGTATGGAAGCCCATTTCTGCCACTTAACATATGTTTTTTTTTCCCCGTCAAAATTTGACAATTCTGAGAAAAAGTCAGAATGGCAAGATATATATTCGCAATTGCAATGTGCAAATTAAAGAATGCAGACGCAACATCTCATTTTCTCGACCAATGCAATATATCCGTCATTCGGATGAGACGTTAAACCGAGGTCCTGACTCTCTGTGGTCATTAAAAATCCCATGGCACTTCTCGTAAAAGAGTAGGGGAGTATCCCCGGTGTCCTGGCCAAATTCCCTCCTCTGGCCTTTGTCAATCATGGCCTCCTAATAATCCCCATTCACTGAATTGGCTCTATCACTCTCTCTCCTCTCCACCTGTAGCTGGTGTGTGGTGAGCGCACTGGCGCCGTTGTCCTGTGGCTGCCGTCGCATCATCCAAGTGGATGCTGCACACTGGTGGTGGTTGAGGAGAGATCCCCCCATATGATTGTAAAGCGCTTTGGGTGTATAGCAATACACAATGAAAGCGCTATATAAATGCGATCATTCATTCATTCATTCATATACCAAGCGCAGCACAAATTAGCGTAGTCACAATTAAAGAATAAAGAAATAAAGAAGCCACAGTTGAAAAGAACTGGAGGTCAAAACAAGGGTTGCAAGAAGTTTTGATAGCCCTGGTATTGCTTGACACCTCCTAGTTGAGGGTTCCAAGTTGTCTTTTATTTCCTGAAGCAAATTAAACATAACATGGCAAACGATATGTTTGGATAATTTAATACGTGTGGAAAAAATCCTCTTCCTTCTACCGCTCTCTGTTCTCTGTGGTGGCAACAACAATTGCAGCCATTTCAAGCACAAAATAGTTTATAATAGCATATCAGTAATTTGACGAGTGGAAATGTTAGAAAATTGCGTTGCCTTTTGAATACTGTCCTCCCATAAATTTTGCGTCTGAAAGGGAAACTCTTACAAATGCATATTCAATAAGGTCAGGCGCAAAAATAACTGTGTCCACACCTTTTCAGCGCTGTTTCTTTACTGCGCGTCTTTAGTAAATCCTGACAGTACTATTTTAACGCCAAAAGACGGTTTGTGCTGGCACAAGCTGTTAGTAAATCTGGCCCTTAATGTATCTCAATGTATTGCAAGTTTTTATCTCACGATTCTGACTTTCTAACTCGCAATTGTAATTTTATATCTCACAGTTCTGCGGAAAAAAAAGGAAAAAATCTCACAATTCTGAAAAAAAGCCAGAAAAAGTTAGAACTGTGATAAACAGAATTGTGAGAAGCAAACTCACATTATAAGAACGCAGTTCTTACTTTATAACTTGCAAGATTATATGATGCAATTCTGACTTTATAACTCACAACTGCAAGTTTGTATCTCAATTCAGACAAAAAACTCAGATTTGTGAGTTTTTATCTTGCAATTCTGACAATATAATTGTGAGTTTATATAATGCAATTCTCACTTTATAACTCACAATTACGAGATTATTTCTCACAATTGGGAGAAAAAAAGTCAGAGTTGCGAGTTTTTTCTTACTAAAGACTGGTATAATGATGCTGAAAATTCAGCTTTGCATCATAGGAATAAATTATATTTTAAAATGTATTAAAATATGAAGGAGTTATTTTAGACCGTAATAATATTTCACAATATTATTGTTTTTACTATTTACGCAGACTGGATAAGCATAACTGACTCACGTTTAGAAATTAAAAACACTTTCTGACCCCAAACCTTTGAAAAGCACTGTATATGAATCCAGCCAAATGGAAACAAAATTGGTATTTGTCATTATTTATTGACATGCCTAAGACAGTGCATTCTGGGAAAAACTAGGACTGTGCATGTGCATGTGTGTTGATCGTGTTTGTGCAAGTGCATGCAATGTGCTTATTTTTATCTTCTTGAGGTGCATCCGAATCCAAACATAAACAAAACGCACATACTGTATACACACACCGTGTACGCTCATTATCCTGATTACTCCAACAAACCATTATACGCAACTGTTTTTCTATGGTTGCTTAGTAACAGTTTGGTGGCTTTTGGTGTGAAGTGAAGAAAAAGACAGCTGAAAAGCTGAGGGCTCAGTGGGTTTCATGCACTTCAAGTCAACATATTTAAAAGGTCATTTCATGCCCGGGCGGTATGAGAAAACAATCCGAAAGTCAAAAATAAAAGGAGCTATAGATAGATAGATATTGGCAAAGTTAACTTGTCATATGATAACAAATATGCTGTGTAGCTGTTTAGTTATGAAGTATCTGGTTAGCTGTTATGAATCTGCTTACTGTATCTATTATCAATCATATGAGTGATATTTTAATTGTTTTTATAGTATGAACATGCAGAGATGACATGATTTGTGGTTTCCGAAGCAATATAATACAATTTACAGGGCCATTACCTGTGGTATAATGTATCATATACAGTACAGGTTCATATTCTGCACGTGGGGGTCTTTGCGCACTGTGTTTATTAGCAAAATGACAGCCTTTCCTGGGGATGTAAATATCAGTGTTAAATCATTGTAAGTGTAGAATTAGTTGGTGTTTAAGAGGCAGGTGAGCAAAAAGGCCAGTAGACAGAGAAGGGACAGACACAAATGAGAGCAAGAGAAAGAGGAAAAGACAGATAAAGCGACTGAGATCAAGAGCCAGACAAAACAGAGACGGGGAAAAAAGAGACCAATTATGGTAGCTTCCGATTCTCGTGTTACCATGGGAACCTCCCACTGGAACTTCGTGGGAAAGAGCAGTTTCACTCCCCCAGGACACGCGGACACACACGCGCTTATGAATTGTGATAAAGCAACATGAACCTCTGAACTGCGCCTGTCATGTTGAGCTCCTAAGGAGGTTTTAGGAGGGAAAAGATCAAACACGAAAATGCATCTAAGTGAAATTCTGCTGATGACATGATTAATTACTTGACTTGAATAATTAGAACAACTAAGGAGAATTATCAGAGTTGCTAAGATCTTCTCTTTTTAATGCCAAGTATCCATTATTGGGATTTCCAGCAATATAATGCATGCTTCCTCTGACTTTTTTGTCACACCGACACAATTTCACAGCTTAAAGGAAAGGAAAATCGTTACACGTTTGTACACAATAAACCCCTGTTCAAGCATGTGCAATTCTTTTGAAGTATGTTTGTACCATGCTACAGTCAATAACTATGAAATCAACATGCGTTAGAGTCGTTTATTTCTTTATTTCAGTTTGAAAGCGTTGAATTGCATGTGATGTCCTCACTGAAGGAACCTGACGTTGCCTCGTAGCTACGGAGCGTGAAAGAACATGTGTGGACCACCCTCATTATTTATGAATAACTGCAATAGTGCCTTTCCTTTTACAGAGCTGGTTTATACTCTGATGAATTACGCTGAACTAGGCTGACCTCATCCAAAGTTTAGGTTTGTTATGACTTGAAAGGTTGGGAAGCCTTTTTACTGCGTGACCATGCAGTGCAGTCTGATTCCCATGATTCTTATGACTCAATGCAATCCTGTGACCACAAAGGCCAATAACTAAAACAATAGCGCTTACAAGGCAGGCAGCTCTGTATTAATATTGCTGAAAAACTTTCTGGTTAGAAGTTAATTTCAAATTGCTAAACCTAATATTAAACTTTTGCAATTATATATATGTTAGTTTTATATATATATATATATATATATAAACTAAAACTGAACTCAAACTAAAACCGTATATCACACTAGTAAATGTGAGATATGGCTGTATGTCGGATGTGATTCGGCCGTAGGTAATCACAGCGTGGCAATATACAACCATATCTCACGTCTAAGAGTGTGATATTGCCTTTATACAACAGTTCGATGGCACCAGTGTGTAAATACATTAGGTCTGCACAATAAATCGAAATGAATCAATTGCAATTAATCAAAAGCTGAGTTTGTCCTGCGTATCTTTCAATGAAGCACAGTTCTGTGATCAGCAGTAAATCGCCATCCAAAGGCACTGAGAAACTACACAAACAGCTGTCATTATCTTGAATGATTTCTTTGATTTCAAAATTGCACGATTAAATTGTCTGCGATAATGAATGCAATATAGCGTAGCTTTTCAGTGAATTACGGCTCTGTGTACTAAATGCTGCTCCATCTGAAAGCACCTGCTGGAGATTTACTACTGATTACACAACCAGCTTTCCTGAAAAAATCCACATAACAATCGTCTATGATTAATCATGCAGCCCTAAAATACATAAAATAACAACGGAGTGTCTTTAAAAAGGCCTACTACTTCCTTCTGCCACGGATTTGAATCTAAAGTTGACAGTTGAACAGCTGAGCCAAATCCTCCGTTACTTGTTCCAAAACGTCACTTTAAAACTAGCAAGAAAGGAATGTTAAATTGCTTTATTGAAAGCTTATTGTATTACTGTATTAAAAGCAGTGTAATATGTGTAGTAGATATTATGAGGGAAATGGACTGGACGACTGTGGTTACCTGCATCTGATACAGCATTCATTCTTCAGATCAGTCTCATTTCATAATAAACATTAGTTTGAATATCTGCTAAGGAAAGCATTATCTTTGTCATAGTATCCTTTCATCTGTTAAGGGTGATTTTGCTGCTAAGTGCATTTGTTTGTTGCGTCAAGCTGTTGTTGAAACTAAAATTAGCTTCCGTTTATAGTGTTTATGTAAAAAATGTAAAAGTGTTTACAGCTGGCTCATAAAAACAGTCTCTTGTCAGCATCTAATGGCGGAACAATGTAACTAAAATCATCATGAACACACACTATTCTAAGGGGACTGCACTGAATTTACATAAACATGAGATTTTGCCAAAACTATCTTCTTTGAAACAAATAATAGATTAATGAGACCAAAGACAGCCCTTTAGATTTACCCAAAACAAATTATATCTCATTTATAACCACTATAGAGACATCAGAGCCAGTGGTAAACTGTAGTGAGGTGCTCTCTGGCGGGTTCATGAGCGCCGAACGGCCGCTGATGATCTGGAACTCACATGTCCGAAAGCATTTTTTAAATAGAATAAATAAATACATTTTTTAATAGACATTATCTTTATTGAAGAACTGCATAGTTGAACTATAAACATGTACGTTCTCGCCTGAAAACCTCTTAAAACTACATTCCGCGACACAAAAACAGTAATATTTATAAAATGATACTGGATTTGGTTGTCCACCATGACACTCGCTGTTAGAAGTACTGCAAGCAGAGTGATACGATTACAAACTGTGAAACGGCTGTTGGAGTTCTGATATTACTCTAATATCACACTGTTACCAACCAGTCAGATTCAAGAACCAGAAATAACTGTTATTAGCTGTTTGATTAGGTAGTCAAACCAAAAACTACTGATATCGAATACAGTTACTTGTCCAGCGTTGTAGAGGGTGTAGTCTGGTGTAACCAGACCTTCAGACTGACAGCAAAATGTCTGTGAATCTTGGTCGCTGTGAATGTCCAAAGACCATATTTCACATGCTTTTAAAATCCAGTGTTTAGCAGATCCTGATAGTGCTCATTGTCACAGTTGTAAACACAACGGCTTTCTTCTTCCTTGAGGAGGTTTGGTATCACAGCATCTTTGTTTCCACACGGAATGTTAAAGATTATCAAAGATGAGTTTAAAGAGATAAAATTAGTGACTGCAGGGGGACTTTAACACTTACAGGGATGAAGTATAATAAACCATTAATACTAGTAGTGTTTTAATATGTGACCAGGTAATTGTGTCTGAGAAACTGAGTCAATGATGTCCAAATGTTTAGATATATTGATTCACAACATAGGGAGTGGAATGAGACCCAGCAGTTCTTTTCCAAGAAAACAGACCAATGACTCATCTTGCTGTCTGGTGCATATACAAATGTTTGTCCAATAAAATTCTCTCTAGAATGAGAATATCTCTTCGTCTTCTGACTAGCATTATTAGCAAGTAGTCCAATGGATGTGATGTAAACTAAAACTTCCTATTTCAATAGAAAATACATAAACACAAGAAAGAAACACTGTGCCTTTCAATATATAGAATAAAATTCACTTACAATTCCGCTTCACTTACATTAATAGAATGTTCAGCATTCGAAATGTAACTAACATTGTTGACCTTATGTTTATATACTGAATTGGCCTTATATTTATTTGCATACTAATCTAAAATTGGTTTTGTCATCCCATATATTTTAAGGTGCAGTATGTAATATTGACAGGTAGTGGTTGAAATGGGTACTGCAGTCCAAATTCAAAATAAAAAAGAATGTTATTTCTCCCGCTGCTCCTCCTCAGAGCCAATGCTCACATGGGTTGCCAGATTGAGGACATGCAACAGCAACGGACACAATTGACAATGGAAGGCAATGGGCCTTACACTGTAAGCTGTAAGTCGCGTTTCAATATTCCTCTGGACATTTTTAGGTCTGATTGCAATTCGCTGTGAGTTCCAAAAACTGGCAACCCAGCGTGACAGTCACACAAACCAAAACAAAAACAGACATCCGACACGGACCGCACATTTCAAATTAGAACAACTGGCTGCAGATTTTTCAGAAAAACAAGTATGTTAACTTAGCATGTTTCCTAAATATCTGCAAATATATAATGGTATTTTTGTGCTTTAGTACAGTCAAACTGTACAAATTACATACAGTACCTTTAACCGTTTATAACGGTCTATATTTACAGGAAAAATGCATCGTTGCATTGTGTGTTAAATCTCTTCCATGGTTGACAGAACACCCAGTGTGTGCTGAGTGTCCTGACAGAGGCAAAGCAACTCTGATTGTGCATTTCATTTACACAAAACCAATCTAAAGCTAAAACCTGTACCTGAGTCTTCACTATTCATGTGATTCCTTGCCAACACCATCATCTCCTTCAGTGAATGTAAATCTACTCTTTATTATATTACTGATAACATGCCTTTAGTATTGTAACATGCCTCAACAGCACAGACTCTTGCCAGATGTCACTGTGTACAAACAGGATATGCCATTATAAACTCAAGACAATACTCTCCAATGCTTTTAAAATTGAGTTGAGGTTGTCAAACATATCCTATAAGTTCTCTAAATTCGAGTTCAAAAACTCAACTCAAAGTGACGCAGTGAAGCCATTTCAAAAGTGTGTGTGCCTTACAATAGTTTATAAAAGTGCTTACTATGGCATTACTTTCCTCGCTGCAGTAAGTCACGATTCATAGAGGGGGATTTAACCACACTTCAGTGTTTTGTTGATGCAAACTCGCTTGCAAACCCAGAAAGGCAAGATATCACATACACTTTGTGCTTGCATACATCATGCTGCATTGCAGTAACACTCCTAATGCGGACCCAGAGGTTTCGGACGTCACACACATATATGCACCCTTCATTAGAGGACAGCGGGACAAAGGAACGCCCCTCAAACTTGCTCTGGGGCTCAGGGGTCAGGCTAGAGGGGGCTGATGGATGGGATTGGGCAAGCGATCACATCTGTCATACGTACACCCATTAGACACAGAACACACCCACACACACCATCACACACATATTTTGTAATCATATCAAAAGCGCATTAGAGAGAATAACAACTGCGAATAGAAAGTAAAGAGGGTTGAAACTGAGCATATGAATTTACTCTCTTATGAGTGAGAAAATGATGAGGATGTTCCATTTTTAAACTAGTCCCTAAATAATAAGAGTAAATTAAAAAAATAAGACTAAATCTGCTGCATATATTCTCTGAACACATATGTGTTCTGGTTTCCTCAGAGTTGTTCTAGTGAAAGTAAAAATCCTCTCAATAACAGTGAGTAAATAATTCAGACAGACAGCATGAGAGAGAGAGAGAGAGAGAGAGAGAGAGAGAGAGATAGTGAAGATAGTATTTTGCTGTTATCAGGTCATGAAGCAAAATGGTACTGTACAACCATTACTAGGGAAATTTTATGATTCTGGCTACCTGTATATCTAAACAATATGGAGCCCCTAAAGGGACATGGTATTAGTAAAGATAAATAAATCAATAAAAATGAGATGGGAGGAAAAAGTACATTTCAAACACTTGCAAAACTTTTGTGATTAAATTAATATGAGGTGGGAGGAAAAAAATACTTTTCAGTACTTTCCTTGCGCAGTTTTTCAACAGATTGAAATGTTTCATGAGAAAACAATATTTTTGCAGAAGAAGGCAAAGATTGTAGGGAAACAATACTTTTTGCGATAAAATCAATGTTTGTCAAAGGAATGCAATACTTTCATGAGAGAACACAAATTATTTGCAGGAGAACGCATTACTTTTGTGAGAGAATGCAGTTTTTTTGGGGAGAATGCAATACTTTTGCAAGGAAATGTCACAATATTTGCCAAATTTTGGATGAATAAATTAAAAGTACGTCAGTATATTTAAATCAAAACACAATATGGACTAATGTCTGTGAATATGAATCATGCATGTTCTCAGAGTCCTTTTAAGACAAGTCATTTCACTCGGTGGCCATCTTTGAAACGCCTCTCGGGCATGCAAGTGCAGCTCCTATCTCTTTGAATGGGGAAATATAGAATTCTCCAAAACTGTTCACCAACCTTACAATTAAATTTCATACTTGAAATTACCAATGAAATCTGACAACAACCGCTTCATAAATGTTGTTTCTTTTGCTCAAATAGCCTTAAAAAAAGCTTTTTTTTCGGGCTAGACCAGCCAGCGCGCAAGTGCAGTCCTGAGCGCATGTCTCTACATCTTGCATGTTTTTATAGCAACCGGGACTTCCAATGGCAGCTGCAGTGATGCGCTGACTTTATAGATCAGCGATTGGCTCGTTTATTCTGAAGGTGGGGCTTCGCGGGCATAATGATTAAACTATACAAGTGGCATGTCTTGGGTATTCTATGGGATTGTTAAATGATGACGTATTGCGTCCATTGAACGCACCAACGAATGCTGTTTCCGGGTCCAAACCCCAACTCATTTCACTTGAGAATACTATCTCAGTTGCCGTTTATGAGCACTGTTTATTCTTATTAAACATTTAAGCTAAACGTTTTCAAATTTACAGTGTACACTACAGTCTCTCTGCTCACAGCGTCCCAAACACAAATAATTTGTATATTTATTTATTTATATTTATATTTTCATTGTATGGCATCACACTTCAGACGATGTGTTGTTCTGCGTGTCTCTGTGTGAATGAATGACGCACATGCACGGTTTTGTGTACTACACACATACTGAAGGAATGAAGGACATACCAGAAAAAAATATTTTCCAGAAAAATGTAAATACACAACACAGTATTTCTGGAAAAAAAAAAATAAATAAAAAAATAATAAAAACAAAACAAACAAACAAACAAAAAAAAAAAAAAAAAAAAAAATATATATATATATATAAAATCAATTAATTATCAATGCTTTGGATTAATAAAGTAATGAAACCATTACAATGGAATCGAGAAAAGTCATGTAAAATACCAAATTTGGTAAAAACAGAACTGAATTTGAGAGAAAAATAATACAGATTTCATAAATGTAATAAATTGCTGTTAAATTGTGCACATTTCATATTATTATTATTATTATTACTTTAGGTAACTACAACAATCCTGGTTTGTTTACACACAATTGAACCAGGACCTAGAATGAAAGAACCAGGAAATCAATACGGTGATCTGAAGAACCCAGTGTTCAAAGTGAGCCAGTACACATTTAGTACCAGCAATTCAGTGCTGTTTTTCTGCAGTACTATGAATTATTCTTGCATAGCAGCGGCTCACATTATATGTTGGTACTGTTGGTGTGCCCTCTCGCTCTCATTAGACCATTAGAGAGGCTGTTAGTCACACAAGCCAGCCAATGCTTTGACTATCATCATTACGTCTGGTACAAACTGTAGCACATTCTGATCAAGAACTTTACTTTCAGATATGAGAAGGTCACGTGACCCACATACTAAATTGACAAATTTTTCAGATGTTCCAGAACAGGCTGCTGTGTAGGTCAGCAAAGTGATCATGTGACTAAAAATGCTTTGCACCCAAAACACATTTTAAATGTGTTTAAAACTTCCATAGTGCAAACAAGTCTCAGTTCAAATTAACATATTTTGTATGTGCACACTAAATGTGTGTGTGTGTGTGTGTACGTGTGTGTGCGAGATGAAAAGGGAGAGAAATCTGGCTGATATTGGAGAGTTAATTAAATTGTGTGAGTAAATGTCACACAGTATTAGAGACAAGCTGCTCTTTCTGTCATCCACACACACTCACAATTAGATATGAACTCCGGGAGGTTTATTAAAGCAGGAGACTGAAGCAGAGAGACATGCTGACAACAACATGCACACATGCGCACAAACACACTCACACACACTATTTCACCAATGCAAATCACTGGAAACGTCTGATAGAATCTTCATGATAAAGATCGCAGCTTTGTCTTTCTTACATACAGTACAGTAAGAGAATATAGCTATAAATGAATGTGGCTAGTATAACTTAGATAGTTTGATCTTGGAATAATTCAATATTTGAGTTCATACTGATGTTGATTGCAGATTTCTTGGCAAATCCGAGCATAGTTTGAGACATTGTTCGGATCTCCTCTGAAATGTGGGACTACTTGGCTTTTTCAGCCAAAAATGAAAATTCTGTCATCATTTATTCCCCCTCATGTTGTTCCAAACCCATATGCTGTTATTTTTTCAGGGGTTCACTATGACCACGTCTGCCAAGCTTCAAAGTCTATGAGAAACAGACTGAAATTTAGTGTGTGTGACGAAAATGAAAGCACAGTGCTGTTCTGATATTAGTGATGTTGACACGCCATTTTTGAATCTGGATGCAAATGGTAGTAGGCCTCAGCTGAGCAATTTTCAACGAGTAATGACTTAAATTTCATTCTGTTCCTACTGTAGCTATTATATGACTTCAAAAAGCTTGTAATATAACATATAAGCCATATTAAATATATCATAATATATCAAATATAAGATCTTACGACATTTTTTAAGACACAGTATGCCAAACATAACCTATACAGTCTCAAAATAAATCATGTATGTCTGTTTTACTACTGTTAGCTGCTCATTCAAAAATATGGAGATAAAATATGGAGGTATAGAACTATCCACAACACAGTACAATATAAACATCATAGTATTATTATTCATAGCAGTATGTCACAGAGAATCACTTGCATAAATGTGCAGTATTTATTGATCGTGACCTGCTCTGAAAGTGTGAGCCTGCAAAAGTCCTGCTTCATTACTTTGAAACGTGAAGCACTCCCATTTATTTAATTAGATGATAGCCTTTTGAAGTTTAACAGTCACACTGGGCATTTATCTTAAATTGTATAACAAAAGTCTTAATTATCATTATAAGTCTTAAATTTGGGGGTTCCTAAAGAAGTCCCCAAATTTACAACCTCTTATAATCACAATTAAACTTGATAAAACTGAGATTATGACTTTTAATTGCCTGTAGTAGCCCAGTGTCAAGCTCTATAAAAAATAATAAAACTAATCAAATAAATGCTAAAGTTTTGGTTTTATGAAAAGAGCTGGTATATGTGATGCAAATGTTTTAGTTACGGAAATTCATTACGGAGTGTCTGTTTACACTAAGTGCAAATAGCCCGTCTTGTTGGCAGAGGCTATTTACTCTAACTCCACCCACCAACGTGTGGGCTAGTCAAGACTACCAAAAACGATAATCTAACAACAGTAAAATTTTAAAACAGTGCAGTAGTCATGTTTGATGTGATCGGTTCAAATCCGCCTTTTCTCATATCACATCAGAAAGGCATTTATTTTGAATAAAAACAAAGAAAATAATCGTAAAGTTGAAAATAGTGTATCAGGAAAGACAAAGGCAGGTGTAGGGAAGACTTTATTGTCCCAATAAGGTGGCACCCGTTTAATAATTCAAATTAAAATTATAATTTACACTCAATACATTGTTATTGCATACTGTTTTTTTTTATAATGTACTACAATACTGAAGTGCAGATAATTGCCACTATTTGCAATAAGTAGTATAAATAGCAGAAAATACTCACATTTTTAACACAGTGTAACTAGAACCTAAAGCTCTTTGCACTTAGTGTAAATAGCATATCGCTAAGAAAATACTGCTATTTTTATGTAGTGTAAATAGCATTTATCATTATTTTTACTTAGTAGTATGTAGTAGTATATATAGGTAAGAAAATATGCTATTTTCACTAAGTGAAAATAGCATATTTTCTTAGCAATAGATGCTATTTACACTAAGTGCAAAAAGCAATGGATTCTGTTCACACCAAGTGGAAATAGCAGTATTTTTAGCGATATGTTATTTACACAAAGTGCAAATAGCAATAGATTCTATTTACACTATCCAAAAATAGGAGTATTTTCTTTGCAATAATAGTAATTACATGCTATTTATACTACTTAGTGCAAATAGTGGCAGACAGTACGCAATAATAACATACTGAGTGTAAATTATAATTTTTATTAAAGTTATTAAATGGATGCCGCTTTGGGACAATAAAGCCCTCCCTACACCTACCCCTAAACCTAACCGAGAAACACCTGTGGGGCACACTATTTTCCACTTTTCGTTTATTTCCTTTATTGTTATTGAAAATAAATGGCTTTCCGATGTAATATGTGATGTGAAAAGGTAGAAAGATGAGCAAAAGGCAGATTCGAACTCGGGTTGGTTGCGTCAGAAAATATGCCATGTGCTTTGCTATCTACGCCATTGGAGCTATTCTTTAATGGGTGTCTTTTGCAAAGTTGTCTAACCCTACCACACGTTGGTAGGCAAATTTAGTCTAAATAGTGTAAATATCTGCCAACGAAGCGGGTGGTTGTTGGTGTTTTACTGCCACTAGTGTTCAAAAATTGTATATAATTGCTCTCTATTTGATCTCAGTGTTGTCTTAAAGACGTTTGTGATTTTTCTTTCCTCTGTATTGCTCTTTATGTGACAATCATGTAGTCACAAATTTATATAAAGAAACTATTGATCAAAACCTGTGTCTTTTCTCACAGATACATTTATATAAAGAATTGTCCATGAGAAAGCACTATAGACTAAGAAAACACAGCCTTCTAAATTCAGTTTGTCTTTTATGAATCCATCTTTGTCACTTTCATGAGGGCTGTATACATTTCAGATCTCCAATTTTGTGCACAAAACTGTTACGGACTGTTCTGACAGAGCGATGCTTCCTAATCCATCAGTGCCTCATTTGAACATTAAAATGCAGGAGGGCTTTGGCTAATTTCCCTTCAACGATGTACTGTGGGCTTAGATGGGATTTGTGGGTGACATTAGTGAGGACAGAGTAAAGGACAACGCTCAAGGACTGTGAATTCAAAAGATGACATTGCTCTTCACGTCCGCTCGTAACCTGAGCGAGTTCAACTGCTGGCCGAGTGTGCAAATAAATGCAACAAAGATTCAAAGAGGAACGTAAAAAGTCGGACACCACGGGCACAGAACGTCTCCGAAACTGAATATCCCCTAGGAAATATTCAAGCAGGAGCATGACAAGAGCTTTAGTCTTGATATATTTGACAGGCACAATGATGAATGTCACTCATGGCAATTGTCTAACTTTACATCAACATCAGAATGACGTGTTACTTGCCACAATTGGACTGTCTCCAATTGATTATATTAATAATAATATTATAATAGTAGTACAAATGGTGTAATAATATTTATCACCAACTGTATACAAGATTTGTTTAATAGTTGGTATGCAGCAACCAGAACGAACCTTTAAAGGAAGCATTAGAATGAAGGATTAAAGGCAGTTAGCAAACATGATTATAATTAATCAAGGAGCCAGTAAAAATGTCAATGTATAATTATGGGTGTTCCATAACAAAATTACAGTACGTTGTTCATTAATATAACTCAATACTTACCCCATGTCTAGCATGGACAGTGTAATGTAAATTATGTCCCAAACACCCACACACACAAATACCAATAGCAAAGAAAAAAAATCTATTTAATATCTCACTTCTTTCTGTGGAAGCCTGTTTCTGCCATAGAATAAAAAAGGTAATTTTGACTTAGTATTTCAGAATTTGAAAAAAAAAAAAAGAAACATCAGAATTTTAAGATCTAAACACAGAACTGCAAGAGTAATTGAAGTAATTGTGACTTTATCTCACAATTCTATATTTCACAATTCTGACTTTTTTTGAGACATAAAATCAGAAAAGTCTGAATTTTAAGATTTTAAAATTCTTTGCAAGAAAGCAATCTAATATTAGAATATTTTTAAAGTTTAGTTGTAGTATTTTTTTACATCCTGTGCTAAATATTTTTTTAGCTGTAATTTATTTTTGTTTCATTTTTATTTTTTTTTTATTATTATTATTATTATTTTTTTTTAGTATTTAAACCTATTTTATTTCAAGGTAAGCTAACATTTTAAGTTTTTTAAATTTAAGTTTTTTTTTATATAGCTTTTTTTTTTTTTATGGAAGCCCATTTCCACCACTGAATAAAAAATAAAAAAGGTAATTGCGACTTTTTATCTCACAATTCAGATTTTTTTAGAATAGCATTATACAAACTTGCAATTCTGACTTTTTTCTTAGAATTGCTTGATATAAAGTCAAAATTGCAAATTATAAAGTCAGAATTGCAAGATATAAACTCCCAATTCTGAGAAATGAATCAGAATTGCGAAATTTAAACTCATAGTTGCAAGTTATAAAATCAGTATTGCATGATATAAACTTACAATTTGGATTTTTTTCAATTCTGAAAACATCAGTCTTTTCCGCCCTCCAAACTGGACTTTATCATTTGCAATTGCAAGTTTCTATTACAGAATTTGGGGAAAAAAAAGTCAGAATTGCGAGATATAAACTTGCATTTGTGAGAAAAAAAGGTCAGAATTGAGTTTTTATCTCACAATTCTGACTTTATAACTCACAACCTGAGTTCATATCATGCAATTCTGAGAAAAAAGTCAGAATCGCAGGATTCGTAGGAGTTCATACGAATGACCACCCCTGAACCTACCCCTCACAGAAAAATTAGCCACCTCGTAAAATACGTACTAATTGGTCATGAGATTTGGCGCATTTCAACTTCATGCCAGTTATTGACAAAAATTTTTAATAGTTTTAATTAACACTCAGTCCCTACTGCCATTGCTCAGATATACAGGTAGCCCCGCCCCCAAACTGGTTGAGCCAGGAATGGACATGTCAGAACATTCCAGTAAACAGAATTATAATAAGCCACACTCCAAATGAAATTGTTTCGGCACATTCAAGTGGAATAGAAGGTATTTTAAAGGAGAAATCCACTTCCAGAACAACAATTTACAGATAATGTACTCACCCCCTTGTCATCCAATATGTTCATGTCTTTCTTTCTTCAGTCGTAAAGAAATTGTGTTTTTTGAGAAAAACATTTCAGAATTTTTCTCTATATAATGGACGGATATGGTGCCCCGATTTTGAACTTCCAAAATGCAGTTTAAATGCGCCTTCAAAGGATCCCAAATGCAGTTGTAAACGATCCCAGCCAAGGAAGAAAGGTCTTATCTAGTGAAACGATCGGTTATTTTCATTTAAAAAATACAATTTAAATACTTTTTAATCTCAAACGCTTGTCTCGCTCTCCCTGAACTCTGTGTATTCTGGCTCAAGACAGTTAGGGTATGTCGATCATATTTTCTCCCTCAACTTCAAAAATCATTTCAAAATCATCCTACATCCCTGCAGAAGTACCAACCCAGTCTTCGCAAAGTGAACATGCCAAGAAGATCAAACACTCTCAACAAAAAAGGTAAAACAACGATATAGGACGATTTTGAAGTAGAGGGAGAAAATATGATTTTTTCGACATACCCTAACTAGCCAGAATACACAGAGTTCAGCTAGAGCAAAACAAGATGAGCATTTGACATTAAAAAGTATATAAATTGTATTATTTTTACGAAAATAACCGATCGTTTTGCTAGACAAGACCCTTCTTTCTCGGCTGGGATTGTTTACAACCGCATTAGGGATCATTTTAAGCTGTATTTAAACTGCAGTTCAAACTCGGGGCACCATATCAGTCCATTATATGGAGAAAAATCCTAAAATGTTTTCCTCAAAAAGTATGACTGAAGAAAGAAAGACATGAACATCTTGGATGACAAGGGGGTGAGTACATTATCTGTAAATTGTTGCTCTGGAAGTGGACTTTCAAATCACTCTCTCCAACTAGAAGTCTACCAAGCAACCTCTGAGCAATGAACTTTTCCTCTGGCCAGACACACACTCACAGGACAATCTCTGACTCATCATTTCAGCATCATCAGCAGTTACCGTCCTTTCACCCTGACACTGAACCTCAGGATGTGCCGTAACCCCCCAGTATGACTAATGATGCTGTATGTTAGCATATGGAGGTGAGCGAGCGTGAGCCGGACAGGGAGGATGTAAGGAAGGAGCCTGTTTGTATTTAATAAGACAGAGTGCCTCTCTTCATAAAGAGTAGAATGACTGATGAATGACTGAACGGCTGCCATTCATTCCAACTTGGAACCCTCCGCAAGGACATCGCTATGGAAACTCTCCTTTCCTCCCTCACTTCACTCCTGTACGTCCATCATCCTCATCTTTTTATTCAAACGCTGCTTTCATCAGTAAAATTAAATTTCGTAACTTTGGCCAGATAGCAGGGCTTTTCCAGCACACCATCTATCCGTCCATCCATGTGTAGACTATTAAGCTTTTAGCAGAAACTTGGCACTTTGCATATAGATGCAAATAGTTATATTAAAACACCTCAGCACACACACACACACACACACACACACACACACTTTCTCTGTTCAAAGGGGTCAGATCATGATTTTCCTTCATCTTTTGATATAACAGAGCTCAATGTACTATGTAGGCTAAACGTACTCTAGCTTTCCTGCTCAGCTCATTAGTATTCATAGGTATTCTTACGTAAGGTGTACTTCTAGCACACATGGGTGAATCTCATGAAACCTGTCAAGAACCTGTCTGGGTCACATTTCACCCTAAAATCTAAAGAGAGAAATAAGTCCGGTTTTTAGGATTATTAATGGTTTCTTTTAGATAATAATATAATTTCAGTTTTTTAGGGGGTGATATTTCTTAGCGAGATTACATAACCATGTACTACCATTCAAAAGTTTTGTGTCAGTAATATTTTTGTAATATTTTTGAAAGAAGTGTCTGAGGCTACAGTTATTTGATCACAGTAATAATGTGAAATATTTTGTACAATTTAAAGTAACTGCTTTCTATTTAAATACTTTTATTTAGAACTTTTCAGGATCATTTAATGAATAGGAAGCTTAAAAGAACAGCATTTGTATGAAATATTATTTCTTTTTATAACAACAAAAAATCCTTATTGTCACTTTTCATCAATTTAATGCATCCTTGCAAATAAAAATACATGTCTAAACATAAAAAGTACTAACCACAAACTTCTGAACAGTAGTGTATATTCTTTAGTTTTTTTTTTTAATGTATTTATTTCATCCATATCATTTTATTGTTTGGATAGACACTGAAATACTAAAAAACTGATATATCTGTGATCAAAAATTCAGTATTGACAAATTTTGTTTAAAATTTAAAATAACTGCTTTCTATTTACATATATATATATATATATAGATAGATAGATAGATAGATAATCATTGTTGAAAACAGTTGTGCTGCTTTTTATTTTATTTTGTTTTATTTTATTATTTTATTTTATTTGTGGAACTTTTCCAGATCATTTTTATGAATAGAAAGTTTAAATAAAACAGCATTTGTTTGAAATACATACATTTATTATAATAATAAAGTCTTTATTGTCACTTTTAAAAGTACATTTCTGTCAAATATTTAATATTTAAATAATTAAATAATTTAATAACTGTGTGCTAAACATATTTTAAAATGTAATTTATTTTTTTTATTTTATAACTATCACTGCGTCACGTGATCCTTCAGAAATTCTAATAAGATTTTTTTTTTTTTAATTATAAATATTAAAAACAATTGTACTGGTTATTTAATTTTTTATGGACCTTTTTTCAGGATCATTTGATTGATAGAAAGTTTAAAAGATCATTAAAAGATCAAACATCATTTGTTTAAAATACAATTTTCAATTCATATTATTAGAAATGTATTTTTTTCTAACAATGTCAAAGTCCTTTTTGTCACTTTTCATCAGTTGAATGCATCCTTGTAAATAAAAGTAAATTTTAGTTTTCTAAAAAAAAAAATAAAATAAATAAAAAAGTAGTAACTCTAAACTTCTGAACAGTAGTGTATATTCTTTCATTTAAAAATAAATCATCCATATCACCATTTTAATGTTTGGATAGACACAGGTATCTGTGATCAACTGACATATCTGTGATCAAAATTCAGTTTGGACAAATGTAATCATTTCAATAATTATACTTGTTCACATAATAAATCTCACAGTTCAGCCAATTCCAATTTAACAGCAATTAGAAAGAGGACAGAGAATTCATATAGATTTGTAAATCTCTAAAATTGCATATATATTTACACAGTAAAAGCAGTTCACATTGATGGAAAACCCACATCACATTTTGCTTGCAAAAAGCTTAGCCAATCATGACAAACAGTTTACAAAAAGATCAGAGTGGTCATATTAAACCAAACAACAACTGTCTTTGATGCAAAAAACGTAAACACTGATGACAGGGCCCCTTTAAGACGTAAATGTAACAAAATGAAGGTTTATGCAAGCTTCACCACTAACAAATAAACATCTCCAGCTTATCAAAAAGATTTAATTCTCTCCTCACGGTCTGGAGAAATTCTGAAATTCACGGTGCGATCTGTTGACATAATTTGCGGTGCAGTAAAGAACATTTTAATTGTGGGTTCCCTTGGACGGGGTCTGACACATCGCCGTTCTAATGAGCTGTGAATATGATCAAATGATCAAATGGCTAAGAAGCACAGAGAGACGAGGGTCATTATAGCTGACACCTTCTGCTCATAGTGTGCACTGCAAAACTCTGCTCAGTGGGAGCGGGTTTAAGATGTGCAATTGGACTGTTATATTAGTACATACTGTGCTTTGCAAATGACCCTTAGGACCCTTCAGTTGGTTTTTTTCCTCCTTTTTCTTTTTTTTTTAACTGAACTATTTCAAAGTATTGAATCTTTAACTTTTAACACTTTAAACCTTTTTAAAGTAATGTGATTTTTTTGATTAAAAATAGATTCCAAACATTCCAAAAATGAAATAATGTATAAAATAAAGTCATCACAGTTTATTTTGTTAAAAAAAAGTAATTATTTTTTAAATATACTAGCAGTTTCTATATGAAAATGAGTGATTTCTGGGTGAAAGTGTTTCAAAGTCATTTTTTTCTGTGTATGCAAATGCTTCACATGCTGTTAAGGTGTAATTTTGGCTTGTTCTTCCAAACAGCTTGGCTCCAGGTTGTTCGGGTTAATAGGATGAAGATTATGCAATTTGCAAATTCAGTGTCACAGATTCTCATTTGGACAGAGATCAGGCTTTGACTGGGACTTTGTAGAACGTTTCCCTTCTTAAAGCGTTCCAACTTTAATTTGGCTTTGTGTCTGGGATCAGCGTCCTGCCGAAAAACAAACCTTGTTCCAAACTAACAGAATGAAGCAGGTTCTCTGTGTTTTGCAGAATCCAATCTTGCTTTTCATTTAATAAGATGCTTCAGTTCCTGGTAGCGGAAGGCGGCCCACAGTATGCGGCCGGTACAGTGTCCTTTGAGATGTGGGCGGCAAATTTGTGGCATGTATAACGCTTTGCTCTTGGTCTCATTTTATCATAAAAGCTTGTCCCCACATTGCAAACGGGTCACTTGAATGCTTTTTAGCGGACTGCAGACATGGCCCCAATTCACACATCTGTTGTACAATATAACTAAAACTGCAACTTAAGTAAAAACATTTTCAGGAAATATTCAAAAAAATATAATGGAAGCCCGTTTTCACCTCTGAATAAAAAATTAAAAAGGTAACTGCAACTTTTTATCTCACAATTCTGACTTTTTTTCACAATTCTGAGTTTACATCTCGTAATTCTGACACGAACACAAAATTCTGAGAAATAAAGTCAATTCTGAGACTTGAGTTGAGAAATAGAGAGACTTTTTCTTAGAATTATGTGATACAAACTCATAATTGCTAGTTATAACGTCAGAATTCTGAGAAATGAAGTTGCAGTTCTGAGATAAAATCATAATTGCGAGGTATAAACTCGCAAATTTGACCTTTTTCTCAGAATTGTGTGATATAAGCTCGCAATTGCAAGTTATAAAGTCTAAATTACGAGACACGAACAAGCAATTCTGAGAAATAAAGTCATAATTCTGAGAAATTAAGTCAGAATTGTGTGATATAAACTTGCAAATCTGACTTTTTTTCTTAAAATTACATGATATAAACTCGCAATGGCGAGTTATAAAGGCAGAATGAAATAAAGTCTCAGTTCTGAGAAAAGGTCAGAACTGCAAGATATAAACTCACAAATCTGACTTTTTTTCTCATAATTGTGTGATATAAACTTGGAATTGCGAGTAATAAAGTCAGAATTGTGAGACAATCTCCCAATTTTGAGAAATAAAGTCGCAGTTCTGAGAAATAAAATCACAATTTTGAGAAATAAAGTCATAATTGTGTGATATAAACTCGCAATTGCGAGTTATAAAATCTAAATGGCGAGTGAGAAATAGTCACAATTCTGAGAAATAAAATCACATTTCTGAATTGTGTGACATAAGCTCGCAATTGCAAGTTATAAAGTCTGAATTGCGAGACATGAACAAGCAATTCTGAGAAATAAAGTCATAATTCTGAGTCAGAATTGTGTGATAGAAACTTGCAAAACTGACTTTTTTTCTCAAAATTGCATGATATAAACTCGCAATGGCGAGTTATAAAGGCAGAATTGCAAGACAAACTTGCAGTTCTGAGAAATAAAGTCGCAGTTCGGAGAAAAGATCAGAACTGCAAGATATAAACTCGCAAATCTGACTTTTTTTCTCATAATTGCGTGATATGAACATAAACTTGCAATTGTGAGTAATAAAGTCAGAATTGTGAGACAATCTCCCAATTCTGAGAAATAAAGTCATTATTTTGAGAAATAAAATCAGTCAGAATTGCGTGATATAAACTCACAAATCTGACTTTTTTTCAAAAATTGCATGATATAAACTCATACTGCAATGGTGAGTCATAAAATCAGAATTGTGAGAAATAAAGTCACAATTTTGAGGAAAAAGTAAGAAATGCGAGACATAATTATTTTTTTCCCCTCAAAATTGGACTTCTTTATAGTTCACAGTTGTTTAGAGAGCTCACCGAGTTTATATCTCACAAGTCTGTCAAAAAATTGTGTGAAAATAAAAAAATATATAAACTCGCATTTGTAAAAAATGCAAATTTCTTCAAAAAAGCATTTCTTCAAAAAAAACAAAAAACATCAGAATTGTGAGTTTATATCCTGCAATTCTGACTTTGGAATTTGGAATTTGGAATTTGGAAGTTTATATCTCACAATTCTGAGAATTGTGACTTTGTATCATGCAATTGTGAGAAAAAAAAGTCGGAATTGTGAGATAATTGTGGTGAAAGGCTTCCATAAAATATAAAAATAATAAATGATTTAAAATATTAATAAAAACTATAACAGTATCTTAATACTATAAAACTGATGTCAACAATTTAAATTATGTTAATGTTATGACCAATAACTGAAATCCAAAAAGGATGAAATCATTGTGCGCCACTGACTCGGGATGCATAGATCCATAAATAAATAAATAAATATTTCAGTTATGTTTTTTCTTTCGTTATCTAGCACAAAACATTACAAGAAGACATTTCGGCCAATAACCTACAACTGATAAATGAATAATATGAAAAAATAAATAAATGCAAAAAAAGTATATTTTATGAATTAAGGCATCACAACATTCTTATCTACAGTATGAAAAATAGATATTGACTTTAAGATTTGGTAAAAAGATTGCATTGAACACTGCTAATGAAAATATGCAATTTAAAGTCACCTCTCATAGTCATCACTGACAAACTACTCCTAATTTCCTCTTCTGCAAAGCTATACAGACAAACAAACATATAAATAAATAAAAAGTGAGCACTGCAGTAATCCAAATGCAAAATAGGGGAAACAAGCCAGCACAATTAAATATCCAATATCATCTGATAAAATAATGATCGTGTTTAAAAACTGAATATGTGTATGTCTAATTTATTTTAACAAACTTATTTTTGTGAATGTTCATGGTGCATGTTCATTATAATAAACCAATAACTTAAATGTGTATATTAAAGAAAACATGATTTCAGCACATCAGATAAAAGAGAATTAATGGTCATTTTATCTTTACAGACATTAAAGATGCACAATAACTATAATCTAGGCTATGATCAAATGCTTGAAAAGGAAGGAAGAGCAGGCACCTAAAACAAAAGTCCAACCTGTGAAATTATAATAAATTGACAGTTAATCATAATTAACCAAAATGACAGCGCGCAAAGCCTCAAATGGGCACTGGAGAGTCAGCAGCGGTCTGTCTAATGCGGTCAGACAAAGCAAAGCAGAGGAGTGTGGAGTTATTGATCCGTGACAGGTCGAGAAACTGGAGAGTGATCGATCCGAACAAGGCAGAGAGAAAGAGCGAAAAGGAGGAGAGAAATAGAGAGTGAAAGACTGGGGGGAGGAAATAGAGCGATTAATAGACGCAGAAAGACATCTGGCAGATTGTGTGCGCTCTAAAGTAAACAAGGGCTTTTCCAACCATCAAACTAATTCAAGTCCACCGCAATAATTTAATGTCTTATATTATCCTAATTATGGGGTGTTCCTTAGCAAAAGATTGTTCCCTATCTGTCGTACACTCCGAGTTGTGTCGAGTAGTGTACGACACTAGGGGTCGCTCTTGAGAGCCCAAACACCTCTGACAGTTTTGAGAAAGGCCAATGAAATTTGGGTGTGCAGATTTGCATAGCTGACCACGCCCCGGACGTCCGGGTATAAATAGGGCAGCATGTGCATCTGCTCACTCGTTCTGTTTTTCGGAGCCGAATGCAGCGTCTCTGCGTGAGAAGCGGCAACATTCACCTCTCTCGTCGTTGGATCTACGGCACAGACAGCGTTCTCTCCCTCTCTGACACTGCTCGTGTTGTGAGAGTCCCCTGGGTGCGTCGACGGCGATCTTCAAGAGAAGATTCTCTTCTGCAGAGAGCAAATTTTCTAAAAAAGCCACAGACGGATTGTGTGTTTCACGATGCCTTTCCGTCTGTGTCCTACTGGGTGCGGATTCTACCTTTCCCCGAACGATCGGCACGAACGCTGTGTTCAATGCTTGGGGCGTGAGCATGCTGACGCAGCGTTCGCTGAGGGAGGTTGTCAGCACTGCGAAGACATGCCCTTGGGCACACTCCGCTCGAGAGCCGCGTTCTTTTCGAAGAAGCCGCGGCGCCCTCATCTGCTTCCCGCTCCGGTCCTTCTACTTCCGGGTACGAGGCCGTTGCGATGTGCGTCGAGGAAGAGCGGCAGGTGTTGAGCGAAGTTTTGCCAGTTGCGTCCTCGCAAACCGCTCACCCTGTGTGTCCACCGATTGAGTCTCCGGACGATTTTGAAAGCTCGTCTCAGTATGGGCTGGATCTTTTGTTCGGGGCTCCTGCTGAGGAAAAGGCAGCGTCCGTAGCATCGGAGGGAGAGCCGTCAGAGGCTGACGTCACAACCGAGTTCGCCGCTCCGGCGGTTGAATCTCAGTCTGTGGCAGACGCCGAAATGGCCGCCGCACTACAACGGGCAGCCAAGGAGATCGGGGTTGCGTGGGTTCCCCCGCCCAGCCCTGAGCCTTCAAGGCTGGATGACTGGTTCCTGGGCAGGGGGCGTGACTCGAAGCCACGCTCCTCCCCGGTCCCGTTTTTCCCGGAAGTGCACGAGGAGTTGACGAAATCGTGGAAAGCCCCTCTGTCGGCTCGTTCACGGTACGCTAACTCCCCGTCCCTCACCACCCTCGATGGCGGTCCAGCGAGGGGGTATTCGGAGGTTCCCCAGGTGGAGAGAGCGGTTGCGATGCACTTGTGCCCGCAAAACGCCGCCTCCTGGAGGGGCAGCCCGAGACTCCCGTCCAGGGCCTGTAAGTTTTCGTCTGCGCTTGTAGCGAAGGCTTACGCGGCCTCTGGGCAAGCTGCGTCCGCCCTCCACGCTATGGCGATTTTGCAGGTCTACCAGGCTAAGGTTCTTAAAGACCTGCACGAGGGTGCTCCCGACCCAGAGCTGTTACACGAGCTGCGCTCAGCGACCGACTATGCCTTACGGGCTACGAAGGTTACTACGCAAGCTCTGGGGCGGGCGATGTCCACTATGGTGGTCCAGGAGCGCCACCTGTGGTTAAACCTGGCCGAGATGCGAGACGCCGAGAAGGTTCGCTTTCTCGACGCTCCCATTTCCCAGGCTGGCCTCTTCGGCGAAACCGTGGAGGAGTTTGCCCAGTTCTCCACCGTGAAACAGCAGACGGAGGCCATCAAGCACATCCTGCCTCGGCGTGCAGCGAGTTCCGGCCCAGCTCAGCCGACGCAGCAGCCTCCGCCTGCTCCCCGCCGTGGAAGGCCCCCTACGAGGGTGGCTCAGACGCCGCAGCCTGCCGGGTCTGCAGCCAGACCCGCCCAACGGTCCAGCACTCGTAGGAAGGTGGCACCGCCAGCTCGTCCTCAGGCCACTAAGAACCCCCGGCAGGTTTCGAAGCGCTCCTGAGACGGGCAGCCCAGGGAGGAGGGATCGTTTGGCCTGTCCGGATCCACACTCGACGAGGGGACGAGCGCTGGATTCGGCTTCCACCCGGCAGACGGCCACCACTTGGTCAACAAAAGAGCAATTTTCTCCTTCTCTGGGCATATTACACAGCACCCCCGACCCTCCGCTCGATGGTCGGATGCTGTCTCCTCCGTTCAGGGCATGCGGTCACAGACCTTCTGTGCTCCCTCATGCTCTAGAACAACGAGCTTGGTCAGACGATCTCCCCTGTCGGGTGGATCCTCTGCTAAGCTCGCACGGCTCGGTCTCCCTGGGCAAAGCAGCCAGTGGCCTTCGGGGCTTCTTACCTCCGACCACACGCTGTTTTCCCAGCGAAGGTTCCCCACCCTTGGTACGTCGAATGTAACTCCTCTGCGGCCCCTAGCGGAGAACTTTCTGGATTGGCTGAATCTCCCCAATCCTTCCCGCTGGCTGCTCAAGACCATTCGGCTCGGCTATGCTATCCAGTTTGCACGTCGTCCGCCCGCCCAAGTTCTGCGGTGTTCTCACTACCTCGGTCCAGGGCTCCAACACCGCTGTTCTTCGGGCGGAGATCGCAGTCCTTCTGGCGAAGGGTGCGATAGAAACTGTCCCCTCAGCCGAAATGAAGAAAGGGTTTTACAGCCCCTACTTCATTGTACCCAAGAGGGGTGGTGGGCTCAGACATATCCTGGATTTGAGGGTTTTGAATCGGGCCCTACTCAAGCTCCCGTTCAAAATGCTGACCCTCAAGCACATTCTTACGTACGTCAGGTTCCAGGATTGGTGTGTGGCGATAGACCTGAAAGACGCGTACTTTCATGTCTCGATCCTTCCAAGACACAGGCCGTTTCTACGGTTTGCCTTCGAAGGCCGGGCATATCAGTACAAGGTTCTCCCCTTCGGCCTCTCCCTGTCGCCCCGCGTCTTTACGAAGGTAGCAGAGGCTGCCCTTTCCCCCCTCAGGGAAATGGGCATTCGCATTCTCAACTATCTCGACGACTGGCTGATCCTGGCTCACTCGTTGGATACGGTTTGCGTACACAGGGACATGGTTCTCAACCATTTGGCTCGCTTGGGGCTTCGGGTCAACTGGGGAAAGAGCAAACTCTCCCCGGCGCAGAGGATCTCTTTTCTCGGTGTAGAACTGGACTCGGTCGGCATGTCTGCACGTCTCTCCCCGGAGCGTGCACAGTCAGTTCTGAGATGCGTGGCAACGCTCAGGTGCGGCTCAGCGGTCCCCCTAAAACAGGTTCAGAGGCTCCTAGGGCACATGGCATCCTCAGCCGCGGTCACGCCGTGGGGTTTGATGCACATGAGACCGCTGCAGCATTGGCTCCGTACCCGAGTCCCCAGGAGGGCGTGGCACCACGGCACGTTCCGTGTGAACATCACACCATCGTGCCGCCAGACACTCAGCCCTTGGACGGACATCGTGTTCCTTCGGTCAGGAGTGCCCTTGGAACAGGTGTCCAGACGTGTCGTTGTCACCACGGACGCTTCCAGGACAGGCTGGGGTGCCACCTGCAACGGGCAGGCAGCTTCCGGGGTCTGGGCAGGCCCCCGGCTGCATTGGCACATCAATTGTCTGGAGTTGTTGGCAGTGCTTCTAGCTCTGAGGAGGTTCTGGCCTATGATTCAGAACAAGCACGTGTTGGTCAGGTCGGACAACATGGCGACAGTAGCCTACATCAACCACCAGGGCGGTGTAAGTTCCTTTCGCATGTCACAACTAGCCCGCCACCTCCTGCTCTGGAGCCAACACAGACTCAGGTCCTTACGGGCCACTCACATTCCGGGCGATGCCAATCGAGTGGCCGATTCTCTGTCACGACAGGTTTCGCTCGGAGGCGAGTGGAGGCTCCACCCTCAGTCGGTTCAACTGATTTGGGATCGATTCCGCCAGGCGCAAGTGGATCTCTTCGCCTCACCGGAATCCACCCACTGCCAGTTGTGGTACGGGCTGACCGAGGCGCCCCTCGGTATAGATGCACTGGCACACAGTTGGCCGAAGGACCGGCTCAAGTATGCGTTTCCCCCGGTGAGTCTGATCGCACAAACTTTGTGCAAAGTCAGGGAGGACAATGAGCAGGTCCTCTTGGTAGCCCCCTTCTGGCCCAACAGAACCTGGTTCTCGGACCTGGTTCTCCTGGCGTCAGCTCCTCCCTGGCGCATTCCCCTGAGGAAGGACCTCCTTCCCAGGGGAAGGGCACAATTTGGCACCCGCGCCCCGATCTCTGGAACCTCCACCTGTGGCCCCTGGACGCGACCAGGAGGACTTCAGAGATCTCCCACCATCAGTGGTGAACACACTCATTCAGGCAAGAGCTCCCGCTACCAGGCGGCTGTATGACTCTAAATGGCGCGTGTTTGTGAACTGGTGTTCTGCTCGGCTAAGGGACCCACGGAGTTGCGGCATCGAATCAGTGTTATCCTTCCTCCAGGAGGGCCTGGACAGGCACCTATCTGCCTCGACACTTAAGGTTCATGTGGCCGCTATATCGGCTAATCATGACCTTGTGGGTGGCAGGTCGGTGGGAAAACACGATTTGGTAATCAGGTTTCTGAGAGGAGCCCGGAGACTGAACCCTCCTCGGCCACATCTTATCCCCTCTTGGGACCTTGCTGTGGTTCTCCGGGGCCTACAGCAGGGTCCCTTCGAGCCTCTTCAGTCAGTCAAACTCGATGCTCTCTCCCTAAAGACAGCTCTCCTGACTGCGCTCGCCTCGGTAAAGAGAGTGGGAGACCTCCAAGCCCTCTCCATCAACAGTTCGTGCCTGGAATTCGGACCAGCGGATTCTCACGTCGTCCTGAGACCCCGGCCTGGATACGTGCCCAAAGTCCCCACCACTACCTTCAGAGACCAGGTGGTGACTTTGCAAGCTATCTCTTCCCAGGAAGATGACCCCAACCTGACCTTGTTATGCCCAGTCCGTGCCCTGCGCATCTACTTGGAACGAACTCAGCCCTTCAGACGTTCTGAACAGCTCTTCGTCTGTTATGGGGGACAGCAGAAGGGGAAGGCTGTCTCCAAACAGAGGATCTCCCACTGGCTGGTGGACGCACTTCGGGTGGCCTACCAGGCCAGAGGCCTACCCTGCCCTCTGGAGGTAAGAGCCCACTCGACTAGGGGCGTCGCTGCCTCGGCAGCCCTGGCAAATGGGGCCTCATTAACAGACATCTGTAGAGCTGCAGGTTGGGCTACACCTAACACATTTGCCAGATTTTACAATTTACACATGGAGCCAGTGTCAGCTAGAGTCTTGAATACCAGCTCTTGACTCAGTTCTCTGGTTGGTGTAGAGCTTGCTTTAAAGCGCTTCCCCTAACGGTGATTACGCTTCTGAGTTTCAGTAGGTTTCCTAGCGTGAACCCTGGACACCATCTCCATCATTGGCACCTCTGGACGTGGCAGAGTTTGGCGGAGGGACTCGCTACGAATTCGGTCACAAGGTATGGTCACCTTTGTTCTGATTGAATTGTGCCCCATATGTAGTGGCTCCTTATGTGGCCCCATGTGTGTATCCCCACCTATAACTCCTGTAGTGCGTTGTTTCCCCTGAGGACTGGTTTGTCTCTAGGGTCTGAGTCTGGTGGTCTCCCCCGGTGTGAGTCCCACCTCAGCCCCCATGTTTAATGTTGTCACTTGTACCCCCCCCTGTTGGGCAGGTTGTGAACTCCGTAGCGCCGTTTTTCCTTCGGGGAGGAGGCGCTTTCCCAACGCTCGCAAGACACTCGGCCGCTCTACTGAGGAAGGCCCGGCTGCAGAACCCTGGTACAGGTCAGTCTGGGACGTTGGATGGTCACGGAGGAGGTGAGCTGCACTTCGTTAACACGTTGCCTGTTACTTCTGCGCTTATCACTCGTGACGCGGCCAGTAAGGTGGCGGGTTTCTACGGGGACCCCTAGTGTCGTACACTACTCGACACAACTCGGAGTGTACGACAGATAGGGAACGTCTCGGTTACGTATGGTAACCCTCGTTCCCTGATGGAGGGAACGGAGACGTTGTGTCTTCTGTGCCACCTTCCTGGACCGCCTCTGAGTGAGTTGAGACCCTCGGCTCCTCAGATCAGAACGAGTGAGCAGATGCACACGCTGCCCTATTTATACCCGGACGTCCGGGGCGTGGTCAGCTATGCAAATCTGCACACCCAATTTTCATTGGCCTTTCTCAAAACTGTCAGAGGTGTTTTGGCTCTCAAGAGCGACCCCTAGTGTCGTACACTACTCGACACAACGTCTCCGTTCCCTCCATCAGGGAACGAGGGTTACCATACGTAACCGAGACGATATGTGCCATTGAAGTTCGGAGCCAGATTCCTACTTTCCTCATAACTGAGAAACTTGTTTCTGATGTAACCAAACAGTTAACTTGCAAAAGCAGGAAAATAATGAAAAGAGAGTCCTCTCTATCAAGACAAGCTGAGAATCATGAGTTGCGACTCGCAAGGATATGGGGATTAAATTGAAATTAATTTACCCTACTTATTCTACCCACTAAAATAATAGGATAATATAAATAAAATGAAAAAATGAATTGAAAATGAAATCATGATTGGCTCTCATCATGACTGTTTCGCGTTTCATTTACACTGAATCAAAACAGCATTGCGTTGCCTTTGATACTAGGGACTGAGGTCAGACCCGGCATATTTTAGGTCTGCTTTAATGCGGCATTGCGTCTTTACACTGAATGTGTCTGAGCCGACACAGACCCGCTTTAGAGCAGCCTTAAATCGGCTGTGTAAAGATGCCTTTACATTAGTTGATTCGTTTTTTGTCACATTACATAGGTCAGCCATAACTTCTGTTACATGACTTATCTATATATGTTACATGAAATCAAAAATCAAATAGCAAGATCCACTAGAGGTTTGCTTTTCTTACATTTCAACTGACATTGCATTTTTCTAGTTGTAAAGGTTAAAAACAGGGGTGCCCAAACTCGGTCCTGGTCCTTGGTTTAGCTCCAACTTGCCTCAACACACCTGCCAGGGGGTTTCCAGTATGCCTAGTAAGATCTTGATTAACTGGTTCAGGTGTGTCTGATTGGGGCTGGAGCTGGACCGAGTTTGAGCACCCCTGGGTTAAAACAATGTTAAGATACTGACAAACAGTAGTGTTTCCTTGAACTCGGACTCGACTCGAACTTGGCCCTTTGGGACTCAGACTTGAGTCTGACCCATTTTGGACTCGGACTCGATTGGTTAACCTCCTGGGGTCGGCTAACCCGCAGGCGGGAGCACGCGCATATTTTCCAGATGTCAGCAAAAAGACCTTGAATTGCTCCCTCAATTTTAATTGGACACATAAAAGTAATACATCACCTGAATCTGTAGAAAGTTTACTTTTATTTGTGTACGCTCAACATATCAACAAATGTTCGTGGTTTTTGTAAATAAAGAAAATATACAAGGTGTCATTTCAGTCTTCTCAGTCTCCGTGAATATCCAGTTGAAATGCGTCAATAAAATGAACTAAAACTCAGTGAATACATGACACACAAACACCAGAGATGTGTCTATAGAAAGCTTGGAATGTCTACTTTTAAATGAAGCAAGTTTAATTGAAAACACATATTCTGTGTGTAAGTAATCCGTATGAAACCAATACCATGTCCTGTTTTTCCTATCTGAGCTCATTACCGCTAATTAGTTCACGCCTACGCGCAGTGGCGCTATTGTTATTACAAACATCCACGTGAAAGACGCGCGAAATGACCGCCCACATCAACTCGTAAACAAAGCAGCAACGTGTTTGTGTCGGATACTTTCGTTTTTGGAAGGAGGCGCTGAGAGGAAAAAGCCTTGTATTTACTCCGGATGAGGACGCGCTGAGAGGAACAGGCTGAGCTTGTTTATCTCACAAACAGAACACGAGCACGACTACAGCAGATGACCAGAGGATCTTATACAGTGTAAGTAATGTTTCTTATTGGCATTACATAATGTGTTGTTGTGACATAAACTTGAACGCATTTACTAGTTGGACTTTTTCCAAAACTATAATTCCTGACTAAAATATGTGAAATCGAGTGCAACATTTTGAAATATCATAGGCAACTTTTCAGTGCATCTGTAAGGCGTCAGGAATGTTTTATGTTTCATAAACAAACTGACATTAAAGTAGGGCTAATGTTTAGACGATATAAAAGTAATGTATAAGAATGCTTAGACCAGTCTTTACTGTTGAATACTCTGTCTGAAAATATCTGCTCAAACGTGTACATAATGTGCTTAATAATAATTTAGTTTCTCAGATGTTGTTTTTATACTGTATAATAATAAATACAAAGTATGTGTGCATATGATAGCTATAAAAATCACATGGGCAATATTAGTGATTGCTAATGTAACAATATTGCTCCAGGCCTATCAACATGTGCACTGATTTATTCATTTATTTATGTTAGTGACTAGATACCTATATGAATATTTTTTGGGATAGAAATTATAGAACTAATGCTTTTATTTAGCAAGGATGCTTTAAATTGCTCCTGATGTTAACATGCTCACATATGTTTTTTTTTTGTTTGTTTTGCTTTAGTTGTTTGTGATCTGATACCTGCACAACAGACGAATCCTGCAAACTTTTCCTCTGAGAGCACTGTACCAACATCAGATCTTCAACTACACTGATATTCTATTGGTAAAACAAGTTCCTTGACTACTGATGATGAGTTTTGCAAGCATTTAAATATCAGGTATGATTTACTTGTGTTACTTGTTGAACAGAATTCAGAAAACAGTTTTCAGGAATTACACAACGTCTGTTCACATCTCTGTGGTTAGATCAGTGTGCTTAATAATGTGTTGTTAATAATACATCTTCATGATGTACGTTTATATTATACTGTGTTGTAAATAAAATACAGATAATCTAAAACTCCAATCTCTGAATCTTCTCTCATTGTTTCTTACCTGACAGTCACAGTCTCATTGATGGGCCATTAGAGGAGGGCCTTTTGTCTCTCAGGTGTGAATCACTAAATATTCAATGGCCATTGTCACTCCCTCGCATATTCCCTTTCGATCACAAAACATGTCGTAGAAAATTTAAATAAGTATATTGTTTTTTGTGAACGACTGAACGAGATGATTTTCACATCATTTTGTAGAAAAAACTCTAGCCTACGACATCCAGTTCTCAAAAGTCTTGTGAACAAATGTTCTGAATGCGTTTCTTGGTCTTATTTCAGTGACTTAAAAAAATTAGATTTTCACTAACCACGCATAAATGTTGTTTTCTCAAAAGCACAAACATGTACATTCATGCTGCTTACATATTACTGTAGCCCAGTTTGTGCTGATTACAGTGTAACCAGACTTTAGCCATGAATATGTTTTTAAGATACTGAAAAAAGCACAAATGTCAGGGCATGTCAAAACTTCTCCAGGGCCCCAAAACACCCTCAGACCCCAGAGGGTTAAAGACTCAGACTCGACTCGGACTCGACCCCAACACTAATTTAGTGTAAAGCCTGGAATACACTATACGATTTTTGCACCGATTTTCCGCTGATTTACAGTCTGAAGAAGTCGACGTGAGCTGCCAAAAGTCAGAGCCAGTCTGCAGATTTGAGATATTCAGACGATTTTAGAACACATATTGTTTTCATTTGTCATGCGTCTCCTAGCAAGAAGGCACATGTTTGTGCGTAAGTTTGTTGTGATCGGAACAACTTCAAAGTCTGCTTTGAAGTGTGATCCAAAGTCGTGTAGTGTATGATGGACAGTTTTCCTCTGTCACTATTTAAGTTGGTAAGTGTATGATGCCTAGTGTTTTAAAAATCTGTTCAGATTTTAAACATCCTGTAGTGTATTCCAGCCTTAAGTTTAGGTACTAAAATTACTACTGGCAAATAGAATGAATAAAAACTAAAATTAAACTAAATTAAGCCTAATCTATGGAAGCCTGTTTCTGCCACTGAATAAAAAAAAAAGGTAATTGCGAATTTTATCTCGGAAATCTGACTTTTTTTTCCCTCAGTATTGTGAGATATAAACTTGCAATTGCAAGTTATAAAGTCAGAATCGTGAGATAAACTCATAAATATGTTATAAAGTCAAAACTGTGAGTTATAAAGTGAGAATTTTGTGATATAAACTCACCAATGTGAGTTATAAAGTCAGAATTGTGAGATTTAAACTCCCAAATGTAAGTTGTAAAGTCAGAATTGTAAGATTTAAATGCTCAAATGTGAGTTATAAAGTCAGAATTGCGAGATATACACTCACAATTGTAATTTATAAAAAGATTTTTAAAGATTTAAAGATTATATTTAAAGATGTAAACTCAAAATTCTGTTTTTTTTTCCTATAATTGCAAATTTTTATCACTGAATTCTAAGAAAAAAGTCAGAATTGTAAGATAAAATCCCGCAATAACATATATACAAATGAGTTTGAAAATCATAATTTTGAGATATAAACTCACAAATGCAAGTTATAACATAAGAATTGTGAAATATAAACTCACAAATTTGAGTTATAAAGTCAGCATTGCAAGATACACACTCACAATTGTGAGTTATAAGGTTTTAAGATATAAACTCAAAATTCAGTTTTTTTCTTATAATTGCAAATTTTTATTACTGAATTTTAAGAAAAAAGTCAGAATTGTAAGATAAAATGCCGCAATAAGCTTTTTTTTAATTCAGTGGTGGAAATGGGCTTCCATACTAATCAGTAATATTGCAGGAAAAAGGGGGGAAAACAATAAAAGGACAAAAGCACATAACAAAACTGACTAAAATGTAACTAAAATTAACATAAAAACATAAAAATAAAAAAATCATTTATAAAAGTATAAATAATAAGTGAATAAATTATTGTTTATATATATATATATATATATATATATGTATATATAAACTTAAATCTAAATTCTTTTTATTTTGCCTATATATCTATTATTTGTAACTGAAGAACTTATGATTAGTTCTTATTATTATGCTATCTCTTATTGTGTTCAACAAAGGAGGGCCAAAACGGCTAAGAACCAGTGATTTAAGATTAACCTGTGACAGTGTTAGATGGACTCACCGTGCCGGGATTGAAGCGGAAACTGATGAGCAGAAGGATCTGTGCGACTAAGATCGCAAATGCCAAGTTTGCATGAATATGGTAACGCTGGTTACGGATGGTGCTAACGGACCTGTATGCACAAAAAACAGAAATTGTGCACAAACATTAAAAGCTATTAGTGTTTTTATATTTCATAAATCAAAAAGGAACTGAGAAGTTTAACCATGTGAATAAAACATTTTTGACCATATTTAAACAGTAGATTAAAATCACGCATGCTCACAGAGCATTGTGGGATACTTACGACAGCACGGCGAAGGTGACCAGTGTAATTGCCAGGCAGAAAATAGAGATAGAGCAGCCGATGTAGCTAATGGTGGATAGCGCCACCTGGTGTGCCTCTGAGAGCTGAGATGGAGACAAACATGACAGCACAGGCAATGAGACAACGAAAACGTCTGAGGTTAACCTAGTGTACAACACCGAAGGGAGTTAAATGAACTGAAAACCCCAGATGTGACCACAAATCAGAAACACTGAATACCACAGCAACAATGCACTGATTGTAAAGTCAAAGGTTGCCGATGACCAGCTGTACTAGGATTGACGTTCGCATAATATTAAATGATTTGACAATTTCAAGATCATTTCATCAGAAGAGGCCTGCATGAACCTGACAATCAATCAAATAAATTCTTGGAACAAGTCGCTTTTCATAGAGCGCACTGACTATAGACCAACGGTTGAGGAAAGATGAACAGTGATAGCCCCAGTCTTGCTTTATGTATACAAATATCTCTATATTCAGTCTCAATGCACATGAAAGGATTAGTTCACCCAAAAAAGATGTCGTTCCAAACCCGTAATACCTTCGTTTATCTTCGGAACACAAATTAAGATATTTTTGATTAAATCCAAGAGCTTTCAGACGCTGCATAGACAGCAATGCAACTGACACATTCAAGGCCCAGAAAAGTAGTAAAGACATCGTTAAACTGGCCTATGTGACATCAGTGGTTTAACCTTAATGTTGTGAAGCTACGAGAATACTTTTTGTGTGCAAAGAAAACAAAAATAACAACTTGATTCAACAGTTTCTTCTCTTTTGTGTTAGTCTTCGATCCACATTCATGAGAGTATCCTGACTGCTTTTTATGCAGGGTCAGAAAGCTCTCAAATTTTATCAAAAATATCTTCACTTGTGTTCTGAAGATGAACAAAGGTCTTAAGGGTTTGGAACAACATGGGGGTGAGTAATTAATGACAAAATTTTGGGATGAACTAACCCATCAATATTTAACCATCAATATTTCTCATTTCTAGAACCTTTTATACACTACTGTTCAAAGGATTTGGGTCATTCTGGGTAATGACATTTCAGGAAATAAATACTTTTATTCAGAAATAATGCATTAAATAGATCAAAAGTGACAGTAAAGACATTTAAAATGCTACGAAAGTTTTCTATTTCAAATGCTGTCAATTTTGAACGTTCAACTGAACACAGAATCCTAAAATAATTGCAGTTGTCATAAAAACATTAATCAGCACAACTATTTTCAATATTGACAATAATAAGAAGTGTTTTTGGAACAGCAAATCAGCAGATTTGAACGATTTCTGAAGGATCAAGTGACAATCAAGTATGGAGTAATGATGCTTCAAAAATTCATCACAAGAATAAATCACAAAAATTCACAATATTATTGTTTTTGCTGTATTTTGATCAAATAAATGCAGCCTTAGTGGAACAATCAAACAAAAAATAATACTACTAAAACATCTGCTAAAATCACAACTGGTTCAAAACATATAATCCATAAATGTTTCAAAACTACAAAACAACTTGATTTTGTTTATCACCAATTAAATAAGAAATTTTAAAATGATCATAAAACCTAAATTGGGTTGTTGACGTGACATGGCATTTTCACTGTCCCACAAGATAAAAATGAATATAATTAATATTTTCGTTATTTTAAATGCTGTAAATAATTAAACATTTCTATATTCCTACATGGAACTGTTGTTATAAAAGCTGCACTGTTATTCGATGTTTTTTTTTTTTTTTTTGAGCCAAATGTCAAAATTGTCCTATGGTGTGACTGTCTCAAGCATGGTTCAATAAATTACAACTTTTATAAATTAAAAAGAAAAACATAAAAATGTTAATAAATACCTCCGGCATAATTGTACAAGTGTCCTATGGTGTGACACCATCGGCCAATTTCAGAAAAAAGATTTAGATGAATTAGTTGAAGGACCCCATTCATGGTTGTGTTACTGAAGCCCCTTGTCAAGCCCATGACATGTGCACATGGTGAATTTTTGTCTTAGAATTGTTCAAATATTTAACTTTTTTGGAACCACTACAGAAGTGTTACATTTTATTGTCCTTTGGTGTGACACCCGTTAATTATATTTTTAAATTAAAAACTGTATGTTAAACTACACAATCATGGAAAATTATGCAAATATGTCTTACAAACTGCTAATGACAGGTTAGCTTGGAATAGCAAGGTCATTAATTGACACAAAAGGCTGAAACGTCCTATGGTGTGACAGAAAATGCCCTGCGGTGTGACGCCTGTACTGTCACACCATATAGGACAAAGATGTCACACCAGAGGACTAGGTCTCTTTAAAAAGAATTTTAAATGATTAAATAAGATTTAAACTCCTTTTTAGTCTGTTTTGACCATTTTCAGCGTTCTTAAATGCAGTAATTACATTAAACTATTTTCTGATGTTTTTGCAGAAAACTTGTACTGTTATAAAGTGTCATGAATATCAGTATAAAATGTGATACTTTGTTTTTGAAACAGAAGGAATTGAGGGACAGGAAGAGAGAGGACACGGAAATACAGAGAGAAAATTAACAGGCATCCACCAGAAGGTGGAGATCCTAAGAGAACAAGGCAGAGATTAAATAGAATCAAAATGATGCCTTAAAAAGAGTAGCTATTTTTAACATTTTTGTTCTTACAGTCCTGAGAGGAACTATTTTTGTACCTAGTGCAAAATAGATTTATTAAGGGAAATAGGGGGTGAAATAGTAAAATTCCCATAAAAATACACACCTGTGCCAAAATTTATGCAGCTGGCAGAATTATCAAAAAAACAAAACTGAAATGGACAAAAATGTCCAAAAGGTCGCACAAGGGTTAACTTCCTTATACAGGTTTGAGCTGTTTTGTCAGACCGTAGTTTTACGGGGATTCATTTAACCATTTATTTATTCATTTTCATTTCTTTATCACTCAAGTGCAACACCGTATCATGTGAGCTACCGAGCAAACCTAATGAATTAGAAAACTCACGCATATGAAGCTGTATATGTGAAGCCAGCATTCAGAAGTATCAGTTTTCACACAGGATGTTGAAATTGCCATAACAGAATATTCAGCAAGTACTTGTGTGCAAATTAGGTTTGTGTGTAAATTAGGTTTGTGTGTGTCTAACTGGAAACTGCGGTGATTCGTACATATAGGTAAGTTTTTTCAGTGTTGCAGAAATGTATATAGAGGCACGTATTTCCAGTGAGCCTACGTTGCAACTAACACTACAGGTGGAAAGATTTCCATGCTACGACAGCATCTGTTGGTAAAGAGTGAACAGATTTATTCCCGAACATCCGTCAGGATATAGAGCTGTATTGTTATGGTTCCTCTGACCCAGTGCCAGTAACTGGTACTCAGTGTTGCATCTGCACGTCGGACCCATCGGCAGTTGTTTTCCCCCATAATTCTATTTCCGTGCGTGGGTTCGATCGTACATTAACTCGGCTTCCTGCCTTGTGATTATCGTGGGCCCAGAATATCGAGGATCTGCGGAGCGGCAGAGAAAGCACGATTTCCTCCAGGCTTGAAGTATTGAGGTGAGCCGCTAATTGAGGCCCCGGCAGAGGCGGGCATCGGCATCAAAGCTCCAGAGGAGATGATTACATGACTGAGCGAGGACAGATTTTCTCAACAAACACATGCAGATGATAGACGCAGAAGAGCCAAGCTGCACCTGGTTGCCTCGGTTTTGGCTCACGCATCTCGAAATCTCGAAACAGCAATCTGCCTTCGCGTGAAGCAATATGTCTCTCGTCTTCGCAAACGTGTCCCTACTTAGCGAGTAGTTGTTGCTGACAGGGTCTTTAGCCCGAGTTAAATTCGCTCTTCAGCTCTCTTTAAATAAATCAACAGGACAAGGGTTACCAAAATATCAAGCTGTGCCTGTCGCTCAGTATTTCAAAGGCAGATGTTATTTACAAGCTTTTTCTGACAAATGACAATCCATCTGTCCGCCCGAACCCAAC